>JAOWBW010000861.1:0-368621 GCA_026119855.1 Campanula takesimana
TCTGAAGGTACAAGTGGCAGTAATCGCTGAGATCTATACTCCTCAAGAAGAAATGGTTGATAATGTAGACTGGGATTATCCTAATCGTCTTACAAGGTTCTTGAAATTGAAACCTCGCAGCTTTGACGGGGAATTTGATGCTAAGAAGGCTGAGGAGTGGATTGAAAGTATTGAGAAGATCTTTACAGCCTTGAGATGTGCAGGTGGTGATAAGGTAACCTTTGCAACCTTTAAACTTGAGAAAGCCGCTGAACATTGGTGGCAAGTGTTGAGTAAAAGCTGGGAACTGGAAAGTGTACCACAGACATGGGAGAATTTTCTTAAAGTATTTAAGTCACAGTTTATTCCAACAGTGGTCCAAGATAGAAAGAAATGGAATTTCTTAATCTGGAGCAGGGAAGCTTGACAGTGGGGCAATACTCAACCAAGTTCACAGAATTGGCGAGGTATTGTGATCACTTAGTTCCAAACGAAGCCAGAAGGCACAGAGGTTCGTGAAGGGTTGAGGACTGAGTATAGGAAGCAACTCCTTTCTCTACAGCTCACTAGTTATCATCAAGCAGTGGAGAAGGCTTATACTATTGAAAATGATATCTAAGAACACAAGGTGAAGTTGGGAATAACCATGACTGGTCGTGTATCAGGGAAAGCTCAGGGATCTGGTTCTAAAGGTGGTAAATCTGGCCGCCAAGATCATCGATTCCGACAGCCAATTGAAAGCAAAGGTAGTGTATCAACTGGTTCGAGGACAACAGTCCAAGGTTCCAAGAAAGTATGTGGTTTTTGTTCGAAAGAAGGCCATTCTGAAGACAAGTGTTGGCTAAAGCAAGGAAAGTGTTTAGTGTGTGTGAAACTGGGCACTTTGCTAAGAATTGTCCTAAAGGTAGAGGAAATCAAGTTGGGGTACAAGTCAACAGGCCTCAGGTTCCAAGAGAGATAGTGGGGTCGACCAAAAGTTCAGGGTCGAGTGTTTGCTTTAGATCAGCAGGGTGTAGCTGAGTCTTCTGCGGTCATAGGAGGTATTATATTACTTTCTAATACGAGAGCGCAAGTCTTGATAGATCCAGGCTCATCTCATTCTTATGTGGCATCTCATTTTGTGTCGCATTTGCATGTTCTTCCTGATTCTATCCTTATGTGCTAGAAGTATCTTCCCCTATGGGAGATTGCATGTTTGCATCTGAGGTTTACAAGAAATGTGAGGTTCTTGTGGGTGATCATGCCCTTCTTGCTGACCTAGTCGTGTTACCTATAAGGGACTTTGACGTGATTCTTGGCATGGATTGGCTTTATGTGCATCATGCATCTGTTGATTGTCATAGAAAAGTAGTAACTTTTTCTATTCCTGGTTTGCCTAATTTTACCTTTGAAGGTGATAGGCCTTTATGTGCTATACATGTTATTTCTGCTTTAAAGCTAGAAAACTTTTATTTCGTGGTTGTGCCGGGTATCTCGCATGTGTGCTTGACACAGAGTTTATTTGTTCCCAAGATGGAGGATATTCCTGTTGTGTCTGAATTTCAGATGTGTTCTCTTCTGAGTATAGCATGCCACCTGATCGAGAGCTTGAGTTCTGTATTGAGTTATTACCAGGTATATCACCAATCTCTAAAGCACCTTATAGAATGGCACCAGCTGAGTTGAGAGAGTTAAAAACACAGCTTGAGGAATTGCTTGAAAGGGGCTTTATCAGGCCTAGTGTATCACTGTGGGGTGCACCAGTGTTATTTGTCAGAAAGAAAGATGGGACTCTGCGATTGTGTATTGATTACAGAGATCTTAATCAGGTAACTATCAAGAACAAATATCCGTTACCTCATATTGATGACTTGTTTGATCAGCTTCAAGGTTCAGTAGTGTACTCGAAGCTTGACTTGAGAAGTGGTTATCATCAGTTGAAAATCAGATCTGAGGATATACCAAGGACAGCATTCCGTACCAGGTATGGGCATTATGAATTTATTGTTATGCCATTCGGTTTGACAAATGCTCCAGCTGTATTTATGGATTTTATGAACCGTATCTTCAAGCCATATCTTGATTGTTTCATGGTGGTATTCATTGATGACATTCTTGTGTATTCTAAATCACGGGCTGAGCATGAACAACATCTCAGAGTGGTATTGCAAGTTCTTCGTGAGAAACAATTATTTGCAAAATTCAGCAAATGTGCTTTCTGGTTAGAAGAGGTTTCATTCTTGGGACATATTGTGTCTGCTACTGGTATTGCAGTAGATCCTTCCAAAGTTGAAGCAGTTGTAAATTGGAAGAGGCCAACTACAGTGACAGAGATCCGTAGTTTCTTGGGCTTGGCTAGTTATTATAGGAGGTTCATTGAGGGATTCTCCAAGATTGCTACTCCATTGACCAATATGACTCGAAAAGCTATTTCTTTTGAGTGGAATGACAAATGTGAAGCAAGTTTTCAGGAGTTGAAAAGGTGTTTGACTACAGCTCCAGTCTTGGCTTTGCCTAGTGGTTCTGAGCATTTCATGGTTTATACTGATGCTTCTAAAGAAGGATTGGGTTGTGTTCTGATGCAAGATGGCAAGGTAATAGCTTATGCTTCTCAAAAATTATCTCCTTATGAAAAGAATTATCCTACTCATGATTTAGAGTTGGCTGCGATTATTTTTGCTTTGCATAAATGGAGGCATTACTTGTATGGACCAAATTTGAAGTCTTTACTAATCATAAGAGCTTGAAGTACTTTTTTTCTCAGAAAGAACTTAACATGAGACAACGTAGATGGATGGAAAAATTGAAGGATCATGATTGTACTATCCTTTATCATCAGGGAAAGCAAATGTTGTGGCAGATGCACTGAGTAGAAAGACTTATATTTCTTGCTTAATGATTCGTGAATGGAAGATGTTTGAAGACTTGTGTGATTGGAGTCCTTGTGAATCAAATTATGGAGTTATCTTTGCTAATATAAAAGCTACTTCAGATTTACTCCAACAGATCAAAGAAGCTCAGGTAACTGATTCTGAATTGCAGAAAATCATTAGTGGAATGAATGAAGGAAAGCAACCAGATTTTTCTTTCAACAGTGATGGAATTCTTACCTTTCGAGGTCGAGTTTGTATTCCAGTTGATCCTGAGATTAAAAAGAGAGTTCTTGACGAGGCTCACAAAGCCAAGTATACTATTCATCCTGGAAGTACTAAAATGTACCAAGACTTGAAGAAACATTTCTGGTGGAACAATATGAAAAGAGAAATTGCTGAGTATGTTTCCAAATGTTTGACTTGTCAACAAGTAAAAGTGGAACATCAACGTCCAGCAGGTTTGTTGCAACCATTAGAAAATTCCAGAGTGGAAATGGGAGCATATTACTATGGATTTTGTGACTGGTTTGCCACGTACCAGACGAGGCCATGATGCTGTTTGGGTTATAGTGGACAGGTTGACTAAATCAGCCCACTTCTTGTCAGTTTCTATGGGATATTCATTATCTCAGTTGGCATCTTTGTATGTTCAGGAGATTGTTCGACTCCATGGAGTTCCTGTGAGTATAGTATCTGACAGAGATCCTCGTTTTACTTCTCGATTCTGGCAGGCTCTTCAGGGTGCTATGGGTACTAAATTGAATTTCAGTACTGCTTTTCATCCTCAATCTGATGGGCAATCTGAGAGACTTATACAGATTCTCGAGGATATGTTGCGTGCTTGTGCTGTGGATTTCAAAGGCAGTTGGGATACTCATCTTCCTTTGGCTGAGTTTGCTTATAATAACAGTTATCAGTCTAGCATTGAAATGGCTCCATATGAGGCTCTTTATGGCAGAAAATGTTGATCTCCTATATGCTGGGATGAAGTGGGAGAAGCTAGACTCTTGGGTCCTGAAATGGTTCAACAATCAGTTGAGAGTGTGAAACTCATTCGAGATAGATTGCGCACAGCTCAAAGTAGACAAAAGAGTTATGCAGATCATCGTAGAAGGGATCTTGAATTTCAGGTAGGTGACTTTGTATTCTTGAAGGTCTCTCCTCGTAGAGGTATAAAGAGATTCGAGAAGAAAGGAAAGTTATCTCCTCGTTATATCAGTCCATTTGAGATTCTTGAAAGAGTTGGGAAGTTGGCTTATAGAGTGGCTTTACCACCTTCTTTATCGGGTATTCATGATGTGTTCCATGTATCTATGCTTCGCAAGTATATGGCGGATGAGTCACATGTTCTTGAGTATGAGGCTATTCCATTTCAGCCTGATTTATCTTATGAGGAACAACCTGTTGAAATTCTTGACTGGAAAGAGCAAGTCTTGCGTACCAAAAGGATTCCTATTGTGAAGGTCCTTTGGAGGAATCATGAAATTGAAGAGGCTACTTGGGAAACCGAGAAAGAGATGCGAGATAAATACCCGAGCCTATTTGAAAACCTTGGTAAGTAAAATTCGTGGGCGAATTTTCTTTAAGGTGGGGAGGATGTAACGCCCATCCTATTCCTTGTTAAATATTTGACCTATTTGTTAAATACTTGAACTTGCATATTATGTGCTAGTTTTACTTGGGTTAAATTTTTAACTGCTTTAGAATATTAAGGTGGTTAAATATTTAGTTTTGACTTTGGGTCATTTGTGAAAATTGGACTTTAGGGGCCTTTTTGTTAAAAGTGAAACTTGAGGGGCCTAAGTGTCATTCTTTGAAAGTTTAAGTTTATCTTTGGGTTTCCTTCTCTGAGAAATCATTTCACCCAAATTGCTTTACGTTGCTCTCTCTGTTTCCAAAAGCTAGGGTTAAAGTTTACCCTATTCCCGACTCCTCGAGTTTAATTATCCCTCCGTTCTTGATTCTGATCCCGGATTAATATTCGTAGCGTTGAATAGAGCGTTCCAGGCCGAACAGAAAATTATTTGGGTCGCTTTGATTTTTGACTAGGTAAGTTATTAGCTCCCCCTTGCTTGTAATAACATGCATAAATGTTATTCTCGATACTTGTGAATGTTAATTTCGTGTTTGGGATGATTTTTGTGGTACTTGTAATTGTGGGACAAAGGGAGTAAAAACCCTACTGTGTAAAAATAATGAAAGAACTTAGAATAGTGGCTTAAGCTTGTTATGCATCCCTGGGTATGTGTAAATTGTTAGTAAAAGTTACTCCTATGCTCGGGACGGAGAATCCTAAGCCTGGGAAAGAATTTGGTGTTTGCTGAAAATAGGACCAGGCGCCCGCCCGGTTAGTGACCAGGCGCCCGCCCTTTTGGCCAGAAAGTTATGGGTTTCAGAAAACTTCAATGAGTGCCCGCCCCGTCCATGCTAAGCGCCCGCCTGGTCCCCTGTTCCAGCTAAAGTGTTTTAAACCTAAATTTAAATGAAAGTTTATCCCTCCTAAGGCATATAGCCTTAGTATAAGATGTCCTAGCAAGTATATTGTACCTTTTGGGGGCATTAGAACTTAGTCTTGAACATGAACACTTATAGAATTCAAATGAGGACATAAGTATAAGAGCAATAACTCTTCTTAGTGTCTTGAAAGTGCTATGAACAAGCACTAATGTGTTATACTTGTTGTGAATCCAATGATTGTGCACCTTAGGGGCATTAGAACAAAGTCTTAGACTTGAACATCCTAAGAATAGGATTGGGATTTTGTAAGAATAAATGTATAACTCTTATACATGCATGAATGTCCAAAGATTGGAATTATAACTTGAAGTATAAGACATTTAAAATCTGTACATGACTTGAACATCCATAGAAATGGATTAAGACTTGAATATAAGATAATAAAATCTTGTACATGGCTTGATACCAATACATATGTATGGTAGTGAACTTGAAAGTGCTATGAACAAGCACTAACTTGTATGAGACATGTTCTTGTTGTGTATGGGCAAACATTGCATATAGTTGCTTGATAACAAGGTGACTTCTTGATTACTTGAAGCATGTTCCTTGTTGAGCTAGTCCACTACTTTTGGATTAGTTCTTCTCCCGTAGTTCAAGTAAATATCTACTTGTACATTCTTGTGTGAGTCTAGCTGGTTCTCCTTGCTTGTTCGAAAATATATAGGTTCACGCTTGTCGCGAGAGCTGGGCTTAAGTGACAATCGGGTCCCTATGTATTTCCGCTTGACCCCTTACTACCGGCCATAGTAAGGGCATAGTTCCTTAGTTGGAGCAATAAGCCTGACTTAAGTGAATGCTAAACTCTTGAACACCTCATGAACACTCGTGAGTCTTGATATTGGGAATGACACTGGTTACCGGGTCTTCTGATATATACTGAATAATCAGTTTCCTATTATTGATCGTGATTGTCAAAGTAATACAAGCTACGACAATAATGGTATTCTTGGGAGGAATAAGGAAGGAAGCAATATCCTTATAACTTGCTTGTTTAGCCTTATGTGCTACTTGATGAGTGGCTTAGCCTCTCATATACTTGTTACTTGATGATACTTGATATATGATTACTTGAGTATCTACTTAATTGCATGATAACATGTCATGTAGTTGCATCTAATAGGTTACTGAGATTTAACTCACCCCGTTTCTTGTTTAATTGTTTTCCTTAGATCAAAGGAAGGATAGTGCGCAGTGAGGCTCGACTTAGCTGGGAGCTTACTTCGCAGGTCGTGATTATTTTGGGGCTTGTGTCCTTTTACATTTGGTGAGGACGATGTTTTATGGGTTTGTAACTCCTTATTTTGGGATAGACAGTCTTGTTCAGTTCTTGTTGTCACTAGACATCTTGTATAGTACTCTTGATGCCAGCTTATGTGCTAGGCATATTTCCGATGTGTATGTATTTAAGTTTGGTTTTAATTTTCTTGTCTAGAACTCGTGTTGTGAGCTAGTATAGCTCCTTACTCTAGAGTATATATATCATGTCAGTTTGTTAAACAAATGTCATTAAGTTTCTTGTTAAGTTTCTTGTTCCTCGTTAGGCACTCCCACCGGGTTCGAGGTTCTACTAGGGGATCCCGGGACCTGGGGGCGTGTCATAGCAGGGGCCTACTTGGCAGGTTTTTCTTGTTGGGGATTGTTATCCTTTCCAGTTTTGGTGAGGACGATTTGGTATCAGTTGTTTAGACTCAGTATATTGGGTAGACTTGTATAGTGTTCTTATAATGCCAGCGTATGTGCTAGGCATGTTTTCCGTTGTGTACAACCATTTGGTTTAAATTTCTTGGTATAGAACTCGTTGTGAGCTATCTTAGCTCGTTCCTTTTGAGTATATATATGATGTCAGTTTGATATAAGCAGATGTCATTCAATTCTCATTTCTTATTAGTCACGCGCACTAGGTTCGAGGTTCTATTAGGGAATCCCGGGACTTGGGGGCGTGTCAGTTTTGGTATTAGAGCTATGGTTTAGCTCTAAACCTGGATAGGGTCTATGGCCTAGGTTGGGTTAGTCTTGGGTATGTTTTCGAGGTCGAGTGCTTCGTTACTTATTGTTATACCAGGCATAGGACTGGTGTTGATAATGTTGATAGTGTTCCCCGCTAGATGGTTTGAGAATCGAGAGCGCGAGTCTTTAAAGACTTAGGCGTATCTATCTTGTGCATTGGACATTGTTTCGTGCTATATATGCATGCTTGTCCTCATTTCTTGATTTACGTGAAAGTGTATTCTCTAGTAAGAGACTACATGATTGATATCGTTATTTATAAGAGCTTGATAGAAGTGTGGGTGATAACACCCTATACGTTATATGTTAACTTGGTCATGTTACCTGTATGGGGGATTGATGTGATAGTGTTATGGCTTGAATTTTTATGTGTTAGGCCTTTCTTGTTTGCCACAATAGATGGTGAATATTTCTATGCTAGTATGCTTGACTATTTATATGAGCATGATATAATTATGTATAATATTCATGTTCTGCATTGAAATCTCGAGAATGATTTTCAAGGTTGTGCTGAGTATTTAGCATATGTGGTTGATGGAAGAATGTCTACACCAAAATTGAAGAATGGATACATCATTCTTTATGAGATCTCAGATATAATTTCTATTGAGTAGTACTTGATACATGATGAAAACCTTGAGTTATCTTGAGTTTACGGTACAAATATAGTGCTGATATCTAAATCAATGTTCATGACATCGGTGAGTCAAAGTGTTTAAGGTTCAACTTGAGAAGTTTCTTGATAGAGGATTCACCCAGCTTAGTATATCTGCGTTGGGTGCATTTGTATTGATTGGCATGAAGAGATATGGTACTTTGCGATTTCATATTGAATGCAAAGAGTTCAACCAGGTGACTATAATGAACCAGTACTTGTTATCGTGTATGGATGAATTATTTGATCCCTGAAGTTAATCAGTGGTCTATTCAGTGTTTGATTGATAAGTGGCTACCATTAGTTGGAAAGTCAACTATGAGGATATATTTAAAACATCTTCTCATATCAGGTATGGTCGTTATGAATTCGTGATTATGCTATTTTGATTGATATATGATCTAGCAGTATTGATGGATTTGATGAATGATATCTTCAAACCAAAATTTTATTTCTTTGCGATGAAGGGATTAATGACCTAGTGGTGCATACCAAGTCGCAGACTGAGAATTGATTGTATTGAAATTTCTCGAGAGAAACAATTGTTTCCAAAAATTAGCAAGAGATAGAGGATCTATTATCTTGAAGTGGATGCCTGAAGTAAGTATCTTTATTGACCTGTACAAGTGGAAATAACCGAGGTACGAGATTGTTCTTGAGATTTTCTTGATCTTGTTAGAGATTCATTAATGAATTTCGAAGGTAGCTCTATCATTAACTATTTGAGACAGAAAGCTACACTTTCCGATGGATTGATAACCGTGAAGCCAATTTTTAAATATTGAAATGATGGATGACCACAACTTCAGTATTTGACATTTCCTAGTGGATTCGACTAGTATGATGGTTATTTGGAGGATATGACCAGTGTTACTATTTTCTCGTGTATGTGTCAAGATTCACCAATATAGTGGATATGATAAATTCATTATGCATAGTGAAGCTCGAACAAGAGATAAAACGTGTGTTAATTCACAATGGTAACGTACTTGTATATGCTTCAAGGAGATTGAATCTTTATGAATATAATAATTCTACTCATGACTTGAAATTGATTGTGATCCTACGGCTATTGTATTAGCGGATTCATTGAACATAAAGACTCGTGTTTCATGATTGATGGTACTGAATTGGAAGAAAATTTCTGAGTATTCAACTAAATCCTTGAATTGCGATTATTCGAAAGCAGAATATCAGAGACCGTTTGATTTGTCATAATCCTTCGAGATTTGTGAATATATGAATATATTGCGATGGATTTCGTGGAAGGATTATCATTTAATAGATAAGTCCCGATGATATTGGTTATAGTGGATTGATTAATCAAATCTGCTTGACTTTATGTGTTTTGATGTTATGATCGATACATCTAGATTACATGGGATACCCATGGATATAATATATGACAGGGATTCTTGTTCTACATCTTGTTCTAGACCTTGTTTTACACCTTGATTATGATAATTTTTCTGAGCACTCTGGATATTTAACCGAGGATGCTTCTTGATCATATGTTGCGGGCATGTGAAGTGGATTTCCTTGTGTCTATTATAGGAACTTGCTATTTAGTGGAAATTCCATCACACGAATTACTTAGTTGGGTAATTGCTTGTATAGATTCTTGATTCTTGTCTTCAGCACGAATACTTCTTGTGAAAGTTTCTTGGGAAAGTCACGGTATCGAGAAGGTTATGTGAGAATAATACTCGCAGGTAATTGATAATATGGTGTGGTATACCATATTCTTGCTATTCTTGAGTTCTATTTGTTGATTATATGTGTTATAATCTCGATTAGTAAAATTCGAGGACGAATTTTCTTTAAGGAAGGGAGGATGTAACGCCCGTCCTAATTCCTGTTAAATTATTGACTTGCATAATTATATGCTATTTTATTTGAGTTAATTATTTAACTAATTGAGCAAGTTTAAGTCCTAATTGTTCAAGTTGAAACATTAGGGTCATTTGTGAAAAATAAAGTTTAGGGGTAAAATGCTCAAATTGAAACTTTAAGGGCCTTTTTGTTAAAAGTAAAACTTGAGGGGCCTAATTGCAATTTTTTGAAAGTTCAATGTATATCTTGTGTTAGCAGAGAAGAGTTCTCCACTTTTCTCAAATTCTCTCGTTCTTTCCTCTGTCTCAAAAGCTAGGTTTAGGGTTTACCCTATTCTCGACTCCTCTTGCCTAATTATGCTTCTGTTCGAAAATCCGACTTCGCATAAATAATCAGGGCGGTGAGTAGAGCATTTCCTGCCGAACAGAAATTAGTTTGGGTGAATTTGATTTCGGACTAGGTAAGTCACTAGCTCCCCCTTGCTTGTAATAACATGCCTATATGTTATTCTTCGTACTTGTGCTTGTTAATTTCGTGTTTGGGGTAATTTTTGTGATACTTGTAAATTTGGGACGAAGGGAGTATTAGTATTAATTACAAATAATGCATAACCTTGAAGAAAATATATACTCCTATTTGTGATACTTGTCCTGGGTATATGTTAGTAAGTTTATACTCCTACTCGTGAGACGGTAAAATATTAAGTTGATTTAAATGTTATTAGACAATTGTACCATTATTTGTGGTACGGGGAAATAAATGGAAGTATCCCTAAATGTTTATATTAGTATATTAGAAAATTATACTTATACTTTTGGGACGGTGAAATATTTAAATGGAATAAAAGAAATTATTCTATTATTTGTGGGACGGTAAAAAGAATGAAATAGTGTCCTGGGTGTGCTAAGTACTCCTAGGTAGTGTATAAGTGTTAGTAAAAGTATACTCCTACGCTTGGGAAGGACTATTGTAAATCTGGGAAAGAAATAAAATTTCGAGATTTTAGTACATTGGGCGACCGCCCATGTTTGGCCAGGCGACCGCCCATCTATCTGGAAGATTTTACTCTTGAAATGTCTTGTTTTGGGCGACCGCCCATATCCTTTTGTGCGAACGCACACCTGCCCTGATGAACAAAAGTCTTGAATAAAGTTTGATTAAGCTAGACTTAACCCTTGTTAAGGCATAGAGCCTTAGTATAAGATGTCCTAGAAAGTGTTATGACACCTGAGGGGCATCAGAACTTGGTCTTGAACATGATTACTCATTGAATTAAAATGAGAACTTGAATGTAAGAGTAAGAATTCTTTTATATGTCTTGAAAGTGCTATGAACAAGCACTAATGTGTAATATGTGTCTTGAATCCAATGTTTGTGTACCTTAGGGGCACTAGAACAATGTCTTGAGCTTGAATATCTTAAGAATAGGATCATGAATTGTAAGTATAAGATATGTAACTCTTCTACTTAGCTTGAACTTGAAGTATAAGACAATTAAATCTTGTACATGACTTGAATATCCAAAGATTGGAATAATAACTTGAGTATAAGATAATTAATTATTGTACATGTCTTGAACATCCAAAGAATTGGATTGAGAACTTGAATGTAAGATGATAAAATATTGTACATGACTTGAAACCAATACGTATGTATGGGAATGAACTTGAAAGTGCTATGAACAAGCACTAATGTGTTAGAACTATCCTTGATGTGTATGTGCAAATCTTGCACATAATTACTTGATAGAATGTGGCTTGTTGACTACTTGATATATGGTATGAATAACCAAAGAATTGGAATGTGGAACTAGATAGAGAATGATCAACTCTACTACATACTTGAATCAAATACATGTGTATTGAAAGTGCTATGAACAAGCACTAATGTGCTAGTAATTGGTTTAATCATGCATATACTCAATGAAGTATATAAAGTATAAAGAAGATATCTTGTTCTTGAGTTGAGTTCCTAAAGAATGAGGGACTAGTGTAATATGAAGATAATTCATAAAACAATGATTATAGAACACAATATGTGTTGGAAAATGTATTCGTTTATTAGCGATAAATATACGCGAGATATGATTGTGACTAGGTACAATACGACCTATTCGACTACGTGCTTAGAGTCAAATATGTTGGGCTCTACTTGAAAGTAAGGGTATCGTGATAGACACATTAGTGTGTTAAAGGTTATATGAATATGTACGTGCAAATATTTCATATGACAAAGTGACATAAAATGACATACCCTACTACTTGGTTGGGGTCTGTTAGTACTAGACTCTAATTTGGCTTGATTGTGTTAAGTGGACACATTACATGCCATTGTTATACTGATTTGTATTCGCAATTATTGCGTGCGTGTAATTGTATTTGGTGAGCACATGATTACATGGTTCCTGAAGAGCTAGTCCACTACTTTTGGACTTAGTTATATACTCTTGTAGTTCAAGTAAACATCTACTTGTGCATTCTTGTGTGAGTCCAGCTGGTCACCTTGCTTGCTCGGAGATGTATAGGTTCACGCTTATCATGAGGCTAGGGCCAAAGTGATAATCGGGTGCCTATGTATCTGCGCTTGACCCCTTACTACAGGCCATAGTAAGGGCATAGCTTCCTTTATTAGATCAATACGCCTGATAAAAGTGAATGCTAAACTCGTGAACACCTCGTGAATCTTGTTCTTGTTAGTGACACTGGTTACCGGGTCCTCTTGTGTACTGCTCAGCAGCAACTTGGTTGATCGTGATTTGTCAACTGCAATAAGCAACGACAACAATGGTTTACTTGGAAGGAATAAGGTTGGAATATCCTTTGTAACGTGTTAGTTTAGCCTTATGTGCTAGTTACTTGATGAGTTGGCTTAGCCTCTCATATACTTGTTACTTGATGACATCTTGAGCATGATTATTTGATAATCTTCTTGATTTGCATTATTACATGATAACATGATATGTACTTGTATCTAGTAACTTACTGAGATTTATCTCACCCCGTTCTTTGTTTATTTGTTTCTCCCCCCCAGGAAAGCAAGTGGTAATACGTTGTGAGGCTCGACTTAGCAAGGGCCTACTTGGCAGGTTGTTCTTGTTGGGGATTGTTATCCTTTCCAGTTTTGGTGAGGACGATTTGGTATCAGTTGTTTAGACTCAGTATATTGGGTAGACTTGTATAGTGTTCTTGTAATGCCAGCGTATGTGCTAGGCATGTTTTCCGCTGTGTACAACCATTTGGTTTAAATTTCTTGGTATAGAACTCGTTGTGAGCTATCTTAGCTCGTTCATCTTGAGTATATATATGATGTCAGTTTGATATAAGCAGATGTCATTCAGTTTATCATTTCTTGTTAGTCACGCGCACCAGGTTCGAGGTTCTATTAGGGAATCCCGGGACTTGGGGGCGTGTCAATCGAGAAAGAAGAAATCTTGTGATTGTAAACCTTCAAATGCTTTTGTTAAAAAGGGAATGGAGAGGTGAGAAAAATATGAAAAGATGGCGATGTTTATTTAAGCGGAATGTAAGGAGATTTCGAGTAGGAATCGGTAAGTCGGAGAGCAGGAATCGGTATCCAGTTCTGATTTGGAGAGGATAACTCGGTCGCAGGAAGAATCGATCTACCGTCATTGAAGAATTCACTCTCCGAAACTGGATAGGAGAATTGAGCCAAAGTGGTAATGGTTAGGAGAAGAAGGCGATGTTCAGTTGATGTCGAACGTGAGAAGGAGTTGAGAAAGATCGATCATGTGCAACCGTGCAGCTCTAAGTAGATTACAACATTTAATCTCAGCCTCTTTTTATGGTGGTTACAAAGCAATCCTGACTACTCTTTGTCTTTCAGTTATTTATGACTGCTATTGTAATATAGATTAATAATACTCTCAATAACAATTTTTAAATTTATATTAGGGCAATTATTTCTTATTTAAATTACATGGTCAAAGTATAAAAAAAGCTACCAAATCCTATTTCGGTATTTTCATGTTTCTTTCTTTCTCTATCTCTATTTTATAAACTCCTCCCGCACATGGCTGAATTGGGGGAGGAAAACTAATTTTTAAGCTAAAGTTAAGTGGCAATTAAATTGGAGATTAAAATATTTTGTGGGTTTTTGCTTGAAGGGTTTCAGCTATTGATTATATCATGTGTAGTGTTTGATTAGTGATTCTTATGTGAATAAAATTTAAGAGAGCCAAGTAAGAAAGACCCTGAAAATTCTAGAAAATATTTCTTGAGGGAAAAAGATGTCTGAAGGTTTCTGGAAAAAATGGTGAAGAGAGAAATCTGGTGCAAATAGTAAAGATGATTGAAGAAGGTAGAGGGTTAGTCCTATTTAAATTGAGATTACAATTTTGCCTCAATTATGTATTTGCTTAATATAGAAAACAAGGGATATTTTTGTCATACAATTTAGGGTCACTTGTTAATTAAGATACCTTTGAAGGGGGTATCCTAACAAAACCCATATATATATATATATATATATATATATATATATATATATATATATATATTTCTCTCTAAATCTTTCTACTATACTCTTCTATAACCACCCACTGTATTCTTCTACAATCAGCAACAATCAATAAACAAAGTATGTTTTCTGTTTATACTCTTGGCTCAAGTATTTACAGTACTCATTATTACTAATTTCCAGTTAACGAATTTACTATTCAAAAGTTATTGTTCATTTTTACTGTTCATTCCGGATTTAATTTGATATTAATAGTTTTAGTTATTTTCATTATTATTATTATTCTCTCTCTCTCTCTCTCTATATATATATATATATATATATATATATATATATATATATATATATATATATATACTCCCTCCGTCCCAGACAAAGTGAGACTTTTGGTCAACTTGATTGCACTTTGACAATTAATTTGAAGAATAAATAATGATCGTAATGAAAATTTAAAAATTTTTATTGTATCATGATTCATAATATTTTCAATAACAATTTTCAGATATTAAATATGATAATTGAAAATGTTTGTCAAAAGCTTACTGAGAACAGATGTTACCTCAAGTGTTAGGTAACACCCCAGGTAACACACCCGACGGACAGAAAACACACACACAAAAATAAAAGAGTTTTGCAGCGGAAAATTAAATAGCACAAGAGATATATTTTTCTCAAGTTATATAAATATAACTTGAGATTGCCCTTAGGCGAAAACTTTATATTTAATAAGTGTACCAAATACAAAGTCAAAAGGTTCCTTATAACTAATATGATATACTCTCTATGGAACCAAACTAAGAACAAAGTATTGGGGAGAGTGAGTGGGCTTGCTCTCCACTTTTTGTGCAATGACTTGGTCAATTTCCATGATTTTCTCAACCAATTTCTTTGTGCCCAAGTCTAAGCTTCGCCCACTTGTACTCCATGCTTCCAATGCCTTGTACTCTTCCATTTGATCAGCAACAAATCCTTGGAATAAGTCTTCCCACGTTTTTATCATTTACCCACATGTTAAAGATGTTGAAAGTTATCCATAAATCACCATTTATGAATAACTCTTCTTTAATTCATTCTCCATGTATTTAGCTTTAATTTTCACCTTAATATAACCTGAAATATGGACAAAAAATACAGCCATCTAGACAATAATATTAGGACATTAGTATAAAAATTATTATGGAAAGAAATGTAAAAATATAACACATTTTTCGCCGGGTAGCACATGACTGCCAGCGATAACATCTGAGGTAACACCTCTGTTTACACTAACAATCTCCCCCTTAGTTTGTGCATTTCTTTCCAACCTCCTAAGTGATGGTACCTGTAACATATGTTAGCCATATACAGTATAACAGAGCATTTCACCAAAGATTAACTCACCCTTTATCATGGAGTTAACCGAAACAACAAAGATTTACTTAATATACTAATTGTAAAATAGAACCATGTTCAAAACAATTAGTAATTTAAAACAAAAAGTAAATCAAAGTTTTAAAATCCACAAAACCACAAGTCATAAACCAAAGCATAACCACCAAAGTATTAAAGTTCTAAATTAAGAACTAAAATACGAATTGTTTTAAAAACCAAACCACCACAAACGAAAATTGTTTTTGAAACCATTCAAAAGTACCATAAAAGCCATTGCCCAAGTATAGTGGCAACATCAACCTTTAAACAAGGTTATTCTTCTTCCTATTCTTGTTCTCCATCATCTGGCTCATCACTAGTACCAGCATCTCCAGTAACATCTTCAGAAACACGAGCTGTACCAATATCACCAACAGCATCAGTAGCAGCATCAGTAGCAGCACTAGTACCAGTACCAACATCTCCCTCAGGTTGGGAAGAAATCAAATTAATGAAGTCGATGGTGTCTTCTTTAAATGGAGAAAAAAGGGGCTTTTCTTTTGGGTTTCTTGGTGGCGGAAGTAACACCCGAGACAACACCCGGTGACTCCTCTTGAGGTGCGGATTGGTTAGGGTTTTGGGAAGGTGAAGCCATTGTTGAATTTTGAAAGGTAGAAAAGGAGAATTTTTTGAGAAGGGTTTTTGATTTGGGGAAGGTTGCTGAGATAGAGAAAAAGCGATGAAGAGGAAGGAGTATATAGGTGCGTTTGAGAGAGAAAGAGAGAGTAAATAGGGATAGGATTTTAGGAAGTTAAGGAATGTGAATAGGAGAAGAAATTAATCTAAACTTAACTCTTATCATCTAGATTAACTAAGATCCCTATTTTTACTCACATTTTAAACTATCCTAATCAAACTCCCCCTATTTACTTACACACACAAAACCAACTCCCTACACATCCGTTTTTTTTTTAATTATTATTATTAAAGAAAAGAAAAAAGAAAAAAAATAAAAATTAATAAGTAAAACGAACGGGTAAAAGAAGGAAGTAACCGATCCCTCACAAATTGAAGATAGACTTCCATAATTTTAGGGATTTAGTTACTTGAAAATTTTACCACAAATAAAAATGATTTGTTTAAAACTTTTTTCAAAATTGTAAACTCTTTGTATTAACAATAAAAAGACTTTCAAACTTTGAAAACTTAAAAAACAAATCTGAGACTAAACTAAAAAAAAAAAAACGAATGTAGCACACATTAATGTGTTGATGGCAATGATGGTAACACTTAAGATAACATTCGTGATAAAAATCCCTTACTGAATTTATATTAAGGCAATTAAGGCGAGATGGACCTCATTTTTGAACACATAAGGCAGAAATATGCTTCTATAATAAGCATTTGAGGTAAAACAAGCTTGCCAAAATAGAATACTTTAGGCAAAACAAATCTAGTAATTTAGATATTAAAAGCTTGTTCTTCATCTTCAAATACTTAAAAATAAACATGATTTACACATCTTTATCTACAAGGAAGCATCGTAGTAGTGAGCTCCGTGCCCCGAGTCCTTATAAAGTGTAAATATGTTTTAGTAATTTGTACCGTTCAAGTAGGAAATATTGTAGTGGCGAACTCCATGTTCCTAATACTTAGTACAAGATCACTAGATAATATCCCCCTTTGATAAGAGTGCATCGTCGCAACGAACGCCGTGCCCCGAGCTACTAAGGAAATACTATAAGTGTTTTTAGCCTTTTTGCCTTTGAAAAAGATTAGTGACTTTGTCACTTTTGAGTTTAAAAAGGAATGTCATCAATAATGTTACCTAGAGTGTTATCCTACCATAACAAAAAGGTCAGTATGTGCCACCATCAATGGATAGAAGAGACCACCCACTGACAGATTAAACAAGGAAATTTTTTTTTTTTAAATAACAGAAAAAACACATAATAATATACAAGTGTTATCTCAGGTGCTGTAGACACTCGAGGTAACACCAGAAAACAGGGATAATTTAGAGATTGCAAAGTCCAAGAGAGTTCTTCAAAAACGAAAATCTCTCATGGTCTAAGGCCTTTGTAAAAATGTCAGCCAATTGATACATGGTATCAATATGCTCTATAGTGATTAAGCCTTTTTCAACCATATCTCTCAAAAAATGATGTCGAATATCAATGTGTTTTGTGCGGGAGTGTTGGACAGGATTTTTAGAAATATTAATAGCACTCAAACTATCACAGTACATGGTCATAGTTTTACTCTCAAGCCCATAATCGTCTAACATATGTTTTAGCCATATCAATTGAGTACAACAACTCCCTGCTGCCACATATTCAGATTCAGCAGTAGAGAGAGACACACAATTTTGTTTACGACTATACCATGATACTAAATTATTACCCAAGTAAAAACACCCCCACTAGTACTTTTTCGATCATCTATATCCCCCGCCCAATCCGAATCACTAAAGCCTACCAAATTAGTATTTGTATCTTTACTATACCAAATTCCTAATTCACTAGTCCCAGACATATATTTTATTATCTTTTTAACGGAATTAAGATGGGAGACTTTTGGGTTGGATTGGTATCGGGCACAGACACATACGCTGAACATTATATCAGGACGGCTAGAAGTGAGGCAGAAGAGGCTACCTATCATGGAACGATAAAGGGTAGGATCAACTGCTTCTCCCCCTTGATCCTTGCCTAGTTTGAGTGTAGTACTCATAGGAATCGTGGAGCTTTTTGACCCTTCCAACCCGAACTTCTTTACCAAGTTTTATGCATACTAGCTTTGTGAAATGAAGGTTCCATCAGGTAATTGTTTCACCTGGAAGCCAAGAAAGAAGTTTAGTTCACCCATCATGCTCATCTTGAATGTCGATGTCATAGCCTCTACAAAGTCGTTTAAACAAGTTTGTGAAGTAGAGCCATAGACTATGTCATCAACATAGATTTGAGCAACGACGAGTTCCTTTCCATGTCTTAAAATAAATAGAGTTCTATCCGCCTCTCCTCGAGTAAATCCATATTCTAGTAAGAAACTAGTTAAACGACCATACCATGCGCGTGGAGCTTGTTTTAGGCCGTATAAGGCTTTATCAAGTCGATACACATGGTTTGGTTGAGATGGATCTTCAAAACCTTTAGGTTGTTCAACAAAAACTTCTTCATCTAAGTAACCATTTAAAAATGTTGTTTTAACATCCATTTGATACAAAGTGATTTTAAGATAGCAAGCTATGGCCAAGAGAAGTCTTATTGATTCAATTCTAGCCACAGGTGCGAAGGTTTCGTCAAAGTCGATACCTTCCACTTGTGTATAGCCTTGAGCCACAAGACGTGCTTTATTTCGAACAATATTACCCTCTTCATCAGTTTTGTTTTTAAAAATCCACTTTGTCCCAATAACATTAGTATTAGTGGGACGGGGTACTAAATACCAAACATTATTTTGGGTAAATTGATCAAGTTCTTCTTGCATAGCTTGAATCCAAAAATTATCTTTTAAGGCTTCAATCACATTTTTAGGTTCTATAGATGACACAAAACAAGAGTGTTTTACCTTGGTGTATGTGGTTGACATGCACACATACCTTACCATTTCATGATAATTTACGGGTTCTTTGTCTCTTGTTCAGATTCCTTCATTAACTTCCCTAATTACCTGAGTTGTAGGATGATTCCTAAGGATTCTGGATGGAGGATCTCTTCTTGTGTCATCATGAACCTCTGCATCAACTTCGGATGACTCGCTGGACTCAGGTGTTGCCTGAGGTGCTGTCTCATTTATGATAACATTCTGCTCAGCATCTGTGTTAGCATCTGTAATGTCACTTTCAGTTTGTGTGACATCTTCTAACAACACAAGAGGAGACTCTTGAGCACCTTCACCTGAAATACTAGAGAGATCATCAAAAACAATGTTAACCGATTCTTGGATGGTTTTTAGTCTAAGATTGTAGACTCTATATGCACGACTATTCGTTGCATATCCAAGAAATATTGCCCTATCACTTTTAGAGTCAAACTTTGCTAAATAATCCCGGTCATTCAAAATGTAACATATGCACCCAAAGACATGAAAATAATGAACTGTCGGTTTCTTGCCATTCAAAATCTCATAAGGTGACATAGTAGTTCCGGGTCTTAGAAAAACTCTATTGATTGTGTGACAAGCTGTGTTAAGTGCCTCAGCCCAAAATCTTTTAGAAATCTTTTTCGAAAATAACATCACACGAGTCATTTCAAGTAAAGTACGATTTTTCCGTTCGGCCACCCCATTTTGTTGAGGTGTTTTAGGAGCCGAAACTCGTGATGTATTCCTTTTCTTTCACAAAAGTAGAGAATAAAACATTGTCAAATTCTCTTCCATGATCAGATTTGATTCTAAAAATAGAGGCACAAAACATGTTTTTGATTTTGGAGTGTAAAAGTTTAAACTTTTCAAAAGTTTCTGATTTTTCTTTAAAAAAATAAACCCAAGTAAATCTTGAAAAATCATCAACTATAACAAAAGAATATTTCTTTCCTCCAAGACTCTCTACCTCAACTGGACCCATTAAATCCATATGTAAAAGTTGAAAACAATGTGTTGTCCCATAGTGTTGCTCGGAATGTTGGGCAACACTATGGGCAGCACGAGTTTGTTTACCCTTAAGACAATCTTCACATATGATAGAATTTTTAAGATCCAATTTAGGAATACCCTTAACAACATCTAACTTTACAATCTTATCGATGTTCCTGAAATGAACATGTCCCAACTTTTGATGCCATAAGCTTGTGACATCAATCTTTGCGGTATTGCACCCGATTTTATCTTCCACACGATAACAATTATCACTTGATCTAGTTCCTGTCATAACACAATTGTTAGTACAATAAAAAACTTTGCAAGTGTCCTTGTTAAATTTTACCTCTAAATTGTCATCACAAAGTTGGCTAATACTAATTAAATTAGCTACTAGACCATCTACATGCAAGACATTTTTTAAAGCAGGGAAACCAGCAACATTTAGTGTCCCTTTTCCTATGATATTACTCTTGCTCCCACCACCATAAGTTACACTACCCCCTTGAATGGATTCATAGTCTTTTAAAAACATTTTTGTTCCCGTCATATGGCGTGAACACCCACTATCAGAGTACCATGATCCTTCAACATTTGTTATTAAGGCAGTATAAACAACATTACATATCATATTAGCTTTAGGTTTCCATGACTTTTTCTTTGCTTTTTTGACTTTCTGACAACAAGTGTTATCTGGAGTGTTGGGTAACACTACAGGTAGCACATGGGAACTGGGCTCCTTTTTTGAAAGCTTTGTACATTTATTTTTGAAATGCCCAGTAGTGTGACAATACTTTCCCTTTGTCAGAAACATCATTTGAACAAGAGTTTTGATCGAAATCATGACTTTTCACGAAACGAATATTATGTTCATCACAAGACAAATAAGAAGTTATACTTTCTAATGATTCTCGGAAACCAATACCTGCCTTGAGAGGCTTACCTAAGTTGAGGATCTCATCTAGTTTGGATGATCCGGTGTTGAGTTTCTTCAAGGTGGTTTTGGCTAGAGTCAACTTGGCCTTGATTTTCTCTAGTTCGGCATCTCTCTTGGATGCTTGAATTTCCAAACGAGTTAAGTAGGCCTTAAGTCCATCGCTCTTCTTGGTTAAAGTTTTAACCATTTCGTTCTATTTCTTCCATTCCTTGAGCATCTCCTTATAAAGGATCTTTAAATCTTCTATAAGCTCATCTTTGTTCAGCTCATCCTCTTGCGAACTTCCTGCATCAAGGTTAGTGGAAACCATGAAACAAACATCATTATACGAACTGAAATTGTTATACCTGACAGGTGTGGTCTCAGATGTTATCTCAGTAGACGTAACATCTCTGGTAACATTTTCAGTCTGCGAGTCACTTAGTGTGACAAACATGTTTGTTTGTTCTGGTTCTTCCCTCCTGGACTGGTCCCTCATCTTCATTGTCACTCAGGGATACCCATAGGTTCTTTCCCTTCTTCTGTATTGTGTTAGCACACTCGTTTGCGTAATGACCCTATCCCGAACAAGCATGACATTGAATTGAATCAATGTATTTGGGATCAGACCTTGATTGATCTGAGGATGCTCTACGCATAGGGGCTGACTTTTGAGTAGAAGGGAGTGTCCTCTTTGGTATCGAATCATACACCTTGGTTTGTTTCTCCTTTTCTTTTACCTGCACTTTTTCATGGTTAAACTTTTTAAACATTGCATTATACTCCCTCCGTCTCAAAATAGATGTCGTTTTGAGAGTTCATTTTTGTCTCAAAATACATGTCGTTTTACTATTTTCAAGGCTATTTTGTTGTTGTATACAAACTCTACCCTTATTAATGATAGTGGACTATCTCTTAAACATTTATTTAATTGCCTAGGTAATTGCATTACTTTAGGGGTATAAAAGACTTTTTCACATACATTAATTGTATTTCTTAATATGTGTAAAGTGGTTGAAACGACATCTATTTTGAGATGGAGGGAGTATTTTCTAGCAAGTAAAGCAACACTGGCACTTTCATCCAATTCTTCAAAAATTTCATCTTCATCATCATTTGAAAAATCTGAGGATTGCACTTTTAAAGCAACATTTTTTTCCTTTAGAAGCCTCACTTTGTTCAAGGAGATTTGACTCAAAATTTTTCAAAATGCTCATTAAAGAACTGATGTTCATGGTAGAAAGATTGTGAGGTTCTTCAATAGATGAAACTTTCATATTGAATCTCTCGGGGAGAGTTCGAATAGCTTTTGAAACAAGTTGTTTGTTGGTAAAATGTTCACCAAAAAGTTGACACTCATTTGCAATATCAAACAATTTTTCAAAATAAGATGAAATAGTTTCATTATCACTCATCCTCAACCTTTCAAATTTGCCAGTGAGAGTTCTAAGCTTATTTTCACGCACACTAGTATCACCTTCACAAAACCTTTGTAAAGCTTCCCATGCTTCTTGAGCAGTGGAACTATTTTGAATAAGTTTGAAAATATGCATATCAACCCACTCAAAAATAGCATTAAGTGCTTTTTCATTGAAATTCGCTAGATTAATCTCTTCATTAGTCCACTCAGATTTAGGTTTGACTTGTACGTCACCATCTTCATCTGGAGGTAACATAGGAAGAGAGTAACCATTTGTTATAGATCGCCAAGCCCGAAGATCAATTGATTTGATATGCGAGCGTAGGCGGATCTTCCAATAAGCATAATTCGAGCCATCTAAAACAGGAAGACATTTCTGATTGGGATTAGCAGGATCGAAAGCCATGACAAACTGGAACGAACCACTTAGTATGTCAAGTGACCGGGCTCTGGTTCCAATTGAAAATGTATGTCAATGACTTTCTGAGAATAGATGTTACCTCAAGTGTTAGGTAACACCCCAGGTAACACACCCGACAGACAGAAAACACACACACAAAAATAAAAGAGTTTTGCAGCGGAAAATTAAAAAGCACAAGAGATATATTTTTCTCAAGTTATATAAATATAACTTGAGATTGCCCTTAGGCGAAAACTTTATATTTAATAAGTGTACCAAATACAAAGTCAAAAGGTTCCCTATAACTAATATGCTATACTCTCTATGGAACCAAACTAAGAACAAAGTACAAGATTCTATCCTAACCAAAACTCACTCAAACCCGAAGTATTTGAGTGATAAAAGAGTGTATGGGAGAAAGAATCTTAAGGGAGCGAGGAGTACTTTGATCTTTGTGCTATGGATGTGTGTGATATTTTTGGCTTGGTTACAAAGTGTTCATCCTAGCACTATTTATAGCCTTCAATACTTGATGGCTACACAAAGAAACAGCCTTGGGGATGCCTTCCACGTTGTGAGAGAGTGGGGAGAGTGAGTCGGCTTGCTCTCCACTTTTTGTGCAATGACTTGGTCACTTTCCATGATTTTCTCAACCAATTTCTTTGTGCTCAAGTCCAAGCTTCGCCCACTTGTACTCCATGCTTCCAATGCCTTGTACTCTTCCATTTGATCAGCAACAAATCCTTGGAATAAGTCTTCCCACATTTTTATCATTTACCCACATGTTAAAGATGTTGAAAGTTATCCATAAATCACCATTTATGAATAACTCTTCTTTAATCCATTCTCCATGTATTTAGCTTTAATTTCCACCTTAATATAACCTGAAATATGGACAAAAAATACAGCCATCTAGACAATAATATTAGGACATTAGTATAAAAATTATTATGGAAAGAAATGTAAAACTATAACATATTTTTCGCCGGGTAGCACATGACTGCAAGCGATAACATCTGAGGTAACACCTCTGTTTACACTAACAATAATTGTTTTTTATTTAAATTATTAGTCAAAGTGTAATCAGGTTTGACTAAAAATCTCACTTTGTCTGGGACGGAGGGAGTATATATTAACAAATTAAGATTTTTTATATTAATTCATAACGTCATGAAAACAACAAATGTGCCTATAAATAGGTGAACACATACATTCTTGAAGGGATTCGAACTCGTGATCTCCACATAAAAAGCTAATACCAAATATCACTTGATTTAGACCTCTTTGATCATTTGAGTTTTATACAAATGAACTTAATATTGGACATAGTTTAAGATCAAATCCATAAGTTCAAGCTATATGCTCCCTATTTCCATTTAAGCTTAAATCGCAAAAAGAATGGTGGTGCACGAAAATTAGGAAGAAATACTATTCCATCCGTTTTGGTTTGAAATTGCGTATTAATTCAGAAACCAATTCAAAACAAGTCACTTATGAGTCACTAATAGGCAGCGCAAATTTTGGGAAAAACGCGTTTTACCAAACGCATAGGAAAAACGTGCTTAAAAAACGCGGTGTCATTTTTGTAAATAATCGGAACTTCTCAACGGTTCGGGATATCAATATAAAGGCTTCTGGATATGAGATTGATAGCCAGAACCTTTGAAAGTGATAGCTAGATGGGTCCTGGATATCAATATAAAGCATTCTGGATATAAGATTAATGGCAGAACCTTTAAAATTGATAGCCAGAACCTTTGAAAGTGATAGCCAGAAGGGTTCTCTGGTTCTGGATATCAATATAAAGCCTTCTGGATATGAAATTGATAGCCCGAACTTTTGAAAGTGATAGCTAGAAGGGTCCTGGATATCAGTATAAAAACTTCTGGATATCAATATAAAGCCTTCTGGGGGTTTTGAAAAACAAGTTTACCATTAGGAAAAACGCGTTTTACAGGAGACCAACTCAATATGCAGGGTCGGTCCTAAAAAGTCCTATAATTTTAGGGGCCATGATCAAAATTATCATTTAGGCCCTTAAATTAACTACGAAAATAACTCAGATATAATACCATATAGAAAATAATAAAAAAATGGGTCCTTCAAAATCAGGGCATGTCCTATTAAATTTGGTGTCCTAAGCAAATTTTCTAGCGAGGCCTCATAAATTTAGTGTATTAAAAACAGTTTATTCTTTTAAAAAAAAAAAAAATTACTGAATTGTGTTGTGTCCAGGATTAACATACTCATCCAAAGAGAGTCTTCTCGTGGATTGAGGCCAGATAATTGGGCCTATCACCAATGCATTGGGTAAGAATTTAGGGGCCCCATAAATCATCAATTTTTTGGGTGCCCTAAGCAGGTGCTTCATTTGCTTACTTGATGGGCCGCCCCCTATTCAAAATTAAAAGCCATGCACTGTTGCTCACCTCGCTAACGCTAAAAGACGTCCATGATAATAATAATGAGTCGATGATATAATTGCTCATAAACTCCTTAAATAAGTACTCGAGAAGTAGATTAGGTTGTTGGTGTGTATGTCTTAGGCACGTTATTGAAACGTTATTATGTTACCATTTTATTCATTATATTAAGAGATGTTACTTGATTATTATTTGTTGTTACATATTTTGTTAATAATAATCTCCGTCCCTAGTACTTATGAAGAACATGTATAAGTTTAATAGATAATTATGTGATGATTATGTGTATATGATACAATTAAGATTATGGGTACTTGTTGGCGAACATAGTACTGGACTTGACCCGTTTATGAGATCATGTCATGGTCAAATGTCATAATTAAATCTCATAATACTTATATCATTAGAATCCTTATACCTGAGATTATTACGATCTTCCACATAATGAAAATTATGTTTGACATATTCAAACGTTACACTTAACCAATAAGTAATCATAAATGATATAATTGGCATAATCAGAGTTATGTAGAGAAATGTAATAAGTCAAGATGGAAATTATTCCTTTTCGTGAGAGATGTCAAGCTTGGGTCCCTCGATGAATAGTATTGATGAAATACATGGCCGTGCTAAAATGAATTGATGAGATCAATGTCATTTGTATTATCAATATATTCGGAATCGGGAAAAGTATTGAACACTGTCAGTTGACTACGGACCATGACTTACGTTCAATGACATCGTGGACAAAGGGATTGTGATATATTCTATGAGGATAAACAAACTTTAATAAGTTATATTATTTGGGTAATCATGATGGCTTGCTAGAGTCCGCTCATGATTTATAAGAACGACGTTGGTCGGACTCATTGCCAACTTAATATAATCCTATGGAGTCACACACAAAAGAACGAATTAAATATAATGCTAAAAATGAGTTTCTGGGGTTGCTCGGCTGAGCACATCATATAACTTGGCTGAGCATGTAATTGTCGAGAGCAATATTTTAATTCCAGGTGGTGCTCGGCCGATCACCTTAAAGGACTTGGTCTAACATATGGTGGACCGGGCCTGATGAGTTTAAAACGTGAGACTACGGGAGTTAGGCTTATTCTCCTTAAGGGTTAAGGACTAACTAGTATAAATACATGATCCTACAACCCTAATCAGAACAATAAGCATCAATATTGTTTGTGAAACATATTCTTGCTCGAAGATTGAGAATCAAAGATCAAGAAGCCAAAAACTCATATAGCCTATTAATAGAAATTGCATTTCTATTTGGATCTAGCAATCAGGATCAAGAAGGTGTTCTTGATATTTGTTCGCGTGTGGATATTCATAGAGGGTGATTCATTTATCATCTTCAAGTTCGTGTTCCTGCGATCGTGATTTGAAGAACGCTTGGAGAAGTTTCAAATCTTGAAGAACAGAGTTTCAAAGGTCCGAAATTTTAAAGCATCATCACGGTTAGTATTCTAAATTCATATTCATATTAATTTAATAATCTTGAACGGATCTAGGCTTTTGAGTATAAATCCGCTGTGCATGATTGCATAAAACCCAAAATAGGTATATATCTAGTGATATTTTTGGAATGTTATACACATTATGAGAACAAGATTGTCCAAAACACTATTCGCACTTTTCCATTCATGAAATAAAACAACCTTAGTCTGACACAAACAAAAAATAAAATTAATAACTTTAAACTGACACGAAGAGAGTATTAAGTTGTTATAAGTATGGATAATGGGGTAAAAATCATAAATGTGGTAGATGATAGTAAGTGTGAGTATGACAAATATGTTTAATTGATTAAAAAAAAATACTAAAGTTTCTATATTGATTTATAAAATTTATATGAGACACCTAAAATGACAAATTTATAATTTGAAATGAGATTGAGGTAGTATTTTTTTTAATCATATATCAGAAAAATATTAAGAGAAAAAAAATATTTTTATATATAGAAAACTTAATAAAATTTAAAAACTTAAATTAAAATAATAGAAAAATAAAAATGCAAAGAAGTAAGTAATCTATATATATATATATATATTAAAGTTGGCCAAAAGAGCTATGGTATTGACATGCGGACAAACAATGGAGAAAGCTTGCATTTGGAGAAGCCACATCAACAACATACTAATAAATAAGTGATTTTTCATTTTCTTTTCATTAGCTAATACTATTAGCTAATAATAATAGTTACTAAAAAGGGTAACTATAATAGTTAACTATTAGAGTAACTATTATTATTATTAGTTATAGTTAACTATAATAGTTAACCATGACAGTTAACTATTACTCTTATTAGTAATAGTTACTATTATAGTTAACTATATTAGTTAACTATTACTATTAATAGTATTAGTTAACAATATTAGTTACAATACAAGTTAAATATTATTATTAATAGTATTAGTTAACTATAATAGTTACTATTATAGTTAACTATATTAGTTAAACATTACTATTAATAGTATTAGTTACTACTATTTTAGTTAACTATTACTATTAATAGTATTAGTTAACTATAATAGTTACTATATAGCTAATTATTACTATTAATAGTATTAGTTAACCATAATAGTTATTTTATAAGTTATTTTTTACTATTAATAGTATTGGTTAACTATAATAGGCTACATACATTAACTATTACTATTAGTAGTATTAGTTGATTATAATAGTTATTATATAAGTTAGATTATTAAATTTTAATATTAATTAATCATAATAGTTACTATATCAATTAACTATTACTATTAGTAATATTATTTTATTATAATAATTATATTAATAATTATTATTATATAGACTAATCATTGCTATTAATATATATATTAACTATTACTATCAATGGTATTAATTAATTATAATAGTTAGTATAATAATAGTAATCATATAGATTAATTTTTATTATTAATAGTATTAGTTAAAATGATGATTATTATATTAGTTAACAATAGTTAAAAGATATATTATTGGTTTCCGTGCAGAGCACGGGTTACCCGCTAGTGAAAGAAACTAGTTGTTCTGTTGTAAATCAATCATTCATTCACTACATATGTCAGGTATTTGAGGTTGCATCTCATCAACTTCATCATCTTCATTCCGATCACGCTTGAACATTAAATAAATATTTAGGAAAAAAATATTTTAATTAAATTTTAGAATTTATTATTTATAATTGATTAAGTTACTATTACTAGCAGTTGTTAAAATTTCAATATAATGATTACTTTTTTACTTTTTTTTTTCCTCATCAAAATTCAATTAAATTGATCATTATAAAAAATAACACTATCACCCCAAGCAAGATGGAGTGCGAATATACGAAGCCATAGTTGTTAATGAATTATGTCCAAGGGTTTATGAACTCGTCGAACCAAGCTCAAAAAATAAATGAATTATAAATTAGATGACGAACCAAGCTCAAAAAATAAATGAATTACAAATTAGATGAGACTGAAAGTATATTCTAAATTTATTTTTTAGCCAAAATACGTTTAACCTCTTAAAGTATACATGCAATCTCACTTTAGTTTTGCCTTTTGTCCCACGAGTTTGAATTTGAATATTCAAATAAAAATTGTTTATAATGACTTGGTGGTTGTGGTAGTGGTGGCCGGTTATTTTGAGAAATGGTGGTGGTGGTGGGGGTTATTGAACGTTGGGTGATGGTGGGGGTCATTGACTGGTGGGGTTGGGCGGAGAAAGCAATTGCCACAATAATAACAAATTAACATTTTTTTGTCTTTTTTTTTCCAAAGGAAATGATAAAAAAAAAAAAAAAAAAAAAAACCCTTATGTATGTGACATGCACATGATCATTTCTTGTTAAATTTCTAACTTCATTAACTGGTAAGGGTCAAAGTGAGGTTAACGACAAATTAAAATGTTATTTTGAGATAAAATTCAGTTTGGGATGCAAAGTGAAATGACCATAATACTTTTGGAGGATAAATGCATTTTGGCCATTATGTTTTCCTCCGTACAAAATAATTGATCAAATTTATTTTTGATTAAGAAAAAATTGTACTCCCTCCGTCCCAAAATGATCTTTTCATTTGCCATTTTTCATTGTCCCAAAAAGTTCTTCTCATTTCAACAATTTAGGCTTAAATGTGCATAAACAAAACATGGCTAGTGAATCAAGTGTTCATATCCTTAAAAAAATTGAATAGTCTAAAGATCATTATTTTAAGACGGATGGAGTAATTATTTAACTTGAAATAAAAGTTAGAGGTAATAGATAATTTGTAGGTAAAATAAAAAAGAAATTAATAATGTTGTTAAAATAGTAGTCGTAAAGGTGGGGATCAACAAAAATGTGTCAAATGCTAATCAAACAGATATCAAAATCATCTCAACAGTAGACGAAAAAAAAAAAAAAAAGAGCCGATGTGACAAAATCGGCACCAGTGCAGCAGCCTCATCAGCCTTGCTTGATAGGAACATTGCTGAATAATTGTTATCTGTTATATTAGCAACAGGTCCAAAGCAAATCTCGTTAACAGGTACTTTAGTAAAAGTTTTATTTTGATTTTACATGCTTATTATTATGGAAATAATAAAAATCAAGTAATATTTTAAATGGATCGAAGACATAAATGTTGAAAATGGTGTTCATAAGGGAGTATAAGTATACTCCCTCCGTCCCACCCGAATTAGAATTTTTGGGTTGGGCACGGGATTAAGGAAAAAGTGTTAAGTGGAGTAGGTGTTGTGAGTATGAAAAAGTAAAGTAAGAGAGAGAAAGTGTGGTAGAGAATAATGAGTGGAAAATTGTTGTGAGTGTGAATGTGAGTCCCTTTAAATAAAACATTTCCATTTTTGGGTTGTCCTAATTCGATGGAACACCCAAAATAGAAATTTGTCCTAATTCGAGTGGGACGGAAGGAATACTCCTATAAGTGAATAAAAGTAAGGTTTTTTTTTTTTTTTTTTTTTTTTTGGGTATATAAGCATCAGAAGAAGAACAAAATTGTTCAAAACACTATTTATGATTTCATTGATTTACTAATTTAAAAATAAAACTCTTATATTTTTATATTCTGAAATGTACCAAAATAAAAAATGAAACATTTACTCTAAGAAAGAGGTTGTAATTGTAAACCAGTACTTGTACGGTTGAAGTAGGGATAGTCCGACGAAGTGTAAACTAGTGGAAACAATGGAAATAATTTTAATATGTGTTACATGTTATAATAAATTAGTTAAATATTATAATTAATGAGTGATATTTTATAATAAGTTATTTTGCTTATTATTACTTCTCCGTCTCATACTTATTACTACTAAATGAGAATGCACGAAGATAAAAAAAATATGTTTAAAAAGTAAGTATTATAAGTGGATAGGAGAGAGAAAATAAGTTAGTGAATAGTTGTTGTGAGTGCATAGGAGAAAGAAAAGTGAACATTTTAGGTAAGTACCAATAAGTATGGAACGCCCAAAATGAAAATAATTAACGATAAGTATAGGACGGAGGGAGTAGGCCAAAATATGTTTAGACCTCCAAAGTATCCACCCATTCCCACTTTACACCCCCAAACCCAATTTTGTCCCCAAAGTGACCCTCTAATTTGCCATTTGTCCCAGTTTAACCTATGACCCCCTATGACTCCTAACGACGTTAGAAAGTTAACGAGAAATGGTCATGTGCATGTCATGTGAGGGGTATTTTGGCCGTTTTTCTTGAAAATAGAAGGGTATTTAGGTCAACAAAAGTCAGCAGCTCTATATCGGCTACTACAATGGCTATTCCGGCAGCATTCCACCGGAAATCGGGAATTTGTCAAGCCTATTCAGGTTCGACGCTGCTAATTGCGGTCTCTCCGGCGCGATACCTCCGGAGATAGGAAGGCTTCAAAACTTAGATACTCTCTTCCTCCTCCATGCAAATGCATTCGCCGGTCCTTTGACACGTGAGCTAGGATATCTGAAAAGTTTGAAATCAATGGATATATCAAACAACATTTTCATCGGCGCCTTACCGGAGCTAGAAGTGCTACAGCTCTGGGAGAACAATTTCACCGGTAGCATTCCACAAGGTTTGGGGATGAACGACAAGCTTCAAATTCTTGATCTGTCTTCGAACAAACTAACTGGTTCTCTCCCGCCGAACATGTGCTCCGGTAACAAGCTCGAAACGTTGATCACTCTAGGAAACTTTTTGTTCGGTCCAATTCCAGAATTTCTTGGTCAATGTCAATCCCTAAGCCGTATTCGAATGGGTGAGAATTACCTCAACGGTTCAATTCCAAAGGGGCTTTTGATTTTGTCGTCGCTCTCTCAGTTTGAGCTTCATGACAATCTTCTTTACCGGCTACCATTGGTAATTTTACCGGCGTCCAGAAGCTTTTACTTGACGGCAACAAGTTTACCAGCCCCATTCCGCCTGAAATCGGGCAATTGCAGCAATTATCAAAGATTGACTTCAGTCACAATGAATTCAATGGAGAGTTTTCCCCTGAGATCAGCCAGTGTAAGCTGCTGACTTTTGTTGACCTTAGTCGGAACGGTGGTGTTGGTTGGAGAAATGGTGGTGGTGGCGGCGGGATATGGCTGTAATGGTGGCCGGATTTGGGTGGTGGTGGTGGTTGTTGACTGATGAGGATGGTGGGGTTAGGTTGAGAAGTAATTGTCACCCTCAATATAAATGGACCTTTATAAACTTCTATTTTCAAGAAAAATGGCCAAAATACCCCTCACATGACATGCACATGACCATTTCTCGTTTAACTTTCTAACGTCGTTAGGGGTCCTAGGTCAAATTGGGACAAATGACAAATTAGAGGGTCACTTTGGGATAAAATTGGGTTTGGGGTATAAAGTGGGAATGGGTGGATACTTTGGGGGTCTAAACATATTTTGGCCGAGGGAGTATATGAGATCGATTTCTCAGTAGATTTGATTTGTGCAGCTGAATAATCTACTTGTAGAAATTGTCATGATCAATATAATTCATTGAACTTGACCAGTTGATTAAAATGATCATATTCCCTCCGTCTCAGAATGATATTTTTTATTTTATTTTTTATAGTCAACATAACTGAACTTTAATCAAACATTAATGTTAATTTAATAATTTTTACAAAATTCTAAAAATTGTTATTGATACATGATTTATTTATTTATCAATAACAATTTTTAGAATTTTACAAGAATAATTAGATGGACTTTAAATTTTAGTCGAAGTTCACTTATATTACCCATAAAAAAAAATTCAAGCGGTCCTATATTTTCGGGACAAAGTGAGTATTAATATTTAGCATGCCCAATTCAAATATCTACAGAATATCTATTGAATATTCATCGAGATATGCACAATCTTCTTATTTTATTCAACTTGATCTCGTGCATATCTCCGGTTCAGCTTGATTTTGATTTCGCATATCTTTGACTTGGTCCAGCTCGATAAATCTTATTCTCCAACTCATGGCAATCTGCAGTCTCGTCACTAGATGCGTCGCTTTACCCTCTCAATATACTTTCTCATTTTCATTTCACGTTCATAGAATAGAATAATCTTTTCATAATCATGGGCACAAAAAGAAATTTATGTTCTTTTCATTTTTCAAACTCATTCACTTCTCAATATAAACCACATTAATTTGTGTCGTTTAATAACTTGACTTGAGCTCATAAACACACATCACTTCAATAAATCACATTAAACCATTATTTGTCTCTCTTTTTGGATGACTTGAAACTCTTAACACTTAATGGATAATGATGTATTAACCATATGTCATATTAAACCATGAGGTTTCTTTTTCAACAGGATTTAAAACTCTTTTACTCTTTCTGACGTTCTGAAAAGTTAGTATTTTTAAGTTTGAGATTGTTAGGATTAATGCCTTTGAAATTGGGGACGCCTACTTTAAATTAATTAAATTAACAAGTTCGTAATTCCGAGAAATAATGAGATGGAAGGAGTTTAGGCTAAGGCTTTAAGCCAAAGCCATATCCATATGAACTGGGAGCACACAGATGTTTAAGCGGAAGCCTTAAGTGACTGCCATATTCATGAAGTTGACGTTAAGTAGTTGTCAAGAAAGTGGGCCAAGCGATTGGGCCTAGACTTGGTCTATGAACGTGGTCTTCAAACAAGGCAAACAAGAATAAGAGTATATTTGTTTGCATCCTTTTGTTCGGAGAGATCAATAATTCTAGATCTAGGGTTTGTACAGTCAGAAATTTTGTGATCAAAATTCGTGCAAAGTATATTAGTGTGATCTTGTGTAATTGTTTCTCCAGTGATAATAGTATCCCCTCCCCTTTCCGTGGACGTAGCCAAGTTGATGAACCACGTAAATCTGTGTTTTTGTGATTGCTTTATTTTCTCATCAAGTCTTGTTCAAGAGAAAATTTTGGGGGAAACTAGTTTCTCCATAAGTTATAAAAAGTACTATTTTTATAGGGGTTAAAGTTTAGGGTTTAGGCCCTTTAGGGTTTAAGGCTTAGGGTTTAAAGGGTTAAAAAATGGACTTTTTATAACTTATAGAGGAACTAGTTTCTCCCAAAACCAACTCCTTGTTCAATTGCTCTAAAAGAGATAATTTTTATTGTTAGTTTGAATAAATTTCGTATAATAATTTAAATTATTTTAATAAAAATTGAATTTTTTAATAAATACACTATCAATATTTGCCAAATGTATTACATGACTGAATGAGCTATTGGATGCCTCAAAGTGTTTTACCTCTGAAAGGGGTACATCACGTAATTTTACGGCATCCCACTTGTCCTTTTTTTAAAAAAAAAGAATTGGAGTTTTTTTTTATTAATTGATAATGCCGCCTATAACTAGGCTACTAACACAAATGCCATGAAGGCTACAACAACACAAATATCTCTGACGGGATTCGAACTCGTGACCTCCACTAGCACCGGATACCGCTTGAGCTAAAGCTCTTTGGTGGCATCCCACTTGTCCGGTAAAACAATTTAAGTCATAAATCAAACAAGTTTTGAATATGAAAAACTCATTTCAAGTAGGGGTGTCATCAGTTTTGTTGGTTTGGAATTGAACCGAACCAAATTATATAGTTTGGTTCAGTTTTTAAGAATGAGTGGTTCAGTTTGGTCTCAGAAATTTGTAAACTACGTGGTATGTTTTGGTTTGTGGTTTGACCTTTTTAGACCAAACCAAACCGCGAGACCGAACCATCAGACCGAACTATCAGACTGAACCGTCACATCGGATATATTAGTCATATTTTTGTAAGTTAAGTAACATGTACCTTTGAAATATTAAAAATATCTACAGTACATTAGATCATTCTTAAATTTTGATTTGCATCTTATTGAATATTCATTTCATCACGTGTTATATTTGTTGAGGCACATAGTTAACAAAGTTCTTTAGTGTGTTCACTTCCTTCGGCTTCTTTATTCGTTAAATATTCTTCTTCATTCAGATTTTCTCTTTTAAACGGAATCTAAACCATTATTTGAATCAATTGTGATATGAACATCGGTCTGAATGATGTTTTAAACCACTATCTAAACCACATTCTAGACCACGGTCTAAACCGTGGTTTGAAACACATTACTGAATCACGGTCTCAACCAAACCATAGTAGTTTGGTTTGGTTCGGTTTAAAACTTTTTCGTGGTTTGGTTTGGTTTGAAATTTTTCCAAACCGATGACCAGTGGTTTGGTCTCTAAAATGACCGAAACCGAACCAAATAGAACCATTTACACCTCTAATTTCATCTAGAATTCTATTTTAATTTACTCAAACACTAATACGATGAAAATTGTAAGGAGCCGTTTTGTGAAAAAAAAATACTCTACAAATATAAAAATTAGGCAATGAAACATAACAAAAAATTTCAATATATCAACTTTTGAATTGTGATATTCATTTTAGACGGGTGTAATAGGGGAAAAAAAAAACAAACTAATGGCGTTTTGTTTTTCTTTAAGGAGAGAGGTAAGGATTAGTTGAAGAGTTGGCAGAAATGTATTGATGGAGAAAAATATGTAAAGAGAACAATAAATGTGTCCTTAAAAGCCAAAACATATTGTTGTTGCCTCTCAAAAATTAATTACCAACTCCCTTCCTACCCCACCTCATTTTAACTCTCGGTTTCTTTTGTTTTCTATTCTTTTACTTTGTTTTTTGTTTTTTTACGTTTTCATTTGATCAAGCTCATGGACATACAACCATATTGTTGCAGCACTATGTTGTACTCCCTCCGTCATCTGTCTTGATTCGATTTAAGATTCTTACTTTCTGTTTATTATATTTTAAAAGTCAGTCTTATGAAAAACATGTTTTATACTAAAAGATGTGTAAAACTTGTTTTACGTTAAGAGATTTTTTTTTACATTAAGGGTGAAAACAAGTTTTACATTAAAGCGAGTGTAAAACAAGTTTTTCTCAAGATTTTCACATGTTCTAATTTAAAGTTTTTACTTTACTTTATTAGCTAAAATAAAAAATGGGACCCGCTTATCATTTTTACAATAAAAACTCCTTACCCTTTCTCTCTTTTACTTAATTTTCACGCTCACAACATTAATTTTCTTTAATTTCACACTCACAACATTAATTTTCTTTAATCCTTTTGCAAAGTCAAAACAGGAACTTTATAGTGGGACGCATGGAGTATATGGACTATATAGTACACTCTCTCTGTCAAGTAAATATTTTTTTTAAAAAAATCACCTTATCGTCTCATAATAAATATTAAAAAAATTACTTTTATCGAGAAAAAAATTGATTTATTTTTTAAATATTTATATCGGGATGCTTTTTTCAGAAATTAATTTAGAAATAGTTGTTTTCATTTACTCCCTCCATCCCATAACTAATTCTCTCTCATATTTCACTTTTCACACTCACAACAACTACCTATTACTACTATTCATCCCTTAATCCCGTGCAAAACCCATTTTATGCACATAGTTATGGAACGGAGGGGGTATAAAAAATGAATGACCGAAATGAATACTCCCTCCGGTCCAAAATAACTGTTACTTTTGGATCAAAATTTTGGTCCAAAATAATTATCACTTTTGAGCTAAATGTCTCTTTTATCTTTGCATTGAAACTTGTTCTCTTTTATTAATTATCTTAGTGTGAGACATTAATGTAAGAAAGTTGCACACTTAATAGGGGTAAAGTTGGAACATTTGTCACTAAGTCATGATAATTATTACATTTCTTAAGAGTTGTGCAAATGCAAAAAAAGACAGTTATTTTGGAACGGGGGAGTACTGTACTATCCAATTAATCTAGACCCTACGTTACAACGCTTCAACAATCTCGTCCGAGCAGCTGTTCCTCTTCCCAAACGTGGTTTATTTGTACTCGTCATATTTAATCCACTCTCGTCTCGTGCCTTTCTTCGCTTTTCACTCAATCCCCGTTGACCCTCCCCCCACCCCACCCCTCTCCTCTATATATACATATATAATCCCTGTACGTATCACCTAAGCTTGTAACCTCCATTCTCTCTCTCTCTCTCTCTCTCTCTCACACACACTGAAACACATAGAAATAAACACACACAGTGAGGGTGAAAAAACACAGAGTTGGGGTGGGGGGGGGTGTGATGGGGATCATATCATTAATCACAGGATGGCCAGGGGAAAGTGGATTTGGATCGGCTTCAACCGCTGAACAGGTTTCTCAAGACATTGATGCTTCCAACCTCACTGCTATTATCACCGGTAAACCATTTTTATACGCGATCAACTTGATTGAATTTTGATTAAATTTAATACTCACTCCGTCCCAAAATGATCTTCTCATTTGCCATGTTTTATTGTTCTAAAAAGTTCTTCTCATTTCTACAATCTAGGCTTTAAAAGCGCACAACCAAAACATGGCTAGTGAAGCAAATGTTCGTATCCTTAAAAAGTTTGAATAGTCAAACAGGAAAATCATTTTGGGACGGAGGGAGTATAAAAAAGTAATTTTTTTATCGTAAAATTTCTATGTTGTTATTGAGAGAATTCTCATTGATACGGACTACATTATAACTCTCTTTGGAGTTTCATGAAAATAAATTAATTTTTGTAAAATTATTGTTAAGGGGTAATTGCAATTTGGTAACATTTGTTTTTGTTTTTGACCATTTTCGTGATTTGATTCTCGTAAGTGAAAATGTTGGAAGCCAGTTTTTTTAGCATTTACATTTTTTTGCGAATTGATATAAAAACTAACGGTGTTAGCGTTTTTAAGCAACAGATTGCAAAACTGAGCCATGCACAAATAACCGTTGCGGATTAATTAAAAACTAATGGCGTTAGCTTCCCTTTTTTTTTTTTTTTTTTTGAAAGAGGCGTTAGTTTTTAAGTACTATATATTGATTTCTTAGTTGTATTTGTTACTTTGTTCATTTTTTATTTTTTTTGTATTTGATAGCAAAATAATTTCGTTACAAAATTTTATGTGAAAATTTCCATTTCAATTTCTAGGTGAGATCCTTATCAATACAATTTATTCAAATATTCAAATATGATTTTCTTATTTGTCTATTAATAATATTATAATATTATTTTCATTTTTCCCCCATAAAAAACATGATAATTATTTTGAGACAAACATTTCTTTCTTTCCGGTTGAATTATGAAAATAGTATTTTTTTTCTTTTTTAACTTTTATGTGTTATTTTCACAAAAAAAAAAAAAAAAAACTTTTGTGTTATCATCACCTTTGTTGAAGTTATTCTCAAAATAAATGACCAAACTCTGACTAGGAAATTGTAAAAATATGAATAACCGAATATTGTTAAAATTTACTCTTTACTCATCTTGGAATGGGGGGACTATGTAAAGAAGTACAACTTGTTATTATATTTTTTCGAAAGAACAACTTGTTATTTTTTATCTTTGAAAAAAATGAAAATATAATGTGTACTCCCTCCGTCCCAAAACAACTTGCACTATTTTGATCGAAATGGTCAACTTAAGTGCAATTTGACCAAGACTTTTTAAACAATGGACGATCTTAATAAAAAATTTAAAATTTGTTATTAACTCACCATCAAAAATATTATAGTAGATAACAATTTTTAGATTTTTATTTGAATCATCAAATCTTTTACAAAGTGGTAGTCAAAGTGTTACTAATTTGACCAATTTTAATCAAACTGTGCAAGTTGTTTTGGGACAGAGTAGTACTATGTATTTGGGCCGGTTGAATTTTCGAGAAATAATTTTTGGTCTTATTTGGACCGATGTATTTATTCATGGTTTCTAGACTATTCACTTTCCCTCACTTTTTTTTTTTTGAGCAATTCACTTTCCCTCTCATTGGGTGCGCTATTTTATTTTTATTATCTTGTATTTTTCATATACTTATTTCAAGAAAAAACTAAGTGAAATTGCTCCTCAATTTATTTATTTTTTACTTTAATTTTTTTCTTTTTTGAATTTCTTTACTTTTTTTTTTGAAGGAAAATTTCTTGAGCAATGCTAGGGGCACAAAACAAAGTCACAAAATCTTGGTCACACAATGAGTTGGCGATATTTTATTGGTTGCATCGATAGTGGACCCGGCACACTCTAATTAAAAACACCAATAAAATCAATACACTTAGGATTTTGTGAGCAAGATTTTGTGACTTTTTTGTGCCCATAGTATTATTCAAATTTCTTTACTTTTATTAAAGGACTAAGACCATCTCCAATGGTTTAGTGCAAAAATCCCACTATTTTTTTAATATGGTGCAACTATTGCACCAAATGTATACCATCATCTCCAACCATTACTTCAAATCTTGCACCAAAAGAGCATATTTTTAAGAATATTCTTTATCTTTCATTCATTTAATATGTTTTTCATGAATTAGTATATTATTTTACATTAAATTAGTTTATAAAGCATGAAAATATAGAATATAATTATATTACAGTGTCAAATAAATAAGTAGAAATAAAATTTCTTTATTTAAAATAAAAACATTTAAAATGCAATTAAAATAGACAATTAGAATACAATACTTTGAAATACAATTGAAATAAAAATATTAAGTTGCATAATGACATACGAGAATTACGCTGTGAATATAAAATAATGTTGATATACATTAACAATATTTCAGACCTAGTTTCACGAGCTTATATTGAAAGTGAAGAAGCAAGAGATATATTATTTAAAAATATTTAGAAGTTAATTGTGATATTTATTTTTGGGGGGAAAAATTCTATGGTAAAAGTTATTTATTTTATGATAGAATTAGTATATACTCACTCCGTCCCACTCGAATTAGGATTTTTGGGTTCGGCACAGGGATTAAGGAAAAAATGTTAATGGAGTAAGTGTTCTGAGTATAAAAAGTGAAGTAGGAGAGAGAAAGTGGGGTAGAGAATAATGAGTGGAAAGTTGTTGTGAGTGTGAATGTGGGTCGCATTAAATAAAACACTTTCATTTTTGGTTGTCCTAATTCGAATGGGACACCCAAAGTAGAAATTTGTCCTAATTCGAATGGGACTGAGGGAGTAATGTAGTATATTTATTTTGAGACAACAAGAGTATATAATATAATAATTATTTATTTTGAGACGGAAGGAGTATAAATCAAAAACATAAAAAATAAAAAGAAGTATATAACACAATATATTTATTTTGAGAGGAAAGTAATAAATAAAAGTTACTTTTGTTTTAATTTTATTTTGAGATGAAAGAGTATAAATGATTAAAAAAAAAAAAAAAAAAAAGGATTTAGCGCAGCAAGCGTGTTACGCTAAATTTGAAGCAAACAAGGACCTGCGCCAGATTTGAAGTTGAACTTAGCGTACTATTGGACTACTGTTGACGCAAGATTAGCGCTAAATATGAGTATTTAGCGTTCCATTGGACTTGGTCTAACGCTTTATGAATGGGAAAATCACTAAAATATGCAACGTAGTGAGTCTTAAATATCAATTAATGCAACGTACTTCTGATTTCTGGAAATAGACAATGTACTTACTTATTGTGTATCAAATAATGCAATGTACGAACAATTTAATGGATGGCGTTAAATTTGGCTAACAGAATGCTGACGTGGACGAGTTCAATGATAATATAACTATAACTCGTTAAATAATTAACGAATTCAGCTATATTTATCGATCATAAGCCCACCACTATCCCCTTCCTTATTTCCCCTTCCCCTCACTCCTCCATACATTCTGACCCCAATTACCCACCCCATCCCCACCACCCCCACCCAAACCAATTACCCACCACCCAACTTCCCCGCTCTCCCCTACCCCCATCAAATCAAACTCTCGTCTTCTTCTCTCTCTCCCCAGCCCATTCTTCTATTTCTGAAAATCGATGAAGATGGCCGGAATCGATGAAGATGAACTTGGCCGGAATCGATGAAGATGGCCGGAATCGATGAAGATGAACTTGGCCGGAATCGATGAAGATGGCCGGAATCGATGAAGATGAACTCGTTTCCCGGTGGCAACCAAAAATCTCTTTGCAGCGGTTCCGTTGCACAACATCATCGCCTTTCTTCCTCTAATTCTCTGTGTCGACTTTGAAAAACTTCAAGACTAATGTATTAGTTTATTGGAGTTATTCGTTTATGGGATTTCTTTACTTGATTGATTGAAATCAATAGTGTTTGTTGTGTTTTGGGGAACATTCAGATTTGTTCGTTATTGGTTGTATTTGGTGTTGCAATGAGAGAAAGAGAAAGCCTTGTTCCAGCCTCTTGATTCTCAAGATCCGATTTAGGGATTTCATTGAAACCCATAAATGGGTTCTTCGATTTATAGATTTCAATCAAAACCTAGATCTTAATTTCCCCTTGACGAATTGCAGATTGTGGAAATGCTTGTTAGTTTTCTTGGAGGAGTAAACAAATTTCGTTAATTTCTTAACGAAATTTTACACTTTTACCCCCCCAAAATATCTGACTTTGTTAACCAAATAATATTTCATATGCCACGTCATGATTTCGTTAGGAATTTAACGTCGTTAATTTTAATTTTAGTACGTTGCATTATTTGATACAATTACTTCAAGTACGTTTCACAATGTGAGAAATTGCTACTACGTTGCATTAATTGATATAAATCAGACACTACGTTGCATAAATAGGTCGTTTGCCTTATGAATTAAATGGTAATAGTACTGTATATGTTGCGTTGTGCATGGCCATGGGTGTTATTAAACGCTACTTAGTGGGCCCATTTACTGGCAATTATGGGCCATACTATTATTTTGGGTCCGAATGTCATGGTGGAGGAAGGTTTAATTTAATATTTTTACTTACTGTATTTAATTGTCAACAATGTGGCATGTAAATCCCACAAAAGAATACATGGAAATAGCTCTTACCGTTGTAGATGCTTGATCTCATGTACTCCTTTATAATACCACACTTTATACTATTAGACATTAGTGCTCAAATGACTTACATTTATCATGATGACATCATGATAATATCGTTCAAACATGTTAACCGTTAGATTACTAGTAGTACAAAAGATCTGGACTCCACCAGACGGGGTGTGCCATCATCTTTCCCATTAGAATCCAAATATCAACTTAAGTGTCGTTAACTTGTCAATATTTTTTAAAAAAATACTCCCTCTGTCCCAGCTCACTTGACACATTTTGACCAAAACTGGTCAACTTAAGGTCGGTTTGACCAACACTTTATAGAAATATTTATGATCCGAATAAAAATTTAAAAAAATGTAAAATGATCACCATTAAAAATCCTCTCAGTAACAATTTTTAAATTTTTTTTGGAACATAAATATTTCTATAAAGTGTTGGTCAAAACGACCCTAAGTTGACTAGTTTTAATCAAAAGGTGTCAAGTAAACTGAGGCGGAGGGAGTATGTTATACGGCTTACCCAAAAGAAACTTACTAAGGGAGGAGTAGTTTTTTTTATATATTTGTACATTCCTTATACCACAGTTAAATTAAACTATAAATATTTTATTGTTTAAAAATGCGACATTTGTTATAGGACTTACCCAAAAGAAACTTACTAAGGGAGGAGTAGTTTTTTATTTTCGACATTATTTTGTGATAATAGAAAAAAAAAAATTGTGTGCAGGAGGTGCAAATGGGATTGGATTAGAAACAACAAGAGTATTGGCACTTAGGAAAGCTCATGTTATAATTGGTGCAAGAAACATGGAAGCTGCAAATGAAGCTAAACAACAAATTCTCCATGGAAATCCAACGGCCAAAATTGATCTTCTTAAAATTGACCTTAGCTCTTTAAAGTCAATCAAGGCCTTTGCAGATGAATTCTTAGCCCTTGATCTTCCTCTCAACATCTTAATGTAACTCAATCCCTACCTCTCATTACCTCATTTTTTTCCCCGATAAATCTCCGTTTATTTCAACTAATTAAGGCTTGGAAATTTTCAGTAATAACGCGGGGATTATGTTTTGCCCCTATCAACTTTCACAAGATGGGATTGAGATGCAGTTTGCGACAAATCATCTTGGTACGTACTTAAAACGCGTTTTTTGGTGTAAAAAATCAATCCAACTTGATAGTAAAGCGTTTAATCCGATCTGGTTTGTTTATAAAATAACTTCATTAATTCTCGCAGGTCATTTTTACTTGACAAACTTGCTCCTTGACAAAATGAAGGACACGGCCAAAAGTACTGGCGATGAAGGTCGGATAGTGAACTTGTCTTCTATAGCTCACATGCACACCTATCACGAAGGGATAAATTTTGAAAAGATCAATGACATTAACAGGTATTTTCCTTCAAAATTTCTGTGTATGCGCGTGTATATTTATATTTATATAATTATATGTATTTTCGAAATTTAAAATTATGTGATAATGTCTGTATGCAGTTATTCTGACAAAAGAGCGTACGGGCAATCCAAACTGGCAAACATTCTGCATGCCAACGAGCTCTCTAGACGCTTAAAGGTGATTTTGGCAATTGAATTACTCGGAATGTTTTCTTGGAGTATTAAAGAATGCTTTTTTCGCTGACTTTTTTGCGGCCTTGAAAATGCAGGAAGAAGGAGCAAATATTACGGTGAATTCAGTTCATCCAGGGTTGATAATGACCAATCTCTTTAAACATTCTGCCATCCTGATGAGTAAGTATTGATGTAATTGTAATAAAAGAGTATTTGATCTTCCAAGCTCAGAAAAAAAAAGGGATTTACTCTGTTTTTGTTGATTTTTTGGCAGGGTTTTTGAAGCTCTTATCTTTTATCGTATGGAAGAATGTACCACAGGTTATCTATTCAATGCCCTTTTTTAAAAAAGAAAAAAAAAGCACTCCCTCGGTCCCGGAAAAATAGTCAACTTTTAACTCATACAGTAACTCAACTGAATTTTGACAATAATTAAATGAAAATCCAATTATCTTAATTAAATGAAAATCCAATTATTTCTATACAACTCTAAAATTTGTTACTGATAGTACAATATTTCTAATTTTCTTTGTTTTGAATTACATAAAGATAATTAGATTTTCTTTAAGTAACGGTCAAAGTTCAATTAAGTTAACCATAAAAGTCAAAGTGCATAATTGGATTTTCTTTGAGTAACGGTCAAAATTAACGGATATCACATGAGGTTATATATTCATTCTACTATCTTGTTAATGTTGTTTGTAGGGGGCAGCAACAACATGTTATGTAGCACTGCACCAAAACTTGAAGGGTAAAAGTGGAAAATATTTCTTGGACTGCAATGAGTATCCTCCTAGTCAATTTGCAAGAGACCCTGTTTTGGCCAAAAAGCTTTGGGACTTCAGCAACAAACTTGTCAACTCCTCTTCTTCAAACAGTTGAAAAAAAGTCCTTGTTATTACTATCTACAGATTCCATCTAAAAATCAGTCAAAAGTATTTATTTTTTCTTTTTAACTTTTTAATTTTATTATAAGAATATTTACTACTTGATGAAGAATATCAGCAGTAGCAACCGGGTTTTTTTTTTTATATATAAGTGTGTAATGGAAATGGTTTACTAATGACTTGAAATAGTTTCTCTCCAATCAGGGGCGGATTTGTGTTAGTGGCTAGGTGGTGCACTTGCACCTGGTCAACCCAAAAATTAATTTTTTTTTTTTTTTTTTTTTACTAAGTGCACCGCCAAAATAATAAAAGTAAGCTATTATATTCTTGGTGAGTGTGTGAACTTAGAAAAATTAAAATTTACCCACTTCATTTAAGTGACTTATTTCATTGTTTGGACAAATTGAGAGACAGAGAGAGCGCAGAAAAAAAAGAGAGGAGAAAACAGGAGTGCGACGACACCGACGCAATCGGCAACCTCCAATCGCAATCGGCAACCTCCAGGCTCCAACCGGCAAGGCGGCAACTAGTGACGCCGGCGACATCTTACCCATCTTCTTCCCTTTTTGTAAGTTTTCATCTCTCAAATCTCATTATTTCTCTTCAAATTAGATTTAACAGAAATTTAGGATTTGAACTACAATTTGGGGCTTTGACATTGTTCTTCTAATTTCATGGGTGATTTCAATTTATGTGTTTATTAAATGTTTGATTTTAAATGTATATGTGTTTGAATGGTTATTTCATGGATATTTTTTAGCAAACTTACATGCTTGCAGCTAGTTGACTGTTGTTAACTTTATCTCGTCTTATTTAGTGCATTAGAATTCTCTGCATTTACTTCCTCTAATTGACTGGACCCAAAAAAAAAATTCGGGGGCTGCGCACCCTTACCTCAAATCCTGGATACGCCGCTGGTGCACCTGGTGATCAAGATTCTCAGATCCGCCACTGCTCCAATGTGATTTTTCTCAGGTGTGGATCGTAGTTTTTGGTGTTGGTTTAAGGAATTTATTGATAAATTGTTTTGTTCTAACAAGAGGTAATTGCTTGGATCATATTTAACAAATTTGCCCTGATAAACATAATGGATTCCAAGTTCATAAAGATATAAATCTTCTATTTTCAATTCAGATAACATATGATTATGTACTAGAAAACGTACTAACCGAACGTAAACATCTTAATTGTTGGGAGTGAGTAATTTGGACCGAGCAATGATTATTTGATTGTGAGGTCAGCAAGCTACCTTATTCATATAATCACTACTTGGTCCAAATTACTCATTTCAATTCGGCTTCTGCATTGTTTAGAGGAAGACATTTCAACTAGAAATGTGCATCCATGAAACAAATTTTTTTTAGTAATCCACAAAATATAAAGTCAAAATCACATTAAAGAGAGACTCCTTTATTACATACTTGCCTCTCTTGAAAGGTCTCTACATCTACCTATCTCTCACAACCCAAGAGCATGAACAAGATAAACCGAAGAGGCAAAAATCAATGTCGCTAAAACTGGTGGCACAACCAAGTCCATCTTAGACCCACAGCGAGTCGGAGTACAAAAATCATCATTAGGAAGATTAAACAAACCCCCACTAGACCATCTTTCTTTTAACAGGACAGAGAGAATGATAAATTTAGATTCATGATCGACAAAAAAAGCTGTGTCGATTTCATGTGCTTGATCTATGCCTGAATCTGTAAGCAATATGGAGGAGATAAGAACGCAGCTCTAGGCGCCCCCATAGATGTCTCTATGCAACCTGATGATCTGAGCGCATGTCAATCTGGGAGCTACATATATATTTTGGTTTCGTAGGTCTTGTGCCATGCGCCCGCATAGGGTGATCATGCCTCCCCAAAATTAGTTACCAACTCCCATCCTACCCCCACCTTAATTTAACTCTCGGTTTCTTCTGTTTTCTATTATTTACTTTGTTTAAGTCAGCTGAGTACGGTGTATATGCTCTTGGCTAACCAAACGGGCAAAACATATGGACTGACAAGATAGTTTTGTAGGAGTCAGGTTACAACCACCACAGAAGGACTATTTTCAAATTGCCTATTCTTGATCGGACAGAGGTTAATCCAGTTTGGGTTTCCACCTAATATCCTGGATATGAGCCCCTTGTATTCCACTTGTATTCCACCTGTATTTCATTCCCCAGATGAATAATTTGGGCAAATGTCTCATGTTCTCATCAGAATCCACAATTCAAAATCAAACCTAGTAACCATGTGATTATTTTAGTTCTTTATAAGGCAAAGCCACATGTAATTTTTCCTTTTGAATTGTGTAAAGGGACGTTTTGTAGGGACTTTTAGGAATGGATATTTCGAAGGGACATTGCGAGGGGAAATTCGTCATATTCACGATGGCAAATTTAAAGTAACACCAAAGGTTGAACCGACCTGTCAAAAGAGTGTCTTAAAATTTAGCATGTACACGTGGAAAAAAATCATTTCAGAAGCAAATAAGTGAAATTTTTACATCTAAAAATTAAGTTGCAATTAAGTGACATTCAGATCTAAATTGAGAAAAAACAAACAGACTGAATTTTCATATGTGTGAGCGATTCACATTTCAGACTTGATTAATAGCTGAAGTAAAAAAAAACAAACGAGCCCAAACGAGCCCAAGTGTATCACGCTCCACAGTTCTTATTCTAGGCCTGATTCATTTGGGCAACAGAAGTACCAAACCAAGCCCAACAACCCAGGTCTAACAATTAGGCGGGCTCGGCCCACATTGAAACAGATCTTTCACAAGCTCAAGCTGCCCCCACCCCCACCCCTCTCTCCCGCTCCAAATTCAGTCTGAAATAAAACCCTAAACCACCATAGACGAGCTCTGTTTATTCTAGGGCTTTCCTCCATTTTCTTCATCACATATCTTTCTCCATGCAATCTCAAGTTCTCGTTCTCAGTAAGTTCTCTTTTATCGATTTCTATTGTCATTATTTATCATTTCATAGTCAGCAGATCGTTAATGCAATGCTATGATTTTCGATGTCGCAATGTCTTAGCTGTTCTTCGTGATGGTAAATGATCGGTTTTATTTCTAGTTTTATGACTGAGTAATGTCTGAATAATTTGGTTGAAGCAACTAATTAGGTAAATATTTGAAAATGTTGGGGTTAGGATTTTACTGGATTAGGCTAGCTTGTAATTAGGAGTTGGTCGGTGTGAGTGCAAGTGTGAAAAAATAATTTGGCTTTTGATTTTGAGTGAGGAGTGATCTTGAGAGAGTTTGACGAGGATTGTTTGCGTTCAGTGAGTGATTAGACACAACAGAGTTTTGGATCAAGGTTCTGGGCCCCATCCTCTTTTTTTTTTTTTTTTGGAAGAAATTGCTCTGTTCAGCCAGAGGAAAACAGATTGAGGAGGTAGGCAATCATACTGGAGTGGAGTGTATGGCGCGATCGGGATGTATTTTGTGAATATTTTCCCATTCTTTTCATTTGAAGTTTGAACTATGTTGAAGTTAGAATATCACCGGTTCTGTTTTTTTTTTATTTGTAGCATCTTGTCAGTTATAGAACAATGTTAATCTTGTTTAATTGTGATTGTTATTTGCATTCTGACTTTGCAGATGATTCATCAAAACGGGAATCTGGAAGTAAGGTGCATCATGGAAATATCCAAGCTTCAAAGGTGGGATAAATTAAACAATTTACATTTTTAACATTGTAATGTAGATTTTTTCTTTGCATCTTCAAGTGAGTTTCAGATTTTCCAGTCAATGTTTTCCCACATTTTTGGACAACATGCATATTTTCAGTGAAAACCTCTATGAGTATGAGAGGTAATAAAGTTGCTCTATGATAGTTGATTTCTTAGGAACACTTATTTTCTGGTCTTTTACTGCTTTCAAGAGCCATTCTGCCACATTTCACGCCACATTATGAAGTAACATTCTCGTTTTCATCTTTGCAGGCTGTGGCTGATATCATCCGCTCAACCTTGGGTCCAAGATCTATGCTAAAGATGCTACTGGACGCTGCAGGAGGTGTTTATTTTCATCTTATATGATATTATTAGCGTTGGCAAGGTTCTTCAGGCCACATTTTCGCAAACATTCACACAGACCACTCCACCCCCAATTGTTCAGTAGGAGTAGAGTGCGCTATGTGAATGGGATATTGATGAAAAGTAAAGCTGTTCTGTGGAACTTTTCACTTTTTTTTTTCCTGCCTGAACTTTTCTTTTGGATAGGATTTAAAGAAATTATTAAGATGCTAGGTAATTTACACTCATGAATTTAGTATCGAAATGCAATTAAAAAAAACAGTCTGAAAATTCTTCACTCTCCACCATAAATAATTAAAAGAATAGTACTCCCTCCATCCCAAATTAAAGTTCACCCCCTGTCTTTGCACGCATGTTCAGGAAACAATGAAAAATGGATAAACAAGTGGGAACTTTAAAAAGGGGTGTACCAATTTTTTTTTTTTTTTTTTTTTTTTTTTTTTTTTTTTTTTTGTGAACTTTACATTGGGGAACTTTAAATTGGGATGGAGTATACAAAATTGTATTGTTGCTAAGTGATTAAGAAGTTTGTCAACCTCAAAATACCTTTGAAGTAGTTATTTTTTTGGTGGTTGGCAGGAATTGTGGTCACAAATGATGGAAATGCCATATTGCGAGAATTGGATATTGCGCATCCGGCAGCTAAGGTATCACTTGTATATTGCTTGTTGGGATGAAATTTTTGTAGCTTAGGCAGTTCAGCTTGTCTGATGACTCAGATCTTAGTTCTTGTTGCTATTCGTTTGATATTGGTCCCCGAGTTTGGGTACTTCATGCTGGATCTTTCCTTAACATTTTTTGATTTGCATTTACATTTTCTATATCTTTTGTTAATAGATATCTTTCACTTGAAACTCCATTATGTTTTCTAATTGGGTACTCTTTGTACGTGCGGACAGTCCATGATTGAATTAAGCCGCACACAAGATGAAGAAGTTGGTGACGGGACGACTTCAGTCATTGTTCTTGGTATGCCACCATTGCACTCTCTCATTCCTTTTTTCAGTTGTTGATATTGCAGAAAGTTTTATCCAAGTTTTCATTTATATTAGTTTGTGCCTCCCCGCGAAGTTTTGGTTTACTGCAAATAAACAATTTACAACTTTACATAGCACGCCCAAGAGTCCTGTATTCCGTTTGAGATGTTCCAAATATGTCCTCTTTCCTTTTTTTTGGAACCTTTAATCACATGTCCGAAAGTTTTTCGAGGACTTGCATCTTGAGTATTTGTATCCAAACTGCTTATTTTCATAGAGTCAATTGTTTTATGTAAAACCTGGTGCCTAGTCGAACATGACTCTTTGTCTTGTAAGTGAGCGAGGGAGTATAGGATTTTGATTTTTGTTATCAGCAGTGGAAGGCATTGGTGTTTAGGCAAGAAACAGATGGTTTTATGCGTGTAGTTGACCAAAGTGATTGAGTGTAAGGCTATGTTCAGTTGAGTCATAAACAGCATAGCAATTATTGATGGCTCTTTATGCTTCTAGTTATTGACCAACTTTCCCGCTTTTCTTTGAGGAAAATAGATGTAAGACAATGATTTACCTGGAATATCATGCTAGTTTGTTCCTTCCACTAAGTGTACACGGTAACAGAATAAGTATATCTCCTAACTGCTGCCAAGAGATGCTTCTCTATACCTGTGATGCTAGTTCGTCTTGGGAGTGATGTAATTCCATGGCACTCTAGCACCAGGGTTCCAAAGCTCATTACCGGTCACATTAAGTCTTCAAATAAATTATGAAGTTTAAAACCCATCTGCACTTGCAAATTACCCAATAGTAGGCCCTGTAACATTAGCTTCTGAGAAAACATAGAGGTTGTTAGCAACTTGCAGTTGTTTGAGGTTTGTAGAGTGGTAAGGATGAAAATTAATGGACTTTGGTAGTGTGATCATTGGGAAAGCTTTAAATAGCTTCCTTGGCTGAGACATAATTGTATGGATCAAGTGGATCTCTGCATTCGATGGTGTTCACAAATTGTTTATCAAGATTATAACCACCAGCAGCAATTTCTTAACCACAAGGAGGTAAGTAAGAAGCTATTAAGACCAGAATCACAAGCTGCAGTTGAAGAACTTCTTCTTTGGGATGATCTGTTTGTAGTCCTGCATTACAGGTGATATTGTTTATCAAGATTATATCGGTTTATATTTTTGGAGCTTATGCACTCATTTTATGCGTTATGTTGTTGTTTTGACAACATAATCCCTTGAACTCTGTCACATTACTATTTGGTGGATAAGTGTCTTAGTTGAAGAAAACTACAACTTCATCATTGTTGTAATATGCTTAGCATTGAAGGTTGGCTATGTTCTTATATAGATGAGTTTGAAAAAAAAAAACATGGGTGAACCTGTCCCCTCTCTTCCTCCACTTTCTATTAGTGAATAAGCTGTACAGCAACAATCCCATAAGGGCATTTTTTAACATTTGTGGGCTTGATACAAACTCATATATTATTACTTGGAAGTATATTCTGCTGCTGCACTTCATCATTCTTCATGAGTATCTAGTTTCTGTGTTGTCTGTCCACAGACTATATTTGTATTTATCTTTTTACTGATTGTTAACATGAATAATCTTCCTAGCTGGTGAGATGCTACACGTTGCGGAAGCTTTCATTGATAAGAGCTACCATCCTACTGTCATATGCCGAGGTACTTGCCTTCTTCATGAGTATCAAGTTTCTGTGTGCTCAAAGAGTTTTTCTTTGAGTACTTAGTACTGGTTAGAGGGGCTAGATATCTTTATCATTTTTCGCTTTTGCAGCTTACAGCAAGGCTCTTGAAGATGCTCTTGCGGTGTTGGACAAGATTGCCATGCCGATCGACGTGAAATATCGTAACCCCATTTAACCTTTCTTTTTGATATTCGAACTTTTCAATGAATGCAAAGCATGTGTGTTTATCCTAGATTTTCTATTTTTATAGAAGTTGGTGTTAACTTCCCCACTTTCACTTGATTGCGAAGACCTAGAACTCACGCCTTATTAAAAGGTGTAAATATCTAAGCTTCACATGTAAAACAGTAAAAGAACAAGAAAAAGTTGTCCGTGTTTATGGTCTCATAAAAGAGTTTCTGAATTTACTGGTATTTCTATGGAACCTCACGGAATCATTCACTAATCCAGATGGAAATTTCCACAATTATTGAAGAGAAACTGTATTCCTCTCCCTTTTTTCTCTTTTGCTGACATCATACTTTCATTTAGCAGGTGCCACAATGTTGGGATTAGTGAGAAGTTGTATAGGTACAAAGTTTACTAGTCAATTTGGGGACTTGATTGCAGTAAGTATCTTCTCCCTTTCTATTTTCCTAGAGAACATAGTTTATTCCTTTATTGCATGGGGTTCGCTATTATTCTTTTCTTTTTTTGTGTGTGTGCGTCTGTAATCGTTCCAAAGCAAGATGATCTGTCAAAGCACACTCATTATTAGTCTTCTTGTTTTTTACAGTCTGCATTAGATTCTAAAACTGTATTCATTTTGGGGTTCTAAGATATTAATTATCAACTCTCGTAATACTTTCTTACTAACTTTGACTTTGGTCTGTTAGGATTTAGCAATTGATGCAACGAAAACAGCTGGTGTTGATCTTGGTCAGGGACTAGTAGAAGTAGATATTAAGAAATACATTAAAGTTGAGAAAATCCCTGGAGGCCAGTTGGAAGACTCGAAAGTCCTTAAAGGTGTTATGTTTAACAAAGATGTAGTTGTCCCTGGGAAAATGAGAAGGAAAATAGTCAATCCCCGTATTATTTTACTTGATTGCCCTCTTGAATACAAGAAGGGGGAGAATCAGACAAATGCAGAACTGGTCAGAGAAGAAGATTGGGCTGTTCTTTTGAAAATGGAAGAAGAATACATTGAGAATCTTTGTGTGCAAATACTGAAGTTCAAACCCGATTTGGTAATAACTGAAAAGGGGCTTAGTGATTTGGCATGCCATTACTTGAGTAAAGCTGGAGTCAGTGCCATAAGAAGATTAAGGAAGACGGACAACAATAGGATTGCAAGGGCTGTTGGAGCGACAATTGTGAATAGACCAGATGAACTTCAAGAATCGGATGTTGGGACTGGGGCTGGACTTTTTGAAGTCAAGAAAATTGGCGATGAGTTTTTCTCCTACATTGTTGACTGTAAGGACCCAAAAGCTTGTACTGTTCTTTTGCGTGGTGCCAGTAAGGATCTTTTAAATGAAGTGGAGTGGAACTTGCAGGTTTCGATTCAATATCCTAACATCTTTCTATTTTATTTTCAATGGACATGCTCTAAAGCATTTTTTTGTTGACAGGACGCAATGTCTGTGGCGAAGAACATCATAAAGCATCCAAAACTTGTTCCTGGTGGGGGTGCTACTGAATTAACCGTATCTGCTACACTAAAGCAGAAGAGTTCATCTATCGAAGGCATTGAAAAGGTAAGTTTGTCACCATTTTTATAATATAGTATTTTTTCTTGGTCATTTGTAATTTTAATGGATTGGGCACATAGTCAAATGGCAATTCTGAATGTCTAATTATTCATTTGGTTGAGACAGTGGCCCTATGAAGCAGCAGCTATAGCATTTGAGGCTATACCACGGACATTGGCACAAAATTGTGGAGTCAATGTGATTAGAACTATGACTGCTCTTCAGGGCAAGGCAAGTGTATTATCATTCAACTATTTTCCCAATCTTTTTGCCAAATTTGACGCAAGCTCTCCATTTCTTTCTTTTTTTTTTTTTTTTCAACAGCATGCAAACGGGGAAAATGCGTGGACTGGAATTGATGGGAACCTAGGTGTTATTGCAGATATGAAAGAGCTAAAGGTTTGTATGCTCCCTCTTTTCTTCTACATTTGTACTTGTAACTACTACCTTTCATTCTACCCAAAGAATCTGTGCTTGAATTTATTAGCTAAATTTTCTCTTAAAGCTGAAGACTCCTGGAAAATATTAGCAAAAGTTCTAAATAAGACACGTCAAGCAGAACATCATACTCCCATTGTCCTGGAAAGTTAGTCTCATTTGACTTTTTACGGCCAACACAAGTGAATTTTGACCAAATATTAAAGTCAGATCTAATCACCCTAACAAATATTGATAAATCACTTAATAATTATCAATTACAAATTTTAGAACTTCACTGGGATGATTAAATTGACACTGATAGTTGGTCAAAGTTTACTCGTGTTGACCATTAAAAGTCTAATGAGACTAACTTTCTAGGATGGAGGGAGTGTAATAGTGAGTAGGATTGGGCGGATCGCTTGACTTTGTTTATGATGGTTGTTTGCATGATATTATAGATATGGGATGCATATAATGTAAAGGCACAGACCTTCAAGACAGCCATTGAAGCAGCTTGTATGCTTCTAAGAATTGATGATATCGTAAGTGGAATCAAGAAGAAGCAAGCACCTGGGTCTAGCGGACCATCGAAGCCCACCATTGAGACAGAAGGAGATGCAGACAATGAGCAGATGATTCCCGAGTGAAGATAGAACTAATCTTGGAGAAAAAACATAAAAAAAAAATTTAAAAAATTGAAGTGATACAAATTCTTCAATCACATTTTGTTGCAGGTTTCAATAGTTTGTCTAGCTTTTGTGAAATTTTGTTTATCATTTTTGTTCTATGTTGTGGTGCGCCTCTTTTATGCTGCTTTGTGTTTTTTTTATTATGTCAGCCCAATATTGTGGATTTTATCATAAGCAAAGAAATCAGTTGTTTTGTAACTTGTTTGAAGTCTGAATTTTGATTGATTGCATCACTGACTCGCCACACTAGTACTCACTCCGTCCCAAACTTTTGGTTACTAAAATTGACTCTGGAGATTAAGAAAAAAAAAAAAGTGTTGAGTGGAAATAAGTAACCAAAAGTTGAGACGGATAGAGTATAATCTTATGCGCCAGTTGCACTAAATTTTATTCCTATTCCTTGACCTTTCTACCTCTACCTCAGGCCAGAACACCATTCCTGAAATGAATTTCCGGACATTCATTTAGGGATTTTTGACTGAAACCACCCAGAATACTATCCTGAAATCCCATGGATCCATTGTAGAACAGATTTGATGAGCATTTCCTCGCGGCTTTTGCTCTGCCCTTTCCATGGAACTGTCATTGTGTATTAAGCCAGTAGCCAGGGTGAGATCTATGAAAATATGGAGTTTTAGCCGGAGGTAGAAAGGTGAAGCGATAGGAATGACGTCTGTTGCAAATGTGAAGAAGATTGGAGTTGATGGACGGTGGAGCCTGTTTATTTTGAGATTACAATTTCGTCCCCGAACGAAATAAATCGAGCTCCAGACTACAAGCCTACAAGGCTCAAGGTTGGTGCCCATAGCTAAGTCATAATCTGACAATCTGTGCATCGAAAATCGGAGGTCTGACCTCCTATGGCTCGGCCCTTTATCCAACACTTGTACGATTTCAGTTCTAGGAGCATTGTTACCTATGGTCGACCTCGACCTTATCGTCCCCCCTATTAACGACTTACATGACAAGTTTTTTGTGCCCACGCGGATTCAATTGCAACAACAATCACGTTTTGTTTAGCCATACGTCACAAGGCGCGTGATCCAAGGCACTTGGTCCCAGTGACTGACATCACCTATAAATAAATCACACCTTCCATACATTGAAGGTAATTTTGCTAAACTTTTGGCTAAATCTTTTGTCATTGTTTACGTATTTTCTCTCTCATGAATCGATACTTACTCTCACGCTGGAGGGTCCTCAACGGAGACTATCCCAGCTAGTCGTGTGTTTGTGGATTTCAGGTCATTGAATGGTTAGAATACTCCTCGATTGAGCCAAGGACTGATCCAGCAAGTTCATGTATCTTCAGCCCCTATTGTTTGCGTATGCAAGAAAATAATGAACATTTTGTCGTAAATAGGCCTCTTGTTCCGATACTATTGAAGTTTGAAGGGTATCTTAGCATCTCTATATATTCTCCTTCCGTTTATAAAATTAAGTCTCATTTACAATAAACAAACACTGATAATGTCAATTTAATTACTTAGTGAAATCTTAAAAATTGTAATTAATAAATCCTTAAATTAAGTTAAATATTAATAATATTTTTTAAAATTTTATTTGTATTGATTGTGCAAAATTAAATGAGACTAATATTTCAAAACGAAACGAGCATATAGGTTGTAACTTTATATAGTAAAGTTTCAATATAGTATGTGAGTAAATGTCATTGTTGATATTGACAGTTAATAGATTGGATTCTCAATTTAAAAGAAAATATAATCTTTCTGGTATGATCATCTCAAATCTATAACTATATAAAATAAAGAAAGTCTTGCCATTTTTAGAATGAGGCCTTATGTACCTCTAAAATAAGAAAGTGGGTAAATAAATTCAAATATGTCATTATCTTTAATTTGGCACAAGTAGTCAACTTTGCATGTGGATTTATTCTTATATATATGATCCTTTTTAATTTTTTTTATTTAGTGAACAAAATGAATTATGATCAATATATAACGAAAAATTACTAATTGACGCAGATGGAATGCGTTAAAGTTTTTGGAGTCATTTGAGCGCGTGCGCGTAAACGGTCGTAACTTTTGACTCCGGATCAACCACGGAATGCACCGCATATCAAATCGAACTTTTTTTCATCAGTTTTTGAACCTTTTTTTTTTTTTTTCATAATTAGGGTTTATTCAGTTTTACGGTTGCAGAACATTTAAAGACTTTGTTTTTGAATTTTTGGAGCCATTTTTTATCGTTTTATGATATTGATTTATTTTTTTCCAATATTACTGCGCGTTCATAGATTAGATAGTCGAGTTCTTAATTGTGTTAATTTTCAAAAACAAACAATTATTAAAAAATACATTTATAGTTTTAGAACTATTTTTAGTTTTTGTGAGTATATTCTTTTTGTTTAAGAGGTTGGAAAGATATTTCATATTTTGCGGAAATGACTGTTTTCAACTTTAGATGTTGTTAATGCAATTAACGAACATAGGGTGACATTAGTGTTGATCTTTTATTGAAGAAAATGGTGTTATATCACGGTTAACTATATGTTGCCCTATCTCGCATTAGAGACGTAGCTAACCTTAAGATATTGATATGTAATGATACATTTTGTGGCCAAACTGATGTTATCGTAGACAATATTGCCTTCAAAGAAGTTTTTCACAATTATATTGCATTGTTCTTAATCAACCCATCTATATTTATATAAATTGAGTATAAGTAATAACCCGTGCATCGCACGGGAGTAACACTAGTTGTCTTAAATGTAAAGAAGATTTCATATTAATTTAAATTTTATATGATGCTAATTAAATACTTGAAATAAAAATTATGAAATATTTAATTTGTTTTTTTGAATGAAAAATATTTTATTTGTTTAGATATAAAGAAATTTAAATTTCATATTCTAGCATGATGGTAAAGTTAACCATATCCTAGAGATTAAAAGAATTGAGGAGGTCTCCTGTGCAACGGTTGCACCGTGCGGCAGGAGCCTACCTTCTTCTTTTTTTATTTTTGGGCAAATAGCACATTAGTGCCTCAAAGTTTCATATGAGTTGCAATTTAGGTCATAATGTTCCACTTTTAGCAATTTGGTGTTTAATATCACATTTTGTGGCGAAATGAGTCTTCTTTGGATGGTCATGGATGGAAGCTAACGAAATTAACGAAAAATTTAACGAGCTTCTTTTTAAAATTGCATTTCTTACCCAGAAAGGCAAGTTGGCGTTGTGGGAGTAAGAGAAAGCATGGGAGAATAAGAGACGTGTAGGTGGCCGATGGCTGGTGTGGGGGTGAGTGGGGGAAGGAGACGAAGAAGGTAGAAGTTTAGGTTTGATTTTTTATTTTCCCTTTTCAATCAAATTTAGGTTAAAAGATTTTTTAAGGCTATTATATGTGGACTAATATCTAAATTTAGCCCTTTTTTTTAAAAAAAACATAATTTTAGCCATTTACTTATGGAATTAGAATTAAAAATGACTTTAGTGTAAGGTATTTTTATTTTTATAATTTTCACTACTATAAAAAAAATTTATTATTGTAAATGATAAACAATATTTTACTTTGATATTTATTATGTTTTTTTTTGGGTTAATTAAAATATACATTCTTTTATTAATAATATATATAATTTTAGGAGTTGTATTTTTTTTAACAAAATGGAGTCAACATAAATAATTATTGAACTTTATGGGTAAGAAATGCAAATTTCAAATAAGCTCGTTAGATTTTTCGTTAATTTTGTTAGTTTCCATCCATTATCATCCAAAAAGGACTAATTTCGCCACAAAATGTGAACATTAGGCACCAAATTGCTAAAATTGGAACATTAGGACCTAAATTACAACTCATATGAAACTTTGAGGCACTAATGTACTATTTGCCCTTCTTTTTTTTTTTGTCACCCCCAACCTTTTTTTTCCTCCCAACAAAAGTAACACTTATTATAACGAAATGTAATATTTTTTTCTTTTCAAATGTAACATTTTTTTTTTCAAAATGTACCACAATTTTACGGCAATGGATTAAAGATAAGATAAAGATTGACAACTAAACTAATGTCACACTTTTTATAAAGGAATGTAACACTCTTTTTTTTTTTTTCAAAAATAACATAAGATTGACAAACTAAACTAATGTTACATTTTATAAAAAATGAATGTAATATTTTTTTCCTCAAATGTAACAGATTATATTCTTAAATGTAACATTATATCTGAAAATGTAACAATTTTTTTATTGAGAAAGTAACAATTGAAATGCAAACCCGATTATATATATGAACTAGTTTTTTCACCCGTGCGATGCACGGCGGTAATTGTATTATTTTACTCTCAAAATAGTTCAAGTAGCAAGACAAATAAATATTTTTGGGTTATACAAACCATGGCCATTGAAGCAAGTGTGTATACCCTTTAAAATATGGGTTAATTGCAATTTGGTTACCTGAGTTTTACAAAATTCTGCGATCGGTTATTAAATTTGTCAAAGTTGCGATCCGGTTCCTGAGTTTGCTGAACCGGAGCAATCTGGTGTAAAACTCGTTAACTAGTTAAAAAACTAATGAAATGTATATCATGTGCGAAACATGCGACTTTTATTGAGGGCAAACATGTCATTCTCACTCGTAAATGAATCTCACTTACAAATATTTTAGTTTCAAGTGTTAAAAATAAAAGATTAGGGGTCGAAATGTAAATATGCTTCATCTTCAACCTCTAGCCTAATACCCCCCACCCAAAACAACCACCATCATCCTACCGCCACCATCTACCCACCACCACCTTCGCTATCATCAAACCCAGATCACCACCACCACCACCAGAGCCGCCGTACCTTCCTCGATGTCGCCACCATCAACTGGGTTCGTGACTGAGCCCTCGACCACGCCGTCGAGAAAGAACGAGACCTCAAACCCATGCTCAACCTCAAGAACCTCATCAAATCCGAACCCTCAAAGTCCCTCCCTCTTTCCCTCATCGCCCAAAGCAAAGATTCCCTCGGCATTCCCATCCGCCCAATCGATTTTCTCCGAAAATACCCCTCCATAAAACAGCCCAAATTTCACAATAAACGTGATATGTGATACGGAGTTGGACATTGCGGATCTAGCGTCGTCTTGGTCGACGTTAATTGACGATTTCAATATTTTTTTCATTGCAGGAAGACCAAGTGGAATACGTCTTGCATCTGGAGTAAGGTCAAAGGAGAGATACAGTCGGCATCTTGAATAGGGTATGCCGAGGGTATGTAGGTGGAACCAGGGAAGAAGAGGGGACGGTTGAGGAGGGTGGTGCGGGGCGGCCGGATTGACGGGTAGAAAAGCTGGAGTGGAGAGAAACGAGCGAATTGGGGAAGAAGAGTGGATGTAGATTTGTGATAAAAATTTCCATAAGGACGGGGGTTGGTTTGGGATGAAATATGGGGGTTAGGTTTAGCTTTAAAGAATGAAGATCAATTGAGTGAGGAAATGGGGGTTTGATGAAATCTGGACACATGAAGATCAATTTATTGAGAAAAGACATTTTTGACCTCAGTAAAATGTCACGTGTTTGGCACATGTGACGACTTTGTTAGAATTTTAACAAGTTAACGGATTTTACACCAGATTGCTCCGGTTCAGCAAATTCAGAAACCCAATCGCAACTTTGACAAATTTAGTAACCGATCGCAGAATTTTGTAAAACTCAGGTAACCAAATTGCAATTAACCCTTAAAATATTGAATATGGAGATAAAATAGTAACTTTGGAACAAAAACAGTAGCTGACAACCAATGGTAAAGATATTTACGTCATATTGATAGTGTCAGTGTACGTATTTAAATTTATACACTTCATCATGTTTTGAATTGACTGAAGTTGGTGGCTATACATCAATGTGGTCGACCAAATATTACCTATGTGGAACATGAAGAGGAAGTGATTTTGCAGTAAATAAACAATTTACATTGGTGTTGAGAAAGTTAGAAATAAATTTATTTCAAAGATGTCTAGAAGAATCTAAAACTATAAACATTTTGGGGGAAATTTTGTCAAGCCCCAACCCGTGGTCCTACTTGGCCCCACATTCAGGACACGCACGGAAGACGTCATAAAACACTTTTAGAAAATTTTTCAAAATATACTTTCATAAAAGTTTCTTATCACAAACTCATTAAGTTGAAAACTTTCATTTCAACACACCACCAACTTTCACAAACGAAAGTACTTAGCCCCAAGGGCTTACACACTTTACTTAAAAATGTACAATCACCACACTTTAACAAAACAGGTGATACACGGATACAGTCTCGGTTACACTACCCCAAAGATTATACATTTATATAATGTAACCTTTAAACCACACTTACTTTCCAAAATGGATTATCAACCCGACGTCCTCCCTTGTGAAGTGACCTATCCCATTGGCTCGCCTTTATCTAAGGAAAACAAATAAAGAAGGAACGGGGTGAGAATAAATCTCAGTAAGCTACTAAAATGCAACTACGTTACATGCTGAAATGATAATCACAAAAGGATAATATCAATAAGCATTCACATAGCACATAACATGAAAGGCAAAGTCAACTCATCATACCACACATAAGGCGGAAATAAACACTCATAAGTGGATACTGAGCCAAGGTTTTCGAATCAAACATAACCATCTGAGAGGTATCAACTGAGCAGCACCAAAGGGCTGAAGCCGGTTCCGGAACCAAACAATAACAACAACAACAACGGGGGGAAAATGACACAAAGTCATAATCCAAAATGCCTAATCTCTGGCCCAAGGAAGGGGGTTAAAAATGGGAAACCAATGGTAGAAGCCTTACAATGAACTTGGCTCGTGTGCCATTATAATCCCTACCACTGCCCAACACCACAACAAGTACCATCTGGACTTTAAACACGAGCATAGTAATAAATACTTGTTTAAACAACAACCGGGGCATGATTTCAAAGTAAGGAACCACACAAACACCTCATAAAGATGTAAACACGTTACTCATAAAAGAGTTCACAGCATTGACATTGACTCACAACACAATCCTTTATCAATGACATTACGTCAAACAACACAATCCTTTATCAATGACATTAAGTCAAACAACAATCTTGCACACATTCTGTAACGACCCCAAAACCCGTCCCTATTTATTTTATATTTTTGGGGATTTTAAATTGAACTTATGTATGCATTTTATGTGTTGCATCATATTTTATGACTTGCGCATTTTACTTGATTAATTGTGTTATTTACTTAGTTAGTAGTAATAATGGTAAAAGGAGTTAAAGGGAGTAGTTGAAACTTTAGGGTCTTTTGTGAAAATGCAAGTTTAGGGGGTTATTTGCGCAAAAGGAAAGTAGATGGGTTTAGTTGTTTAAAATGAAACTAGGAGGGCTTAAGTGAAAAAATGAAAATATCAATTCTTACTTATCTCCTCACCTCTCCCTTTCTGCGTTTACATACATAGTTCCCAAAATTTCATTTTTCTCTGGTTGAAGAAAGAAGAAAGGTAAGTTCATTTCATTTTAATTTTATATCTTTTTATTTACTACTCCGTTTTAAAATCTAATTATATTAAAATGATCAGGGTGTTGAGTAGGCCATTTCTACCCGATCAAAATATATTTTATTTATACTATCCCCGGAATAGGTAAGTTACTAATTCCCTTTTAAATGTTAAAATGGTCATATATGTTATATTTTATACTTGTGATTGTTATTTTTGTGATTTGGATAATATTTGTGATACTTGTAATTTTGGGACAAAGAGAGTATTAATATACTGTGAAGAAAAACAATGGTTTAGGCTTGAAAGTAGGGTCTTGGGTATTGCCTAGTTGTTAGTATTGTTAAAATGCTAGTGAAAGTATACTCCTACGATTGGGACGGTGTAATAGAGGGAGTATAATTTATTCAAGTTTTGGCCTGCAAGGTGTGTTGGGCGGCCGCCCAAATCGGGCGTGCGGCCGCTCACTTATCTGGAAGGTTTTTGTCTTGGAACAGGACATTTTGGGCGGCTGCACAGGCTGGTGTGGGCGACCGCTCAGGGCGCTTGAAAGTTTGAGTTGTTTTAATCCAAGTAATTTAGAGTTCAATCTTGGTCTAGGTCTTAGGTGATATCCTAGAGTACCTAGAGGGTTGTTGTGGAACACCCTAGTGTTTGAAATCGGTTCCTTTGTGAACATAAGTGTTGTGGAATTTGACTGAATGTTAACTGGATATTGTTGAACATCTCTTGATGTGGTTTGGATTGGTTCATCTTTGTGATGTGTTTGGATTGGTTCCCTACTTTGGAATCATTGCCCCCGGTTGTTGTTTAAGCAAGTATTCATTACTATGCTCGTGTTTAAAGTCCAGCTGGTACTTGTTGTTGAGTCAGGCAGTGGGAGAATTATAGTGGCACAAGTTAATTTCACTATAAGGTTTTCCATTGATACATTGAGTCGGGTAGTGGGAGAATTTTAGTGGCACACGAGCCAAGTTCACTATAAGGTTTTCCACTGTTGCCTTTTCTGTTTTCCCCAGTCCATATTGGCCTTGGATGGGATGAATCGCTCCCTTGCGTGAGCCTTGGGTTATGACTTTGTGTCATATTCCCCCCGTTGTTACTTTGGTTCTTATGGTTATGGTTTGGTTTTCGGGATCCCGGCTTCAGCTCTTTGATGTTGCTCAGTTGATACCACTCAGATGGTTATATGTTTGATTCGAGAACCTTGGCTCAGTATCCACTTATGAGTGTTTATTTCCGCCTTATGTGTGGTGTGATGAGTTGGCTTTGCCTCTCATACTATGTGCTATGTGATGCTTATGATATTGTTCTTTTTGCTTATCATTTTAGCATGAAACGTAGTTGCATTTTAGTAGCTTACTGAGATTCATTGTCACCCCTTATTTGTTTACTGTTTTAGATAAAAGCGAGTCCAGGGGATAGGTCACTTCACAAGGGAGGACGTCGGGTTGATAATCCATTTTGGAAAGTAAGTATGGTTTAAAGGTTACATTATATAAATGTATAACCTTTGGGGTAGTGTAACCGAGACTATATCCGTGTATCACCTGTTTTGTTAAAGTGTGGTAATTGTACATTTGTATAAGAGTGTGTAAGCCTTTGGGCTAAGTGCTTTCGTTTGTGAAAGTTGTTTGAAAGTTAAATGGAAGCCTTTTAACTTCGAGTGTGGATTTTGTTAAACTTTATGAAAGTATATTTCAAATTTTTTTCTAAAAGTGTTTTATGACGTCTTCCAATCGTGTCCCGAGCGTGGGGCCAAGTAGGACCACGGGTCTGGGGTGCGACAGTTGGTATCAGAGCTAGGTTACAGATGGTCTAGAATGACTAAGTGACCTAGGAGGGTAGTTGTGTATAGAGTGAGTGACGTTGAGAGTCTTATGCAGGTACTTATTGAAAATGGTTGGGACAGAAAGAGATCAGTCAGGGCCTTCAAGGCAAGGGAATGTTTGAAGCAGCCATGAAAACCTTAAATGATTAAAGACAAGGAGAAGATCAAGTACCTCCGAGATATGGGTTAGAACAGTTCTTAAAAATGAAATCAATAGGCTATGATTGAGAACCAGATGTGGATAAAGTGGAAAGGTGGATTGAATCTATGGAGAAATATTTGATGTTCTGAGATGTTTTGATGAAGATCAAATCAGGATTGCTACTTATAAATTGAGTGGATCTGCTGAGTATTGGTGGAAAGCTTTGAAGACCAATTGGGATGAGACTCATGTACCATATACTTGGGAGAATTTTCTAAAAGAAGTTCAAGGAACATTTTATTTCCCGAGTGGATCAAGACAGGAAATAAATGGAATTTCTCAACTTAGAGCAAAATGTTATGTCCGTGGCTCAGTATACATCTAAATTCACAGAGTTATCCATGTACTGTACTCATTTAGTTGCAACTGAGGAGAGGAAGGCAATGCGATTTGTTAAAGGATTGAGAACTGTGATCCGAACTCAACTAGTATTTCACAAGTTACAGGATGTTCAAGATGCAGTTGATAGAGTTTATTAAGTGGAACATGATATAGAAGAAAATAAGAGGAAAATTGAACTATCAGGTGCGGGAAGGCAAGGAAGACCTCAACCACAGTACGATGACAACCGAGGAGGTCAGGGAATATCATTACAAACAAAGGACAACCTCAAGAACAATTAATTGCCAACAATCAAAGTAACACTTCAGGAAATCAAAGTAGAAGAAGTTGGGTAAGTGCTTGAATTGTGGTCAATTTGATCATTTTCAGAGGAATGCTTCGGGAAAGCCTAAGGTGCAGAGTTGTGTTTTGCAACTAATCAATAACAGGCTTCAGATTCTTCTGCCGTGATAGGAGGTATAATTTTTATGTCTAGTTGAGGGCACGTGCACTTATAGACCCCGGCTCATTGCATTTATATGTGTTTGTGCATTTTTGCATCTCAGTTACATTTGTCTCCTGAGTCTCTACCTTATGTGTTAGAGGTGTCTACTCCTATGGGGGAGTGTTTGGCAACTGATAGAGTGTTGCGTACTGGTGATGTGCATATTTGGGAGCATGTTTTATTTGCTGATTTAGTTGTTTTGCCATTGCAAGATTTTGATATTATCTTGGGAATGAATTGGGTAAATAATTACCATGCTTTAGTTGATTGTTATAAAAAGGTGGTCACATTTTCTATCCCTAATGTTCCTAAATTTACTTTTGAAACTGTTCCCTGGGGTATAGAGATTCGTATTATTTCTTATGTGAAGGCTAGAAAGTTGTTGAACCGTGGTTGTGCAGGGTATTTGGCTAGTGTTCTTGATACTACTAAAAGGGTTCCTGATATAGAGGATGTGCCTATTGTTAAAAAAATTTCAGATGTATTTTCTTCTGAGTATGCTATGCCTCCTGACCGGGAAATCGAGTTCTGAATTGACTTACTTCCAGGTACTACCCCGATATCTGAGTCACCTTACAGAATGACTCCATCTGAATTGAAAGAGTTGAAAGTTCAATTATAAGAGTTACTTGATAGTGTTTTTTCCGACCCAGTGTATCACCGTAGGGAGCTTCTGTGTTGTTTGTAAAGAAGAAAGATGGTCCTTGAGACTATGCATCGACTATAGAGAGTTGAATCAGGTAACTGTAAAGAATATATTGATGATTTATTTGATCAACTTCAAGGGTCTGTTGTCTTTTCGAAGTTTGATATTGAGGAGTGGTTATCATTAGTTACAGATTCATTCTGAAGACATCTCTAAGACTACTTTTCGTAGTAGATATGGTCACTATGAGTTTCTTGTCATGCCTTTCGGGTTAACTATTGCTCCCGTTGTTCTTATGGATATGATGAATCGGGTTTTCAAACATTATCTTGATACCCTTGTGGTTGTTTTTAAAGGTAATATCCTTGTTTATTCTAAATCTCGAGAGGAACATGAACAATATTTGCGAATGGTTTTGTCTGGACTCCGAGGGAAGCAGTTATTTGCGAAATTTTATGGGTTTAGAGGAGTATTATCGAAGATTTATTGAGGGGTTTTCCAAGATTGTTACACCATTCACTTATGTACCGAATATGTGGGATGAAAAATGTCAAGTCAGTTTTGAGGAATTAAAGAAAAGATTGACCATTGTACTTATTCTTGCGTAACCTAAGGGGAATGATAATTTGGTTATTTACAGTGATGCTTCGAGGAAGTCAACTTCTTGTGAACAGAATTATCCGACCCATGACATGGAACTTGTTGCGATTGTTTTTGCGTTATATAAGTGGAAATATTATCTTTATGGAACAAAGTTTGAGATTTTTACAAATCATAAGAGTTGAGATATCTTTTCTTCCAGAAAGAGTTGCATAACCGATAGCGTAGTCGCAGATACTATTAGTCAGAAATCTTACATGGTTTCGAGGATGGTCCGAGAATGAAAGATGCTCGAGATTTGTGTCCTTATGAATTGAGACATGGAGTATGTTTGCGAATAATAGAGTTTTGCTAACCTTAATTCAACGGATAAAAGATGCTCAGAAGAATGACCTCGAGTTGAGAAAGATAGTGGATAAAACCAAAGATAGAAAATCTAAAGATCTCTCTTTTAATCTTGAAGGAGTATTAATTTATAGAGGGCGGCTATGTGTAACCGATATTGATTGAATTAAACGTCAAGTTCTTGATAAGGATCTCGAGTTCTAGTATATTATTCATCCCGAGAGTATCAAGATGTATCAGAATTTGAAACAATATTTTTAGTGGAATAATATGAAACGGGAAATAGCGGATTATGTAATAAAGTGTTTGACTTATCAACAGATTGAAGCTGAACATTAAAGACCTGCCAGTCTACTTCAACCTCTAAAGATACTTGAGTGGAAATGGGAACATATTTTGATGGATTTTGTAACAGGATTGCCTCGTACTTGAAGAAAGCATTATGCAGTTTGGGTAATCGTGGATAGATTGACAAAATCCGCTCATTTTCTACCTATTGAAATTTGCTATTCGATGGAAAAGTCATAATGGGCTTTTGAAATTTTGGAAAGAGTTGGAAACCTTGCGTACTATTTTGCGTTGCCATCTTCTTTGGGTAAATTCATAACGTGTTTCATATCTCCGTGCTTCGCAAAAAATTGTATGATCCATCTTATATGTTATCTGAGATACCTGAGGATCTTGAACCCAGTATGTCTTATGAAGAGCAAATAGTTTGAGTGATTGATACCAAAGTTCAAGAGTTGAGAAACAAAAGTATTCCTCTTGTTAGAATTGTGTGGAGAAATCATCATATGGAGGAATCTGCTTGGGAGCTTCGGGAGGAAATGGAAAGGAAATATCCCTGGTTATTCGATTCGTTTGGTGAGTTACCCTAAAATTCGGGACGAATTTTATTTAAGGGCGAGTGATTGTAACGACCCCAAAACCCGTCCCTATTTATTTTATATTTTTGGGGATTTTAAATTGAACTTATGTGTGCATTTTATGTGTTGCATCATATTTTATGACTTGCGCATTTTACTTGATTAATTGTGTTATTTACTTAGTTAGTAGTAATAATGGTAAAAGGAGTTAAAGGGAGTAGTTGAAACTTTAGGGTCCTTTGTGAAAATGCAAGTTTAGGGGGTTATTTGCTCAAAAAGAAAGTAGAGGGGTTTAGTTGTTCAAAATGAAACTAGGAGGGCTTAAGTGAAAAAAATGAAAATATCAATTCTTACTTATCTCCTCACCTCTCCCTTTCTGCGTTTACATACATAGTTCCCAAAATTTCATTTTTCTCTGGTTGATGAAAGAAGAAAGGTAAGTTCATTTCATTTTGATTTTATATCTTTTTATTTACTACTCCGTTTTAAAATCTAATTATATTAAAATGATCAGGGCATTGAGTAGGCCATTTCTACCCGATCAAAATATATTTCATTTATACTTTCTCCGGAATAGGTAAGTTACTAATTCCTCTTTTAAATGTTAAAATGGTCATATATGTTATATCTGATACTTGTGATTTTTATTTTTGTGATTTGGATAATATTTGCGATACTTGTAATTTTGGGACAAAGGGAGTATTAATATACTGTGAAGAAAAACAATGGTTTAGGCTTGAAAGTAGGGTCTTGGGTATTGCCTAGTTGTTAGTATTGTTAAAATGCTAGTGAAAGTATACTCCTACGTTTGGGACGGTGGAATAGAGGGAGTATAATTTATTCAAGTTTTGGCCTGCGAGGTGTATTGGGCGGCCACCCAAATCGGGCGTGCGGCCACACACTTATCTGGAAGGTTTTTGTCTTGGAACAGGGCATTTTGGGTGGCCGCACAGGCTGGTGTGGGCGATTGCCCAGGGCTGCTGAAAGTTTGAGTTGTTTTAATCCAAGTAATTTAGAGTTCAATCTTGGTCTAGGTCTTAGGTGATATCCTAGAGTACCTAGAGGGTTGTTGTGGAACACCCTAGTGTTTGAAATCGGTTCCTTTGTGAACATAAGTGTTGTGGAATTTGACTGAATGTTAACTGGATATTGTTGAACATCTCTTGATGTGGTTTGGATTGGTTCATCTTTGTGATGTGTTTGGCTTGGTTCCCTACTTTGGAATCATTGCCCCCGGTTGTTGTTTAAGCAAGTATTCATTACTATGCTCGTGTTTAAAGTCAAGCTGGTACTTGTTGTTGAGTCAGGCAGTGGGAGAATTATAGTGGCACAAGTTAAGTTCACTATAAGGTTTTCCATTGGTACCTTGAGTCAGGTAGTGAGAGAATTTTAGTGGCACACGAGCCAAGTTCACTATAAGATTTTCCACTGTTGCCTTTTCTGTTTTCCCCAGTCCAGATTGGCCTTCGATGGGATGAATCGCTCCCTTGCGTGAGCCTTGGGTTATGACTTTGTGTCATATTCCCCCCGTTGTTACTTTGGTTCTTATGGTTATGGTTTGGTTTTCGGGATCCCGGCTTCAGCTCTTTGATGTTGCTCAGTTGATACCTCTCAGATGGTTATATGTTTGATTCGAGAACCTTGGCTCAGTATCCACTTATGAGTGTTTATTTCTGCCTTATGTGTGGTGTGATGAGTTGGATTTACCTCTAATACTATGTGCTATGTGATGTTTATGATATTGTTCTTTATGCTTATCATTTTAGCATGAAACGTAGTTGCATTTTAGTAGCTTACTGTGATTCATTCTCACCCCTTATTTGTTTACTGTTTTAGATAAAGGCGAGTTCAGGGGATAGGTCACTTCACAAGGGAGGACGTCGGGTTGATAATCCATTTTGGAAAGTAAGTATGGTTTAAAAGTTACATTATATAAATGTATAACCTTTGGGGTAGTGTACCCGAGACTATATCCGTGTATCACCTGTTTTGTTAAAGTGTGGTAATTGAACATTTTTATAAGAGTGTGTAAGCCTTCGGGCTAAGTGATTTCGCTTGTGAAAGTTGTTTGAAAGTTAAATGGAAGCCTTTTAACTTTGAGTGTGGATTTTGTTAAACTTTATGAAAGTATATTTTGAAAATTTTTCTAAAAGTGTTTTATGACGTCTTCCAATCGTGTCCCTAGCGTGGGGCCAAGTAGGACCACGGGTCTGGGGCGTGACACATTCACAATCAATCCATTATCTACAATCTTAGCATCCCAAGACACCCCTCTAGGTTCTCTACCCTAGGACCCAAACTAGACAAGGATTGACTTCTAACTCAACAAGAGTGAAACATTTAAAAATTTCAGATGGACTGGGCGACCGCCTAAACCAAATTGTGCGACCGCCCAAAATGCCCTGTTCCTAGAACAAAAACCTTCAGATAGATGTGCGGCCTCACGCCCATTTTGGGCGGCCGCCCAACCTACCCGCCAGGCCTAAAACTTGATAATTTTACTCCCTTCGTTCCACCGTCCCAAACGTAAGAGTATACTTTTACTAACAACTAGGCAATACTCAGGAGTACTAAACAAGTTCAAAACCAACTCTTTCAAGTTTATTCTTTCCTTCCTACACATTATGTTTATACTCCCTTTGTCCCAAAATTACAAGTATCACCAAATTCACCCAAATCACAAAATTAACAGTTACAAGTATCAAGTATAACATATAATGACCATTTTAACATTTAAAGGGGAATTAGTAACTTACCTATTTCGAGAAAAAGTATCGAAAAAATATGTTTTTATCGGGTAGAAATGACCTACTCAACGCCCTGATCATTTTGGTATAATTAGTTTTTAAAATGGAGAAGTAATTAAAAAGATAGAAATTAAAATAGGATGAAACTTACTTGTTCTTCGTTGACACAGAGAGAGAAAAAGGAAAAGTATATGTATGTGTAACACAGAGAAGGAGAGATGGTGAGGATAAGCATATTAAGATCTTTACCAATTTTCCACTTTGGTCCTTCAACTTTCATTTCTAACAATTAACCCCCTAAACTTATAATTCCACTAAGGACCCTATAGTTTCAACTAACTCAATTAACTCCCTTAATAATTATTACTCCCCAAATTTAAGTTAACACATTAATCAAATAAATAATGCAAGTCATAAAATATTATGCAACACATAATATCAATTTAAAACCCCCAAAATATAAAATAAATAGGGACGGGTTTTGGGGTCGTTACAATCACTCCCCCTTAAAGAAAATTCGTCCCGAATTTTAGGGTAACTTACCAAACGAATCAAACAACCAAGGGTATTTCCTTTCCATTTCCTCCCGAAGTTCCCAAGTTGAATTTTCAACACTACGATTCCTTCATACCATTCTAACAAGCGGAATACTCTTGTTTCTCAACTCTTGAACTTTGGTATCAATCACTCAAACTGGTTGCTCTATATAAAACATATCGTGTTCTAGATCCTCTTGTATCTCTGATAACACATGGCATGGATCATACAAATTTTTGCAAAGCACGGAGATAAGAAATACATTATGAATTTACCCAAAGAAGATTGCAACACAAGATGGTACGCAAGATTTCCAACTTTTTCTATAATTTCAAAAGGCCCAATATAACTTTTCCATCGAATAGCAAATCTCAATAGGTAGAAAATGAGCGGGTTGTGTCAATCTATCCACGATTAGCCAAACTGCATCATGCTTTCTTCAAGTACGAGGTAACCCTGACACAAAATCCATCGTGACATAATCCCAGTTCCACTCAAGTATCTCTAGAGGTTGAAATAAACCCGCGAGTCTTTGATGTTCAGCTTTAACCTGTTGACAAGTCAAACACTTTATTACATAGTCTGCTATTTCCCGTTTCATATTATTCCACTAGAAATGCTGCTTCAAATTATGATACATCTTGATACTCCCGGGATGAATAGTATACTTAGATTTGTGGCCCTCATCATGAACTTGGCGTTGAATTCCATCAATGTTGGTACACATAACTGCCCTCTATAAGTTAATACTCCTTCAGGACTATGAGAGAAACCTTCAAATTTTCTATCCTCGATTTTATCCACTAATTTTCTCAAATCGAGGTCATTCTTTTGAGCATCTTTTATCTGTTGAATTAAAGTTGGCAATACTCTATTATTCGCAAACATAACTCCATGTCTCAATTCATAAGGACACCTATCCTTCAAAAGTTCAATCCACCTACGCTGTCAGTTGTGCAACTCTTTCTAGGAGAAAAGATATCTCAACTCTTATAATTTGTAAAAATCTCAAACATTGTTTCATAAAGATAATGTTTCCATTTATATAATGCAAAAATAATCGCAACAAGCTCCATGTCATGGTTCGGGTAATTCTTATTCGCAAGGAGTTAACTTCCTCGAAGCATCACTGTAAATATCCAAATCATCATTCCCATTAGGTAACGCAAGAATAAGTACAATGGTCAATCTCTTCTTCAATTCCTCAAAACTGACTTGATAGTTTTGTTTTCCATCCCACATATATGGTACATTCTTTTAAGTCCACTGAGTGAATGGTGTAACAATCTTGAAAACCCCCTCAATAAATCTTCGATAATACTCCGCTAAACCTAAAAAATTTCGCAAATAACTGCTTCCCTCGGAGCCCAGACAAAACCATTCGCAAATATTGTTCATGTTCCTCTCGAGATTTAGAATAAACAAGGATATTACCGATAAAGACAACCACAAAGGTATCAATATAAGGTTTGAAAACCCGATTCATCATATCCATGAATACAGCTGGAGCACTTGTTAACCCGAAAGGCATGACAAGAAACTCATAATGACCATACTTACTACGAAAAGCAGTCTTAGGGATGTCTTCAGAATGAATCTGCAACTGATAATACCCACTCCTCAATTCAAGCTTCGAAAAAACAACAGACCCTTGAAATTGATCAAACAAATCATCAATGTGAGGCAAAGGATATTTGTTCTTTACAAAAAACACAGGAGCTCCCCACGGTGATACACTGGGTCAAATGAACCTCTATCAAGTAACTCTTGCAATTGAACTTTCAACTCTTTTAATTCAGCTGGAGCCATTCTGTAAGGTACCTCAAATATCAGGGTAGTACCTGGAAGTAATTTAATATAAAACTCGATTTCCCTATCGGGAGGCATAGAATACTCAGTTGAAAATATAACAGGAAACTTTATAACAATATGCACATCCTCTATTTCAGAAACCCTTTTTAATAGTATCGAGAACACTGGCCAAGAATCCCACACAACTACGGTGTAACAATTTTCTAGCCTTCATATAAGAAATAATACAAATCCCCCTACCCAAAAGAGTAGCCTCAAAAGTAAATTCAGGCACATCAGGAATAGAAAATGTGACAATCCTTTTATAACAATCAATTGAAGCATGGTAATTATTTACTCAATCCATTCACAAGATAATATCAAAATCTTGCAATGGAAATATAACTAAATCCGCAAATAAAACATGCTCCCAAATATGCACATCACAAGTACGCAACACGCTATCAGCCAAACACTAACCATAGGGATGAACACCTCTAACACATAAGATAGAGACTCAGGAGATAAATGTAACTGAGATGCAAAAATGCACAGACACATATAATGCAATGAGCTGGGCTCTATAAGTGCACGTGCCCTCAAACTAGACATAAAAATTATACCTCCTATCACAGCAGAAGAATCTGAAGCCTGTTATTGATTAGTAGCAAAAACACAACCCTGCACCTTAGGCTTTCCTGAGGCATCCCTCTTCTGACCCTGTGATGATCCAGCTCCACCCCCAAATGATACATTCCTGGTTCTAGGACAATCCCTTTGAAAATTGGCCAAGTTGACCATAATTCAAACACTTACCCAACTGCTTCTAACACCTTTCTTCAGAGTGCCATTCCTTTTGACAATAGTTACATATCCTTCTACTTTGATTTCCCTAAGTGTTACCATGATTGCTGGCAATTGATTGCTCCTGAGGTTGTCCTCTGTTTTGTAATGATATTCCCTGACCTCCTCGATTGTCACTGTACTGTGGTTGAGGTCTTCCTTGCCTTCCCGCACCTGATAGTTCAACTTTCCTCTTATGTTCTTCAATATCGTGTTCCACTTGATAAACTCTATCAACTGCATCTTGAAAATCCTATAACTTGTGAAATACTAGTTGAATTCGGATCACAGTTCTTAATCCTTTCACAAATCGCATTGCCTTCCTCTCCTCAGTTGCAACTAGGTGAGTACAGTACCTGGATAACTCTGTGAATTTAGATGTATATTGAGCCACAGACATAACATTTTGTTCTAAGTTGAGAAACTCCATTTCATTCCTGTCTTGATCCACCCGGGGAATGAAATGTTCCTTGAACTTCTTCAGAAAATTTTCCAAAGTATAGGGTACATAAGTCTCATCCCAATTGGTCTTCAAAGCTTTCCACCAGTACTCAGGAGCGCCACTCAGTTTATAAGTAGCAAACCTGATTTGATCTTTATCAGAACATCTCAGAACATCAAATATTTTCTCCATCGATTCAATTCACATTTCCACCTTACCTACATCGGGTTTTCCATCATAGCCTATTGATTTCATCTTTAAAAACTGTTCTAACCCATATCTCGGAGGTACTTGATCTTCTCATTGTCTTTAATCATTTAAGGTTTTCATGGTTGCTTCAAAAATTTCCTTGCCTTGAAGGTCCTGACTGATCTCTTTATGTCCCAACCATTTTTAATAAGTACCTGCATAAGACTCTCAACGTTACTCACCCTATACACAACTACCCTTCTAGGTCACTTAGTCATTCTAGACCATCTACAACCTAGCTCTGATACCAACTGTCGCACCCCAACCCGTGGTCCTACTTGGCCCCACGTTCAGGACACGCATGGAAGACGTTATAAAACACTTTTAGAATTTTTTTTAAAATATACTTTCATAAAAGTTCTTATCACAAACTCATTAAGTTGAAAACTTTCATTTCAACACACCACCAACTTTCACAAACGAAAGTACTTAGCCCCAAGGGCTTACACACTTTACTTACAAATGTACAATCACCACACTTTAACAAAACAGGTGATACACGGATACAGTCTCGCTTACACTACTCCAAAGGTTATACATTTATATAATGTAACCTTTAAACCACACTTACTTTCCAAAATGGATTATCAACCCGACGTCCTCCCTTGTGAAGTGACCTATCCCCTTAGCTCACCTTTATCTAAGGAAAACAAATAAACAAGGAACGGGGTGAGAATAAATCTCAGTAAGCTACTAAAATGCAACTACGTTACATGCTGAAATGATAATCCCAAAAGGATAATATCAATAAGCATTCACATAGCACATAACATGAAAGGAAAAGCCAACTCATCATACCACATATAAGGCGGAAATAAACACTCATAAGTGGATACTGAGCTAAGGTTTTCGAATCAAACATAACCATCTGAGAGGTATCAACTGAGCAGCACCAAAGGGCTGAAGCCGGTTCCGGAACCAAACAATAACAACAACAATAACGGGGGGAAAATGACACAAAGTTATAACCCAAAATTCCAACCTCTGGCCCAAGGAAGGGGGTTAAAAATGGGAAACCAATGGTAGAAGCCTTACAATGAACTTGGCTCGTGTGCCATTATAATCCCTACCACTGCCCAACACCACAACAAGTACCAGCTGGACTTTAAACACGAGCATAGTAATAAATACTTGCTTAAACAATAACCGGGGCATGATTCCAAAGTAAGGAACCACACAAACACCTCATAAAGATGTAAATATGTTACTCATAAAAGAGTTCACAACATTGACATTGAGTCACAACACAATCCTTTATCAATGACATTAAGTCAAACAACACAATCCTTTATCAATGACATTAAGTCAAACAACAATCTTGCACACATTCACAATCAATCCATTATCTAATATCTTAGCACCCCAAGACACCCCTCTAGGTGCTCTACACTAGGACCCAAACTAGAAAAGGATTGACTTCTAACTCAACAAGAGTGAAACATTTAAAAATTTCAGATGGACTGGGCGACCGCCTAAACCAAATTGTGCGATCGCCCAAAATGCCCTGTTCCAAGATCAAAAACCTTCAGATAGATGTGCGGCCGCACGCCTATTTTGGGCGGCCGCCCAACCTACCCGCCAGGCCCAAAACTTGATAATTTTTCTCCCTTCGTTCCACCGTCCCAAATGTAGGAGTATACTTTTACTAACAACTAGGCAATACCCAGGAGTACTAAACAAGTTCAAAACCAACTATTTCAAGTTTACTCTTTCCTTCCTACATAGTATGTTTATACTCCATTTGTCCCAAAATTACAAGTATCACCAAATTCACCCAAATCACAAAATTAACACTTACAAGTATCAAGTATAACATATATGACAATTTTAACATTTAAAGGGGAATTAGTAACTTACCTATTTCGGGAAAAAGTATCGAAGAAATATGTTTTGATCGGGTAGAAATGACCTACTCGACTGTAATATACGGGAATTTTCTATTAATTATATTAAATAAATTTTCTATTAATTATATTAAATATTTAAATAAATTAATTGGCCATTATTTTAATAGTGGACTGGGCTTAATTGGTTTGTGCTCAATTTTTGGGCCTAGTAGAATAGTATAAAGTTGGGCTGATTTGGGCTTACTTAATTAAACATTTTTGGCCATTTTTAAGTCACTCACTCAATGATATCAGAAGGAAAAAAAAATAAAAAGAAAATAAAAGAACCCAGATGGATGGTTTTGGGCAGTAACGACAAGACAAAGAAAGAATAGGGTTCGTCTCATCGTCGCTTGCGGTAACGAAGAGAATAGGAGGGGGACTGTCTCATCGTCGTTAAAGTCGGAGGTGAGGAGTCGATTAGGAGTAGTATAAAAGGGAGAGAGATGTTGTTCTAGGCATATACACAAACGAGGGGAAAAGCAATAAAATCGCTCTATTGGGTTTGAATCGGAGAAAGGGAAAGGAAATTAAACATTGTTAGTGTTTATGATCGACATCGAATTAGTTGGAGGTAAGTTCCGATCAATTGTCTAACTTTAGTAGTTTTGAGACAGTAGGTGAGTCAATTATGCAATTTAGTATTTATACTTTCTTCTGATTTTGAGACAGTGAGAATCCATGGTGTTCAATTTTGAAAAGAATGGAGTTTTGTGGGGTTATTGATGATTGTTGATGAATGGTGGGTGTTAATACATAGATTAATAATGTGTATAACTGGTTTATATGCATATACTTAGACTAGGTGAGCATGATTGATCAACTAGTACATATCATGGTTCTCAAGATTTGGTCGAACATGGTGGGGTCTGTTCATGGGTTTTGTTAAAGAAAATGGTTACATTAATATGCATATACTTACAGTATTTGTTTTCAAAATGAAATATTGGAGAAATCAAGAAAAATGTTGGTGTTTGGCTGATGGGTGTTAGTGTGCTGCTATTGGTATTCAAATGAAGGAGGATTATTTTTCTAGGCAACCTCTGTCATAATTAATTCTACTCAGAGCTTGGGGTATTTTTTTTAAAATGACAATAAACTCTATAAGAATATATTGTTTACAGAAACTCCTAGAGGTGTTAGTAAGATGCAGATTAGTCTTGAACTTAACAGAGTTTTAAATTGGTCCATAAACCTTGTATTAATACTAAATATACTTTTGTTAGATTTTGGGAAGTTCAAGTGAAGGTCCGTCAATTTTTACTTCGGGATAATCAAGAACCGCAGTTAAGGTAAGGGATTTACGTCTCTTAGTCCAATTGTATATCGTTATCTATTGACCCTCCGTTCCTAGAGTAATTATTGTTTTACCGTTATGGCCGGTAATTTTGATTGGAATTCACTCTAAGCGTTTTCGTCAGTTGAACTAAATCTGACTTTAAATTGACATTGAATTATTGGTCAATTAAAGAACCTCATTGATAAAAGAATGATCACTTAATGACACCCATTATTTGTGGGTTAATATTGATATACTATTGATACCCGGTCATGAGGGTTAGTTCATGACATGCCTATGTGGCATTAACCATCGATATCGACACCACTGAAATTGTGGTTATATAGGTTATCCGGATATACCGAAACATTGATACATCGAATATTGTACCCCTTTGGGTTACTTTTTGAATTTTGATTTGATGAGAAGAATATTAAGTGATCATAATTGATTTTTTCGCATTATCGAATATTGAATTGTGCCATGATTTCCTTTCTTTGTATTAAGAGGAAGATTATTGTTTGGATTTATTAAATTGTCCGTTTCATCGAAAATTGTTTATTGATACTCTTCTTTGAGGTCACACCTTCTTAGAAACCGAAGGGGCGGCGTATGACCTTACTGAGCATTGTTCGCTCACCCTTTCTCTAATTCTATTTCTTCAGGTTATAAGTAGGAAAGCAAGACTTTCAGTGGAGACATCTTTGAGGCGGACCCGAATAATGAAAGTAGTGATTTTCATATTTTAAGTAGACTTTTATTGAGATTGTAATAAATGCCATGAACTAGATTTGATGGCTACTAGCCGTTAGTAGTAAAAGACAATTGTTACGCTTCCGTTACTTATTTTGGATTGTGGTTAGATATACTAGCCGTGGAGAGTTGAATTGTAGTTATGTCCGTTATTCCTTTGTTTTGGGGACGGATTTATATTATTTAAAGGTGTTATAATACTCTGAAATTTCGGGCTGTCACATCGACGCCCTGATCATTTTGGTATAATTAGTTTTTAAAACGGAGAAGTAATTAAAAAGATAGAAATTAAAATAGGATGAAACTTACTTGTTTTTCGTTGACACAGAGAGAGAAAAAGAAAAAATATATGTATGTGTAACGCAGAGAAGGAGAAATGGTGAGGATAAGCATATTAAGATCTTTACCAATTTTCCACTTTGGTCCTTCAACTTTCATTTCTAACAATTAACCCCCTAAACTTATAATTCCACTAAGGACCCTATAGTTTCAACTAACTCAATTAACTCCCTTAACAATTATTACTCCCCAAATTTAAGTTAACACAATTAATCAAATAAATAATGCAAGTCATAAAATATTATGCAACACATAATATCAATTTAAAACCCCCAAAAATATAAAATAAATAGGGACGGGTTTTGGGGTCGTTACAAATTTCAACCCCTTAAACCGCATATATCTTGGAACGGAAGGAGTAATTAACAATATAGAAGCTTCTATAGTTGCTCTTTTTAAAAAACATACCCATAATTAGATTGTAAATTTTTATTTAAAAAAATTTTTTAATTTGAAAAAAACAACCTTATTTGATTTTTTTGAACCACTGTTTCCGGAAATACTTATTTTTTTTTTTTTTTTTTTTTTTGAATCCGCTGGTATTTCCGGTTTTAAATTTAATTTTTTTTGAAATAAAACATTAAAAAAAGTTTGTTGGATTTTATTTTTAATTAACTAAAGTTTTGAAAGTTTTAATAACAGAACTATTTGGAAAAACAATTTTGTTGTTCTGTATGATTTTCTATAGAGTTTATTATGTTTAATTTGGACTTAATTGAATGAGTTATGGTTGCTCAAAGTTGAGTATTTAACAACAATTCAAATTTTTTCATGATTTTGAAGGCTTTTTTTGACATACTTACCTAGGATTTGGCGAAAAGTGTTAAAACAAATTTTGTTGTACTCTGTATGATCTTTCTATAGAATATTTATTTGGTTAATTTGACTGGATTTAAATGAATGAGTTATCAAAAGTTGAGTATTTAATCAACAAGATTTAATTTATTTATTTATATGTGATATCATCAGAATATAAATAAATTTCCATCCCTTATCATATTATTCCTCCGTCTCATTTCAATTGCAAAATTTCAAAAAATGTCAAAAAAAAAAAAAAAATTTTAACCCACTTGCATACTCACATCCACTAACCCACTAACTATTCTCTACCCCACTTTCTCTCTCCCACTCAACTATCAACACTCACAACACATCACTTTTTCACTTTTTTGCCCTGTATCAATGCGACCTAATAAATAAAGAAACTTTTATTAAATATTCAACTTTGAGCAAATAACATCATTCAATTTAAGTCCAATTAATCAAATAAACATTCTATAGAAAATCATACAGAGTACAACAAAATTTGTTTTAACACTTTTCGCCAAATCCTAGTCTAAGTATGTCAAAAACAGCCTTCAAAATCATGAAAAAATTTGAATTGTTGATTAAATACTCAACTTTGAGCAACCATAACTCATTCAATAAGTCCAAATTCAACAACATTCTATAGAAAGATCATACAGAGTACAACAAATTTTTTTAACACTTTTCGCCAAATCCTAGTCTAAGTATGTCAAAAAAGCCTTCAAAAAATGAAAAACCAAAACCATAAATTGTGATTTAAAATCAAACTTAAAACATCCCTCAATTTAATCCAAAAAAAAAAAAAAGAAAAAAAAAAAAAAAAAAAAAAAAAAAAAAAGTTTTATTCAAAAAAAAAAAAAAAAAACAAAATTTCGCGAAAAAAAAATTTAAAAAAAATCAAAAGGTCAATTCCGGAAGTGGGACTTCCGGATTCAACATTAAAACCGGAAATCCCACTTCCGTTTTAGCAAAAAATGCTATTTTGGTAAATAAATTTTAGGGTTATGTTTAATTTTTTTTAATAGTTGTCACCCTAAACAATATAGTTATCATTGTAAACTCCTTTATGTTATTTCAAAATTGAACATTGAATATTAATATTAAATCATAAATACACATTTTCGTTAATCTTGCAGTAATTTGCAAATACATATTTCGAGTATTTTATTCAAGAAAACGTTTAGAAAAAACATAACCGCCTGCAGTTACACGTTTTCGTGCAGCAATTATTTTCAAAACGTTTCAATTAATTTATCCGGTCACATTCCCACACCATTATTTTCACGTATGAACTAACCACCCTTACAGTACCTCTTCAGGTATATCCAGTTTTCTTCCTCACTTCATCATTTGCAAACTTCATTGTAACTAAATCCCTATGCTTCACAACACTTGATTCAAAAGTAGTATAGGACGCTCTAAAATCAACCACTCCAGACAATTCAAAGTTTGGAAAATTATCTCCCCTGAAAGTGATATCAATCAGCCAAGATAAATAAATTGAGGACTATCATCTTCCTCTATCATCCCACCAAGACTTGATTGCATCATTGTATGTATGCCCAAGCTGTCAAAATTTCAAATAAATAGGACGGAGGGAGTATAAGAAAAAAATCCTACTTTCCTCCTAGTTACTTGCAATAACGCAGCACCACTCTGACACCGGCATTCAGCCAAGCTGCTTCAATGGAGTAAATATAGTTACGCACTGCATCATATCCCACTTGTGTTCAAGTTCCTACATTGTGCCTTCTGTATTCAACCATGCGACCTACCACCTCCAAATCACCAAGAGAAAGTAACTTTCCTAACATTCAAAATACAAAGGGACAAATACATGATTGAAATTGGAATTGCGTTGTCAATATTGAAGACTGTAAATTATAATCCACCAAAGTATTCTCAAAATTCAGTCATATATACACTCTAACTATTACTCTATCCGTCCCAAAATACTTGTAGTTCTAGAATTATGCACACATATTAAAACAAAACAATTAATGCATACCAAATAGACTAATTTACCATTTGAATATTTCAAGTACCATTGTAACTAAATGATTTTACAGTGACAACTACCTATCATAAATAAGGATAGTCTAGGCAAAGTGTGCCAATATTTTATGGAAAAGTGCAAAACTACAAATATTTTGAGACAAAAAAATTATCCTAAAACTACATATATTTTGGAACAGAGGGTGACGCAGCACGGAAGCGATAGAATTCGTGATTTAGCGCACTAATCACAAGAGCCTTCAAGCGAAGCACCCTCAACACAAGAAACCTTGGAATCCACCAAGAAATAGAGATAAATCTCCAAGAACAAAAGTTCAATTGATAATAAAAGTTGTAACCCTAAAACAATGAAAGAAAAAGAGTATTTATACTCCTAACAAAATAACATAACCTAAATAAAACATAAATCCCGAAAATAGCCCAAGTCTGCACGAAAAACGAGAAAAAACGCGATCTGTAACTTTTCTGCGTAACGACCACGCGGGCGCCTGGTTACCCCCAGGCGGGCGCTCCAGTCGGCAGAACGATCAGCCATTTTGGAACTTAAATTCAAGCGTGCACTTGGCCCTTGGCAGGCGGGCGCTCGCTATGCCACTGTGCTGGAATTCTGCCTGGTCTGCTCCTACATCAGTGTCCTCCACCTCTAAAGAACTCGACCCCGAGTTATCACTAGGATAAAGAACTCCATCTGCATGGTATTCATAAATATCCGCAACATTGAAAGTATTGGAGATATTCAAATCATCAGGAAGTGCCACCACATAAGCATAATGTTAATCTTGCGAGTAACTTTGAATGGCACATATTTGCGAGGTTGTAACTTCTTATACGTCCCAACAGGAAAACGCTCCTTACAAAGAAATACCATCAAATCATCGCCAACCTTGAACACCTTGACACGCTTCTTCTTGTCAGCAGCAGCCTTATTCTTCAAACCCGTTGCCTCCAATCTAGCCTTGACCGCCTCCTTGACAGCTTGCACGTCACTAGCCATATTTTCAGTCGCTTGACTCACACCCCGACCCTTAGGTAACAGTACCAAATCCACCACATTCCTAGGAGTAGAAGTATAAACCAGAGAAAAAGGTGATTTACCCGTGGCCGAATGCACTGCACTATTGTAAGCAAACTCCACTTGCGGTAAAGCTAAATCCCACTGCTTCTGCTTGTCCCCACAAACACTTCTGATCATATTCCCCAATGTCCTGTTAGTAACCTCTGTCTGACCGTCCGTCTGCGGATGAGCTGTAGAACTCCGATTAAGCGCCGTACCAAACATGTGCCACAAAGTAACCCAGAAGTGACTCAAAAACTTGGTATCCCTATCCGAAGTGATGGATTTAGGAACCCCATGAAGTCGGACAACCTCTCGAAAGAAAAACTTCGCAATATTAGTCGCATCCGCACTCTTCTTGCACGCAATGAAATGAGACATTTTGGAAAATCGATCCACTACGACAAACACAAAATCTACACCTCGTTGCGTACGCGGTAAACCCAACACAAAATCCATAGACAAATCTAGCCATATATCATCAGGAATAGGTAAAGGTAAATAAAGACCAGTATTTTGAGACTGACCTTTAGAAACCTGACAGACATAACAACGCCTAACAATAGAACCAGCATCCTTCCTCAGTTGAGGCCAGAAATATCGCTCCTGCAAGCTAGCAATAGTCTTGTCTCGTCCCAAATGCCCACTAAGACCTCCACCGTGTAAATCTCGAATCAGCTTCTCTCGTAGAGACGAAACAGGAACACATAAACGATCCCCCTTAAACAGAAAACCATCCCGAATATGAAAATCTGCACTAGGATGTTTACCCGCACACTTATCCCATAACTCCTTGAAATCTGCATCCTCCTCATAAAGATCCTTCAGCAAGTCAAAACCCACAATTTCCTGAGACGGCGTGAGCAACAAAGAAGTCCTTCTACTTAAAGCATCGGCAATCTTGTTCTGAACACCTAATTTATGCTGAATAATAAAAGGAAATTTCTGCAGATAACTAACCCAACGAGCATGCATCTTATTTATCATTTTCTGACTATGCAAAAATTTTAAAGCAAGATGGTCATAAAATAGAATAAACTCCCTCTGAACAAGATAATGCTCCCACTGTCGCAAAGCCCGATAGACTGCATAAAACTCCTGATCATATGCACTCCATTTCTGTCGAGCCTCACTCAACTTCTCACTAAAGAAAGCCACCGGTCGTTTTTCTTGTGAGAGAACAGCTCCAATCCCTACACCACTAGCATCACACTCCACCTGAAATATCTTGTCAAAATCTGGTAGTGCAAGAATTGGTGCGGTGCAAAGTTTTTCCTTGATGAGGGCAAAACTCTTTTCTTGCTCAAAACCCCACTGAAATTTACCCTTCTTCAAACACTCGGTGATAGGTGCAGTAATGGTGCTAAAATTACGTACAAACCTCCTGTAAAATGTAGCTAGACCATGAAAACTACGCACCTCGGTGACCGATATGGGGGATGGCCACTCCCGGATTGCCCTCACTTTCTCTTCATCAACCTGAATTCCATCCTCACCAACAACAAAGCCCAGGAAAAGCAATTTGTTGGTGCAAAATGTGCACTTCTTAAGATTGATATACAACTGATTATCTTTTAAAACCTGCAACACTTGTCTAAGGTGTTCCAAATGTGCAGTTCTATCTTTACTATAAATCAGGATATCATCAAAATAGACTACAACAAAGGAATTAATAATAAGACGGAATACCTGGTTCATCAACCTCATAAAAGTGCTAGGGGCATTAAATAGCCCGAATGGCATGACAAGCCACTCATACAGTCCATCCTTGCTCTTGAAAGCTGTCTTCCACTCATCCCCAGGTCTGATCCAAATCTGATGGTACCCACTGCGCAAATCCAGTTTTGTAAACACCTTAGAACCGGATAACTCATCAAGCATGTCTTCCAAACGAGGGATAAGAAATCTATACTTGATGGTGATCTTGTTGATGGCCCTGCTATCAACACACATACGCCACTGATTACCCTTCTTTGGCACAAGAAGGACCGGTACTGCACACGGGCTCATACTCTCCCTGATAAACCCCTTCCGCAGTAATTCTTCAATCTGCTATCAGATTATCTCATTCTCCTTGGGACTCATGCGATAATGTGGGAGATTTGGTAAACTAGCTCCCGAAATCAAGTCAATCTGATGCTGAATGTCCCTCATATTAGGGAGGTCATTGGGTAACTCATTAGAAACCAATTCTTGAAAACCCGCAAGAAGTTCTTCAGTATCCCTTGGTAACCCAATCTCCACACTGAAAGAACCCAGTAGCCCTTTTATGACTATCGGACAAAAATACTCTGCCTCTTCAATAGCTACAGTAAGATCTTTCTCGTTCTGTATAAGCATCAAGACTGGTTCATTTTTCTCAACCTGCTTCTCAAAATGCATAACAGGAGCTATAGCAATTTTATGATTATCCCATTTAAACATGACTACATTATCCTTACCCCGATAAGTAATGTCGTGGTCATATTGCCATGGGCGACCCAGCAATATATGACAGACATCCATATGCAGAACATCACAAACAACCTCCTCCTTATAGTATTTAACAATGGAAATAGGGACCCTGCAAGTCTGTGATACCCTGAGTTCTGAACCTTTATTTACCCATCCCAAACTATAGGGCCTCTCATGAGGTTCAATTTTCAACCCCAAGAAATCAACCAACTTTTGTGAAACCAGGTTTTCAGTGCAGCCATTATCAATAATCAAATTACATACCTTGTTCTTAACAGAACAGTGTGCTCTGAACAGGTTCTTCCTTTGTCCCTCTTCTTTGGAAGATAGGAGCATCTGTTGAAGAACACAACCCACTCGCTCCTCAGACTCCTCTTCAGCAAATTCAGCCCCTTCATACTCGTTATTCTCCTCTTGTTCCTCCTCTTCCTCTTCTAGTATCGCAGTAGTTCGCCTAGTGGGGCAAACGTTGGATCTGTGACCCTGTCCATTACAACGAAAGCATTTATCCCCTGTTGGTTTGGCATACGGATTGGGTGCCTTCTGTGCGGGATCCTTGCTTCCTGCAGAACTACTAGGATTGCCAGTACCCTTAGTCTGCGGAGTTGGGTCCTTACCCACCGTCAACTTTTCTTTATCAGTCCCCGCTTCAGAACTACTCTGTGGAACCCATTTACGAAAAGAAGGGTTAAAATTCCTCGTACTCGACTTTTCCATGAGTTCGGCTTTCAAAGCCATCGTGGAAGCATCTGTCAAATTCCATACCTGATGCAATCCCATCTTCTCCTGTATGGAACTTTTTAGACCATTAATATAACGAGCAACTTTCTGATCCTCAGACTCCTCAAACTCAACCAGTACAGTATACCTCTGAAATTCCGTAGTATACTCATCAACTGTTCTCTTGCCCTGCACACAATTGAGATACAGTTTGTACAAGATCTGCTCATAACTCGCCGGTAAAAACCTCTCAGAAATTAGCTGTTTCATACGCCTCCAAGTTTTAACTGGCCCCTTTCCTTGTCGTCGTCTCTGTACTGCTAGTTTATCCCACCAAACTGCATCAGTAATCTTCAATCGGATCGCCACCGTCTTTACCTGTTTATTTGCAGGTACTTCCATAACATCAAAAAAACGATCTACCTCATTCTGCCAGTCTAAAAAATTTTCAATCCCCATGGTTCCATAGAACAAAGGAATATATGCCTTAATTCTATAATCATGGCAGTTTCGATTATTACCTTCAACTGGTTCTTCATCATCAACAACCTCTTCTTTAGAACTGGACTCTTCGTCATCCCGATTCTCTGCCCGTTGAGGACGTCGAACTGGATTTCAAACTGGATCAACCCTGTCTCTCTCACCCCTACAGTTCTGATTAACGTTTTGACCCTGTTGAGCAGCCACCAACGCAGCAATCTGTGTTGTTAAGGCAGCGATAGCGTTGGTACTTCCATCGATATCCGCCTTTGTAGCCTGATCTCCCATAATGATTCAGTATGATGCAAAAGACAGGATATGACCTGCTCTGATGCCAACTGACGCAGCACGGAAGCAATAGAATTCGTGATTTAGCGAACTAATCACAAGAGCCTTCAAGCGAAGCACCCTCAACACAAGAAACCTTGGAATCCACCAAGAAATAGAGATAAATCTCCAAGAACAAAAGTTAAATTGATAATAAAAGTTGTAACCCTAAAACAATGAAAGGAAAAGAGTATTTATACTCCTAACAAAATAACATAACCTAAATAAAACATAAATCCCAAAAATAGCCCAAGTCTGCACGAAAAACGAGAAAAACACGATCTGTAACTTTTCTGCGTAACGACCACGCGGGCACCTGGTTACCCCCAGACGGGCGCTCCAGTCGGCAGAACGATCAGCCATTTTGGAACTTAAATTCAAGCGGGCGCTTGGCCCTTGGCAGGCGGGCGCTCGCTATGCCGCTGTGCTGGAATTCTGCCTGGTGTGCTCCTACATCAGAGGGAGTAGCTAAAAGTGAGTTATACAATCTGAGGAACATAATTTTTTATTTTTTTTTAAAAAAAAAGTGCTTATCAACCTTCATATTACCGAGGCTTATACCAAATTTCTCAAACAAAACCCACAAGGAACCAATCATCTCAATAGGCGTAGGCACTGGTACGCGCACTGGTACACGCAGTCTGGTCTCTGCAACACAAAAAAGTTAGCTGTCATCAAAGTGCTTCTCGAAGTACTTGATCTGGCCAATCTTCTTCTGAATGTAGACACCACCGCCATCCCAATCACTAAAACCATGGCCTAAAGAAGAAATATATAAGTCAAATCAAGTAGATTAAAACAGTGTAAATATACCCCATAAATCATCGAAATTTAATCAATCGCAACTGCAATTGCAATTAATCCTAACGATCAGTCCTCAAGCAGTTGAAAAAGAATCAAAAGTTACAAAGTAGAGCGAAAATTGAGGTAAAAACACCTGAACATTGAACAGATTGAATGAGGGAAGAGAGGATGGCAAGTTGCAAGTAGCACTGTATCTAGTGTCTAATAAAAACTTCACAAATAAATGGTAAAAAGTTTATAGGTACAGTGTTTGCATGCATTTTGGGATAAACATGGTCCTTTATTTTTGGATGGAAGGAGTTCTATTTAGTCAAACCGTCCAAGGAAAAAGTGCTCCTCTATAGTCAATAGCAGGTTTACGCTAGTGAAATGCGTAACTGATAGTTTACTACGTTTGGTTCATTTTTCATGTTCAGCCTCTGCTTCCAAACTCTTTTAAGTTTTAATGGTGAATTTGGATGATGACTACTGTTGAATTTTTATACCCCTTTCTCTGCACGTGTGAAATATTTAACTTCAGATGTAGAAATGGGACATATCTCTTGAGTCGAGATCTCCTGTACCACTTTTGTGTGTCACTCCATGTACCACTTCTAATCTAACCGTTCACATGTTTGCATAATATTACAATAACACCACTCTTAACAATTGTAAACCATTAGATCACTTGTGGCACAAGTGGCACACAAAGTGGTACAGAGGATTTTGACACATATCTCTTAGGGGTAGATTTGATAGTTTTCTTGTTTACTTATGGTTATGGCATTATATTGCTTTTCTTAAAATTTTAAAATTGGTGAAAAAAAAAGGCAGTAACTTTAGATTAAGTGGGATATATGGGGAACATTTAATTTCAGAATTCAGATAATTTAAGCAATTTTCTCTACCACACTTTGTATCACTTCTAATTTAAATATATTCATGTTTCACATTACCATAAATCAACTCTAATTCAATTAAATAGAGATGGTCAATCTTACTTATAGAAGGGGCATGTTGCCTAAACACGAAACAAAATACAGGTGTGCACAATGCATTTTCTCTTGCCCGTCAAGAGTTTGTTATTTTGGAATTCTTTAATCATTTCCAGTTAGTTAAACGGACTGCAAAATCAAGAAAGCAAGCTTTGGTGCACCACAAATAAGTATACTCCCTCTGTCCCATTTTAAGATTCAAAAATTTCCTAAAAGCACATCCTATTTTAAGAGTTAAAATCCTAAAATGGAAAGTGGGTCCTACATATCATACCCACAACAATTATCTCTTCTCTACACTACTTTCTCTCTCCTACCCTAACTGTCAACACTCACAACACGGGACTTTTTCCTTAATTCTTGATCTCATCCATTTTTTGACTCTTAACATGGGACGGAGGGAGTATATCCTCCCATTCAAAAAAGAAAAATAATAAAAATCAATTGCCTTAGAAAGTACCACAAAATGAAGTGCTTTTTAAATTCAGAATACTAAAGCTTGAACGGAATAAATGAATGAGACTACCATTATGGGACGGAATGAGTATATTGGAGCATGGCCCTAACTACTAATTCACCCCCACCGCATGTATTTACACCACCACCAAAAACACACATACATAAATATATACAGAAGGGGTGAAGCTTGATTGATGTCAAATAAAAAAAAAATAAAAAAAAATCAAGCAATACTCCACATCACAATAAATAAAAACAAAGGTAATTCAGAGTTTATAACTTATATTGAGTCTGAATTCAGTACAAAGATCACACCAAGGTAATAAGGTAATTGATCAAACACCTTGACTGCAATGCAAGCGAAGATGAAATTTAGAAAGAAGGTGAAACAGGAGAGAGAAAGAGGCAAAAAAAAAAAAAAATCAAGCATGGCAGAGAGCAAGAAAATATGAAGTCGAACATGGAAGACTGTTATAGGCCAGTGAAATCAAGCATCGTAGGTTTACCGGCGTACGGGTTTCGGTTTGGACTGTGATAGGCCAGAAAAATCAGTTGTTGCTGGTTTTCGACCGGGTGGAGATTGGGTTTGAGCATACTTGGTTGTTGCCGTCTCGTCGTCTTCTCCGACTTCTCCTTCTTCGTCATCTTCTATGTCTTCTCCAATTTCCTCTCCTCAGACCTGTTTTCATAATGTAACCAAAAAGTAAATGCAATCTCAAGTTAAGATTTCAATAAACCTGTAATTTTTCAAAATTTCTATATAGACCAGCCGTGGACATCAAGTTCGGGTTTGGAATGAAGTAGGGGATTAATTGAGATGATTTTTTTTTTTTTCAAATGATCCTTTTAGGAAAACCTCAAACTGACTGATCTGCAACTACCAAATAGTGGGAAGGGACAACTTTTCATAGGATGTTAGGGGTAAATTTGCGGTTATTCTTGATGTCTAAAATATTTCATTTCACCACAAAAACACAAATAAATCTATATTACAATACAAGGAAGAAATAACCGTTTTACAAAGAGTGGTCACGATCTAATCTGGAAAATTGATCCAACGGCTTAGGTTCTTCCTCTATCAACCGCTCCCCACTCTTCTACGCTTTAAACGGCCAGCCGTCGCCTCCATAATCGTAACTTCTCCAAAACCGTTTTCCTCTTCCCATGTCCATCTCTCCACACCTTCAAATCTCTAATACAGTTGAGCGATAGAAAGTAACAGCAAAGAGAAGATCTCCGGAGAGGTTGGGAGCAGTGGCGATGCTGATATTATTGCGGGTTTATTCAGTAATTGTGCGGTTTGAATAGTACTCATACAATAATCCTCTTGGCGGTCCTGTTGTGGTAATTACAAAACCAAAAATTCTGGGCTGCTGCTGCGGTAATTAGTAAAACTTTTAAAATTGTTCTTCAATCGGGGTTTTCTGGAGTAATTGATTCATGTTTCTCGGCACTCAATTTACTTCATGGCCATTGTCGGATTGATACGTTTAAGTCGTAAACATGTGTTGTTAGATTATGTATTCGTTCTGCTAGACTTTTCCACATTGGTTTAGTTCACATTTAGCTTGCTCATACTCCACATCCAAAAAGGTTTCTCCGCTTATGTGATTAGGATCTTTCTCTTTCGTATAGTTTTCTTTTTCTTTCTCCGTGTTTTCTTTCTCTTTCTTAGTGTTGATCGACAAAAAAAGGAAGACATGAAACTGTTGATCCAACACACGGTGCTTATCCTTTACTTTGACTATGTCTTTTAGTTTTATTGCATATTGCAGTAATGACGCAACATGGAAGCGATAGAATTCGTGAGTAGCGCACTACACACAAGAGCCTTCAAGCGAAGCACCCTCAAACACGATAATCTTGGAATCCACCAAGAACAAGAGATAAATCTCCAAGAACAAAAGTTCAATTGAATAATAATAAAGTTGTTACCCTAAAACAATGAAAGAAAGAGTATTTATACTCCTACCAAATAACATAACCTAAAATAAAGAATAAACCCGAAAATACCAAAAATAACCAAACTAATCTGCTAAAATTAAAAAATACGCAGATCTGAGACAAATCCGCCCGTCAAGCGGGCGGGCGCTTGATAAGGCCCAAGCGGGCGCTCATTTCGCCAGAAGGTTTTGCCCGGTTTCAGGCGGGCGCTCGCAAGGTACCAGGCGGGCGCTCGTTGCTTTGGCCGATCTGCTCTCCTACATCAGTCTCCTCCACCTCTAAAGAACTCGACCCCGAGTTCTCATCAGGATAAAGCACTCCATCCGCATGATACTCATAGATGTCAGCAACGTTGAAGGTGTTGGAGATGTTCAAATTATCCGGAAGAGCTACCACATAAGCATTGTCATTAATTTTGCGTGTCACCTTGAATGGTCCATACTTGCGAGGTTGCAATTTCTTGTACATACCAACAGGAAAACGCTCTTTGCGAAGAAAAACCATCACTTCATCTCCCACCTTGAACACCTTGACCCGCTTCTTTTTGTCAGCAGTAGCCTTATTCTTCAATCCCGTTGCCTCCAATTTAGCCTTGACAGCTTCCTTGACAGCTTGCACATCCTTCGCCATATTTTCAGCCGCTTGACTTACACCATGACCCTTAGGTAATGGTATCAAATCCACCATATGTCTAGGGGTAGAAGTATACACTAAAGAAAAAGGCAATTTACCCGTAGCTGAATGTACCGCACTGTTATAAGCAAACTCCACTTGCGGTAAAGCTAAATCCCACTGCTTCGGTTTGTCACCACAAACACTTCTGATCATATTTCCCAATGTCCGGTTAGTAACCTCTGTCTGTCCGTCCGTCTGCGGATGAGCTGTAGAACTTCTGTTTAGCGCAGTACCAAACATACGCCACAAAGTAATCCAGAAGTGGCTCAGAAATTTGGTATCCCTGTCCGAATTGATGGACGTCGGAACCCCATGGAGTCGGACAATTTTGCGAAAGAACAACTTTGCAATGTTAGTTGCATCCGCAGTCTTCTTGCAAGCAATAAAATGAGAAATTTTGGAAAACCGATCCACAACCACAAAGACAGAATCCACACCCCATTGTGTACGAGGCAAACCCAACACAAAATCCATAGATAAATCTATCCATATATCATCAGGAACAGGTAAAGGCAAATAAAGACCAGTATTTTGAGACTGACCTTTAGAAACCTGGCAAGTATAACAACGCTTGACAATGGAACCCGCATCCTTGCGCAGTTTAGGCCAAAAATATCTCCCCTCCAAACTAGCAATGGTCTTGTCTCGTCCCAAATGCCCACTAAGACCTCCACCATGTAAGTCTCGAATCAGCTTCTCTCGTAGAGACGAAACAGGAACACATAACCTATCACTTTTGAACAGAAAACCATCCCGAATGTGAAAATCCGCACTAGGATGTTTACCCATACATTTAAACCACAACTCTTTGAAATCTGCATCATCTTCATAAAGTTCCTTCAGCAAATCAAAACCCACAATTTCCTGAGACAGCGTGAGTAACAAAGAAGCCCTTCTACTCAAAGCATCCGCAACTTTGTTTTGAACCCCAGATTTATGCTGAATAATAAAAGGAAACTTCTGCAGATAACTAACCCATCGAGCATGCATCTTGTTTATCATTTTCTGACTATGCAAAAATTTCAAAGCTAGGTGATCAGAAAATAAAATAAACTCCCTCTGAACAAGATAATGCTCCCACTGTCGCAAGGCTCGATAAACTGCATAGAATTCCTGATCATAAGTACTCCACTTCTGTCGAGCCTCACTCAACTTCTCACTAAAGAAAGCCACAGGGCGCTTTTCTTGTGAGAGAACAGCCCCAATCCCTACACCACTCGCATCACACTCCACCTAAAATATTTTATTGAAATCTGGTAGAGCAAGAACTGGTGCGGTGCAAAGTTTTTCCTTGATGAGGGCAAAACTCTGCTCTTGCTCAAAACCCCACTGAAACTTACCCTTCTTCAGACACTCGGTGATAGGGGTAGTAATAGTGCTAAAATTACGCACAAACCTCCTGTAAAATGTAGTTAAGCCATGAAAGCTACGCACCTCTGTTACCGATGTTGGGGCCGGCCAATCCCTGATTGCCCTCACTTTCTCCTCATCAACCTGAATCCCATCCTCACCAACCACAAATCCCAGGAAAAGCAATTTGTTGGTGCAGAATGTACACTTCTTAAGATTGAGATACAACTGATTATCTTTTAAGACTTGCAACACTTGTCTAAGATGTTCTAAATGTGCAGTTCTATCTTTACTATAAATCAGGATATCATCAAAATAAACTACAACAAATGAGCCAATAAAAGGTCAGAATACCTGGTTCATCAACCTCATGAAAGTGCTAGGAGCGTTAGACAATCCGAATGGTATGACAAGCCATTCATAAAGGCCATCCTTGCTCTTGAACGCCGTTTTCCACTCGTCCCCAGGTCTGATCCGAATCTGATGGTACCCACTGCGCAAATCCAGTTTGGTGAATAACTTAGAACCGGACAACTCATCAAGCATGTCTTCCAAACGAGGAATAGGAAACCTGTACTTGATGGTGATTTTGTTGATGGCCCTACTGTCAACACACATGCGCCACTGATTACCCTTCTTTGGCCCAAGAAGGACTGGTACTGCACACGGGCTCATACTCTCCCTGATAAACCCCTTCCGCAACAAGTCTTCAATCTGCTCTCTAAGAATCTCATTCTCTTTCGGACTCATGCGATAATGTGGGAGGTTTGGCAAGCTAGCTCCCGGAATCAAATCAATCTGATGCTGAATGCCCCTCATGGGAGGGAGATCATCGGGTAGCTCATCAGAAACCAACTCCTGAAACCCTGCAAGTAGTTCTTCAATGTCCCTTGGCAACCCAATCTCCACACTAACAGAACCCAATAACCCTTTGATGATTATCGGACAGAAATACTCTGCCTCCTCAATAGCTGTTGTAAGATCCTTCTTATTCTGTATCAGCATCACCACCGGTTCATCCTTCTCAACCTGTTTCTCAAAACGTTGAACAGGAGCTATAGCAATTTTATGATTATCCCATTTAAACATCACTACATTATCCTTACCCCGATAAGTAATGTCACGGTCATACTGCCACAGGCGACCAAGCAGTATATGACAGACATCCATATTCAGAACATCACACACAACCTCCTCCTTATAGTATTTACCAATGGAAATAGGGAACCTGCAAGTCCGTGATACCCTGAGTTCGGAACCCTTGTTTACCCACCCCAAGCTATAGGGTTTCTCATGAGGTTCAGTTTTCAATCCTAGAAAATCAACCAACTTCTGCGACACTAGATTCTCAGTGCAACCATTATCAATAATTAAATTACATACCTTGTTCTTAACGGAACAGTGTGCGCGAAATAGATTCTTTCTCTGCCCCTCATCCTTGGCAGATAATAGCATCTGTTGAAGCACAAAAGAAACCCGCTCCTCAGATTCCTCTTCAGTGAATTCAACCCCTTCATACTCATTATTCGCATCTTCCGCTTCTTCTTCCCCATCCTCCAAGATCGCAGCAGTTCGCCTAGTGGTAGGGCAAACGTTGGATCTGTGACCCTGTCCACCACAACGATAACACTTGTCCCCAGTTGGTCTGGCATAGGGGTTTTCTGCTTTCTGTGCTGGTGCTTTGCTCCCTGCAGAACTACTAGTACCCCCAGTTTCCTTGGTTAACTGTTGTCCCCTTCTCCTTATCAACCCCCAGCTCAGAATTGCTTTGTGGTACCCATTTACGAAAGGGAGGATTAAAATTCTTCGTGCTTGATTTCTCCATGAGTTCAGCCTTTAAAGCTAGAGTGGAAGCGTCGGTCAAGTTCCATACCTGATGTAATCCCATCTTCTCCTATATTGAGCTCTTCAGGCCGTTGATGTAACGAGCAACCTTTTGATCTTCAGACTCCTCAATCTCAACCCGTGCAGTATACCTCTGAAACTCAGTAGTATACTCATCAACTGTCCTCTTGCCCTGCACACAGTTGAGGTACAGTTTATACAGAATCTGCTCATAATCAGCCGGTAAAAATCTCTCAGAAATCAACTTCTTCATACGCCTCCAAGTTTTAATTGGCCCCTTTCCTTGCCGTCTCCTCTGTCCTGCCAGTTTATCCCACCAAATTGCAGCAGTAGACTTCAATCGGATCGCTACCATCTTTACCTGTTTATTTGCAGGTACCTCCATAACTTCGAAAAAACGATCTACTTCATTCTGCCAATCTAGAAAATCTTCGATCCCCATGGTTCCATAGAAAAAAGGAATATCAGCCTTAATCCTATAATCATGGCGGTTTCGATTATTACCTTGATCTGGTTCTTCATAAAAAACAACCTCTTCCTCAGAACTGGATTCTTCTTCATCCTGAGTCTCTGCCCTTTGAGGACGTCGAACTGGATCTCGAACTGGATCTACCCTGTCTCTCTCACCCTTACAGTTCTGATTGACATTCTGACACTGTTGAGCGGCTACCAACGCAGCGATTTGCGTCGTTAATGCAGCGATAGCATTGGTTATACCTCTGATATCACCTTTTGTTGATCCTTGATCCCCCATAACGAATCAGTGGATGCAAAAGACAGGATATGGCCTGCTCTGATGCCAACTGACGCAGCACGGAAGCGATAGAATTCGTGAGTAGCGTACTACACACAAGAGCCTTCAAGTGAAGCACCCTCAAACACGATAATCTTGGAATCCACCAAGAACAAGAGATAAATCTCCAAGAACAAAAGTTCAATTGAATAATAATAAAGTTGTTACCCTAAAACAATGAAAGAAAGAGTATTTATACTCCTACCAAATAACATAACCTAAAATAAAGAATAAACCCGAAAATACCAAAAATAACCAAACTAATCTGCTAAAATTCAAAAATACGCAGATCTGGGACAAATCCGCCCGTCAAGCGGGCGGGCGCTTGATAAGGCCCAAGCGGGCGCTCATTTCGCCAGAAGGTTTTGCCCGGTTTCAGGCGGGCGCTCGCAAGGTACTAGGCGGGCGCTCGTTGCTTTGGCCGATCTGCTCTCCTACATCAAGTAAGAAAGTAATGGAAGGAGAAGGAACTTGAATAAAAAGTCAGAAGCACAGCATAAGGTAGGATTGTATACATTTGATTGATTTTTATTTTTTGGAGGAAGGGGAAAAAGGGAGTTGGATTTATGCTGTAACCCCCCCCCCCCCCTTTTTTCCCTCTTTGCACAAGGAATGTCTGTTTTTTTACTTTCTCCTCTTTCTGAAAATCGTTACAATTTATGTAGTTTGGGAAGTGATTGATATCGATTCAATTTTGCTTAACTCTACCTGCTTCACTATTGAAAACATTTTCATGGGACAAAGTGAGTATATATATTCAAACAGTTTCCGTTTTGTATTATAGATATCTGAATAAGTCAAAATCATAACATGAGTGATCTTGCTTTCCAGTTTCTATGGTTTTTCTTCAATAAAGTTACTTTAGTGAATGATGCATTTGTTTTTTCAAATGGATGAGCGCAAACAGTCATGTAAAATCTTGGAGTTATGTGTACTGATTTATGAGTTTTGACTATTTTGTTTCAATTGTGGTTGAAACAAATGAGAAATATTGCTTTGATAGATAGTCGGTGAATTGAGGGCTGCATGAAAGAGGGTAATGGATACTGTGGTAATTTTCTGGGTTAAAAATAATAATGGGGGTTAGGGCGGGGAGGGGGTTTGACGGGAAAGAGAAAAATGAAAGTGTGTGGGGTTGGATGCTTACTAGAGGAAAAAAATGAATTAAGCTTTTTTTTATCGGTTTGGCTTTGTTGAATTTTAATTTACTTAGTTTCGATTGATGTTTTTTTTTCACTTCAATAGTGCTATTGCTGATGATATAAGAATAATTATATCATTGCCATCTACCAGGTTGCAGAGAAACAAATATGGATTGGATGTCAACGTTCGAACCTCCCCCTATTCACTAATACCTTTTAAAGAAGCCTGATGTTGGACCGATGTTACGGAGATGATGAACGAGACCAAGTTTGTAATTTTTCAGTATTTGTAATTCATTTGTAATTGATAGATTCATTAGTGTGAGGGCAAAAGAAGCTTTAAGAATGGGTGAAGCATTGTTTGGGTCAAGGAAAAGTGTCTAGCTAAGTCAGTGTAAATTAAATGTCGAAGGATTGCTTGGGTCAAGGAAAAGTGTCGAGCTAAGGCAGGTGGTGCATTCTAAATTAAAAGTTCTGCGATTATCAATTTTCATTTCCAATTCACCTATAGACTTTGGCTAGGCGTTAATATCAACCATACTGTGACACAATTTGTACTGTCACCGTGCCATCGGCACGGGTAAGAGTACTAGTTTACATCAACGGAAAGAGAATGAGGCAGAGCTAGCTAATAGTAACCATACCAATTGAATAGGGGCGGTCACTTCATATTCCTCAAGCGTCGAAGCTTGACTGCCGACGAAAAAACTATTCGCGTTCATCTTGTTCGGTGTACGCCACCACCTTCCACCCACCTCACAGTCGACGTTGTCTTCGCCGGTGTCGGTGGTTTTCTCCACGTTTAAAGATATAACAGTGCTCATCCGATTGGTAATGAAAATGGTTAGGTAAAGATGACTCCTATTAATACATTGACTCCTATTAATACATTGTCTCCATCTTCATCAAAATCACACATAAGGCAACGCGGCACACTTCTAGACGTTTAGACCCCAACAAACCAAAGGACAGCCTTGCCTTCCACGTACCCTTATCTCGTTCTTTTTTAACCATATACTTACCCTTGAAAGCAACATATAAGAACATTAAAAAAATATATTAGAAAACAAAAAAATATAATGACAAAGGATAGAAATATAATTTCAAAAAACTCATGGCTAAAATATGTAAAAAAAAAATGCAAAACATTAAAATTGAGTATTTGTGTTAACGATACCATGCATCCCAATTAATCAATGTTTACCTCTTTGTTGTGGCTAGTTTTCAAGCCATTCAACTGAGCAACACCTTTGTAACATCCTTCATCGGTAACAAACTTCCCAATATTCATGGGACGAAACTTGATTTTAACGACACTATAAGGTTCAACATTTACAATTGTATAATACAAAATTCGATTTGGGATTTTTTTTCATAAGTACTCCCTCCTTCCGACATTACATGTAGTTGTACGATTTTCACACAAATTTAGGGAATGATTGATTGTTTGTATAATGGACTAAGTTACCCTTGAAGCATCTCAAGTACGAAGGAAACATCTCAAGTACGAAGACATTTAAAAGTACTTACAATGACAACTACCATCATAAGTAAGGGTAAATTTGATAAACAATGTCAAAGACGTTTAAATAGAAGTGAAAGTACAGACATTTTGGAGCAAACTTCAACCCAAGACCACCATTCTCTGAATACTTCCTCCGTCCCAGACTACGTTTCTTACTTTCCTTCTTAGTTTGTCCGAAATTAAGGTTTTAGATGTTTTATTACTTAAAATGGAGTTGAATCCGCTTGCCATTCTCACAACAAAGACTCCCTACCCAATTTATCTCTTCTACTTTGTCTTACTTACTTTTTCATACTCACAAAATTTACCTTTTATTAATCGTCATGTGAAATTGAAATAACAACTACAAACCAGGAATGAGGTTCAAAGTTTGATCTGGATGAGCACAAACTTTTTACAACAACCATTACAGCATATACTAAGAAACGAAAACCAGAATTACAAACTATAAAAGAAACTTTATGTTAGGACCTAACATTGATCAAAGTCATAGTTAGATGGTTTTGAAAAAGGAATATATAAGGAACAGGGTTTATATCAAAAGATGAAAACTGTCAGTCATAACTGTCAGTCATGACTGACAGTTAAGATGATAACTGACCAAATCAACACTCATATTCATCTTGTTACTCAACAGTTATGTAACTCAAAATGGCTGAGAACAATAAGTTAATTACATGTTTACATTATTCAAATCAAATACATGTCTTAACTAATGATCTAAGCCATAGTATAAACTGACAGCTAAGGCTTCAGTTTATCTAACAGCTGTGAGTCTGACAGCTATGATTCTCATTCTTACATTGATTGTACTACTACAAAAACATGAATCATATATCTGTTCTAAGCCATCAATATCTTTAAACAGATCCTCCACCCATATTGAAGATCATCTCTGATAGCTAAGCCTTGTTGTGATCTGATAGCTATGGCTTCTTCATCAGACAGCCATTGTTCTGTCTCATCCTTTGCTATCACAATCTCAACCAAGATGGATCCCGTATCTTCACAGCTATCAAGACCACCATTGAAGACCTTCTGGAAGCCATTCCCTCAGTCCAGCTCAATGAAGACCTGCAAGTGGACAAGTGGGGCAAAGACCAGTCAAAGACACATTAATGGTGCTGCAACAGTCATATTCCAACGGCTACATTAATGTGTATAAATAGAAGACTTCATCCTCTGCACAAACTCCCTTTTTGACAATCCAAAAACACCCTTTCCCTTACCCCTTACACTCCTCCTCTAATTCAAACCTTACACATCAATCCCTACCCTTCAAACATCATTCCAAATCCAAACCTTCAGCCCCTGTTTCTACTACAACAACCTCAGTGTGATAACTCACAATTAGCAAATCTTGAGACTGTACTTCAAGTTGAAAAAGCACTTAAGACTGTAATTTAAGTGTATGATTGTAAACACCTAAGACTGTACTTTAGGTGTATAAATATTTTGTAAACACTCAAGACTGTACTTTGAGTGTATTTATGTTGTAAATCTTGAGACTGTACTTCAAGTTGTAAAAGCACTTAAGACTGTACTTTAAGTGTATCCCTAGTTGACTGTACTAATTAGGAAGAGGAAGTTCAAGGAACTTACCTATCAATTTATGTAATTCTTGTTGATTAAGAGTATAATAAATTGATCTCACTTGTCAAAGTTTGACAGTGGGGGTGGATGTAGGAGGAGTGAACTCTGAACCACTTTAAATCTTGTTGTGTTATTTCCTTTTCTGCAATCACACACACACTCTTGCATTATTTCATTGTGTTAATTGTCCTATCATCATTTCAAACCATATATATATATATATATATATTCCGCTGCACAACTCTTCAAATATCTGACAGCTAAGCCAAACCATAGCTGTCTGATCATTTGCAATTCAAACAAGGGCCTTTCAATTGGCATCAGAGCTTGTCTTCACATTCAAAGTCTAACAACTTGTGAAAGATCCTCTTCAAACCCACCATGCCTCAACCAAGAAGAAATAATGAGAAAGACATCCCACACATTGATGACTGTGGATCTTTTGAGATCTATGCATCAAAAATCAAAACATATCTTGATGCAAACAGTATATGGAACTGGTATGTTCTAAATAATGAAATAACCTACCCAACTCAAATAGATACTAATGGAGGAGGTAGTAAGATGAAGTCCCCAGAAACATGGTCTGAAGCTGAAAAGCAATTGGTCAGTGCAAATTTAAAAGTTAAAAACATTCTTCAAAAGAGTGTAAATGACTCTCTAGCACAAGAAATTGCTAAGGAACCAAATGCCAGATCAGCATGGGCTCTCATTCAAACCAAGTTCACTAAACATACCAGTGTCAGGACTCAAAACTTGTATAACTTGCTTAGACAATTAGACAACTTCAAGTTCTATCCTGGAGAAAAAGTTAGTGCTGCTCAACCAAGATTTGAAAATCTTGTCAGATCCATTGCTGATCATGGAAAAACTTTTGAACAGCAAGATCTATGCCTCAAGATATATTCCAATCTCCCTCAAGAATATGAAAAGGTAGCATTACCTATCAGGGAAGGATCTGAATGGAGCACAATGACTGTTGAGAAATATTTTGGAAAGCTTGAGGCCTATGAACTGGAAGGAATGATTAAAATTCAACCAGTTCCAACCATTTCACAAACCTTAGCATTAACTGCTCAAGAAACTGCTCACAAGCCTATCACTCACCAAGACATTGAGACCATTGTCATTAATGCTCTCCAAAAGATAAACATCTCATCCAAACCTGTGAGTAAACCTGTCCTTCAAGAAGACCTTCCAAGTCTCATATCCATGGCTGTCAGAAATGCCATGAAGTTTCAAAAGAAATCCTTTGACAGAAAATACAATCCTTCCACATCTAATCCTCAACAAGATAATCACAAGAAGATAGTTGATTGCTTCAACTGTGGAAAGCAAGGCCATTACTCTTCAGAATGCCCTGAACCAAGGAAACCTAGGGACAACCAGACAGCCAAGAGAATGACCTACTCAAAAGAAATCATTCATAGCTCCAGGTGCAACTGCTTCAACTGCTCCAAGAACAAAAATGACAAAAACAAAGAACAAGTGATGATTGCTGACTCATCAAAATTCAGTGATGAAGAATTTGAGTCCAGTGATGACTCTGACAATGAAGGAGAGGAAGCCATGCTATGCTTTATGGCTGAAGATGAGGAAGAGTCAGACAATGAGGAAGAAATGGAAGCTCTTGCTGCTGCTGAAGAACTAAAAGAGGTACATGATTTTAACTCTTTAAACATTGATGGTTTTAAACAATTAGTTTGTACTCTGTTAATTCAAACCAAAAGACAAAAAACTAGCTTTGCCTCATTGGTCAATGAGAACCTCTCCCAATCCTCAACCATAAATAACCTCACTAAAACCAACTCTGAGCTTGAGAAAGCCTGCCAAGGGCTTAAAGAACAATGCCAAATGCTTGAAAAACTAAACATGGATCTGACAGCTGAGACATCCAGTACTCAAGAAAACTGTCTAAGACTCATAAATCTTGAAAAAGAAAATGATGCTCTTAAAAGGAAAATAGATTCATGGAACAAATCAAGCAAGGCATTATCCCTGTTCACCTACCAGCAAAGACATCCTAGTGATAAAACAGGGATTGGTGCCAACAACCCTACACTAAAGATGTACACACCTCCCACTGGTGAAAGGGCCATTGAAAAAATGGTTCTAGAAAGCCTAAGCTCTGGCAGCTATCAAGCTCAAACCTATCCTGTTTAAGCCAAAGGAAAATCAAAAGAAGTCTCAACTGGTCCAAACCATCCAAAGGAAGGACCAAGTAAAATTCAAGGAAGTAAGTATATTTGGGTTCAAAAAGGAGCCAATATACAAAAAGAAATTATGGTGCAAAAGGGGCTAGTCAGTCAAGATCTGTCAGACAGCCAAGGTCTGACAGACAGCCAAGACCTGACAGACAGCCAAGGTCTTCCAACCAACAAAGAACCACAAGGCAACAAAGATTCTACAATAAGCATAGATACTCCAAACAACAAAGACCTCAATGGCAATGCTCAAATGGAAAGGGCCATGCTTATCAAAATGAATCTCCTAGATCATCCTATCCAAATGCCTTCCAGTTTCAGCCCCAATACAATAACCCCAACCATTACTTTAATCCATCCCAAACCAATGTTTTTACCCCCTACATGATGCAAATCATGTCATACTACAATACCCTAAACCAGTTCTTTAAAAGACCAATGAACAGAGCTAGGGTACCAAAGAAAAACTAATCCTTTGGACCCAAAAAGGAATAAAAAGGGTACCATAAATTTTACTTTTTGTTTTGCAGGTACCTAGGAAAGGACTCTGGTATTTAGATAGTGGTTCTAGTAGGCATATGACCTTCAATAAAGACTGGTTGCAACAATATATCCCTAAAAATGGTCCAAATGTAACCTTTGGTGACAATTCCCAAGCTAAGGTCAAAGGATCAGGAAACCTTGTTACTAAAGACATCATTTTCACAAATGTGTCTTATGTAGAAGGTCTCAAACACAATTTGATTAGTATTAGTCAAATATGTGATAAGGGATATCATGTTGTTTGCACCAAGGACCTATGCACTGTAAAAGACAAAAGCAATAAAGTCATTCTGACTGGTTCAAGAAAAGGAAATCTCTACTGCCTAAACTTAGAGATTGTTGAATCCTCATCTGCTCACTGCCTTCTGTCTTTTAGTCAATCTGATATGTCATGGTTATGGCATAAAAGATTGGCTCATCTAAACCTCAAAACCATATCCAAGCTTGCAAACTCCAACCTAGTTAAAGGCCTTCTAAAGATTCCATTCAATAAGGACAAACTTTGCAAAGCATGCCAATGTGGAAAGCAAAAGAGATCTTCTTTCAAGCCCAAAACCAGATTGGACACCTCAAGACCTATTGAACTTCTTCATATGGATCTATTTGGACCCATAAGAACTAGGTCTTTAGGAGGAAAAAGATACTCCCTAGTTGTGGTTGATGACTACACAAGATTCACTTGGATCATTCTTCTTGAATCCAAAAGTGACACTCTTAGCTGTCTGACAAAGCTGTTCAATAAAATTCAAAATCAAAAAGGATCTTCCATAACCAAAATCAGATCTGATCATGGAAAGGAATTTGAAAACACAGGAGTAGAAGAATATTGTGATAGCAAAGGAATTGAACACAATTTCTCAGCCCCAAGAACACCTCAACAAAATGGAGTTGCTGAAAGGAAAAACAGAACTATTTGTGAGGCAGCAAGAACAATGCTGTCAGAGCACAACCTTCCAAAATACTTCTGGGGTGAAGCTGTCACTACTGCTGTGTATGTTCAAAACAAGACTCTAATCAACAAATTCCATAAGAAGACTCCATATGAATTATGGAATGACAAAGTTCCTACCATTTCCTACTTTCACAGTTTTGGAAGTAGATGCTTCATTCACAATAATGGAAAGAATAATTTGGACAAATTTGACTCCAAAAGTGATGAAGGAATCTTTCTTGGGTACTCTAATACAAGCAAAGCCTATAGAGTATACAACAAAAGAAGACTTGTAGTGGAAGAATCAATTCATGTTGACTTTGATGAAAACAATGATCAAAGTGGGACTGAATTGTGTGATTTTGATGAAGGATTAGGAAACTCAGACAATCTTCCTGAAGTTTCTCCTATCACTGACTCAACGTACTTCATCATGAATTAGATTCATCAAACCTTCCTTACATGGTACCAAGAGATTCATCTGTCAGCTACACTGTGCCTGACAGTCATCCTGTGTCTGACAGCCATCACTCACATCATCAACCAGCCCTCTCAACCAAGCCTTTGTCCATCTTATCCCCAACCAATCAAGATGATGAAGAAGAAAATACCCAACTGCAAAGCCAACCCTTGACTGACAGTCATCCTGTGACTGACAGCCATCCTATACCTGACAGTCATCATCCATCTGACCACAGAACCTTCTCAAATATCAATGAGAAACCCTCTTCCTCAAGTGTTATCACCCATAAAATAGCTCCAAACAATGATATCTTCATTAACCTTCCCATCAACAGATCTCCTATCCCCTCTGACATACCTCTCTATGATGTCCTAATGAGTGCCTTCATCTCTCAACTGGAGCCCAAAAAGATAAATGAAGCTTTACAAGATGCTGATTGGATTGAAGCTATGGAAGAAGAACTGGAGCAATTTGAGAGAAATAAAGTATGGCAGCTAGTTCCTAAACCCAAGAATCAAACTGTCATTGGAACAAGATGGGTTTTCAGGAACAAAATGAATGAAGATGGCACTGTTGTGAGAAACAAAGCAAGACTTGTTGCTCAAGGATACAGGCAAGAGGAAGGAATCGACTATGATGAAACATTTGCACCTGTTGCAAGACTGGAAGCAATAAGGTTGTTTCTTGCATTTGCTTCATACAAAAAGATGAAGGTGTTTCAAATGGATGTCAAAAGTGCCTTTCTCAATGGAGTTCTAAATGAAAAAGTATTTGTGTCTCAACCCCCTGGCTTTGATCATCCAAAGTTTCCAGATCATGTTTATAAACTTGACAAAGCCTTGTATGGACTTAAACAGGCCCCTAGAGCCTGGTATGACACACTGTCAAAATACATACTTGGTAAAGGATTCACAAAAGGCCATATTGACAATACTTTGTTCATCAAGAAATATGGAGAAGATCTTCTACTTATTCAAGTCTATGTAGATGATATCATCTTTGGATCATCCAATGAATCTCTCTGTTCTGAATTTGGAGAGATCATGAAGAACAAATTTGAAATGAGTATGATTGGTGAATTAACTTTCTTCCTAGGACTTCAAGTTAAGCAAATGGAGGAAGGAATTTTTATCAACCAAGCCAAATACACTAGAGATATGATCAAAAAATTTGATATGCAAACTGCATCTCCTGCAAGATCACCTCTATCAACAACAACAAAGCTCCATGCTGATCCTGATGGAAAAAGTGTAAACCAAACACTCTATAGGAGCTACATTGGATCTCTTCTATATGTCACTGCATCCAGACCAGACATTATGTTTAGTGTATGCCTCTGTGCAAGATTTCAGGCTGATCCAAAAAATCCCATCTCTCAGCTGTCAAAAGGATCCTGAGGTATCTCAAAGGAACCCCTGACTATGGTCTATGGTATCCCTCAAGCTCACCTTTCTCTCTTATAGGATTCACTGATTCTGATTATGCTGGTTGCAATCTTGACAGAAAGTCAATAGTGGGGGATGTCAATTCATTGGGTCAAGAATTATTTCATGGTCAAGTAAAAAGCAAACTTCAGTTGCTACTTCAACAGCTGAGGCTGAATACATTGCTGCAGGGCTCTGCTGTTCTCAAATGCTATATCTCAAAAGTCAATTACAAGACTTTGGGATAAATTTGACAAATGTACCAATTTTCTGTGACAATTCTAGCACAATTGCCATGACAGAAAATCCTGTTCAGCACTCCAAAACCAAACATATTGAAGTAAGACATCACTTCATAAGAGACCATGTTGAAAAGGGAAACATTAATCTTTCAAAAGTCTGCACTGAAGATAATGTTGCTGATATTCTCACCAAAGCCATGGATGAGAAAAGATTTGAGCTTTTAAGAGCTATGCTTGGAATGATAAACTTGCCAAAATAAAAGGTTTTTCATTAATTAATAAAAGAGCATACAAAAAGAAGCAATGTTGTCCCAGTAAAGCCTGACAGCTATTCTCCTAAAATAAACCTGATGGATGACTACTGACAGCTATCTATTCCAAACACCAGAAAAACCAAAAACAAACATAAAACAACCTTAAAAATACCACAAGCCTTCACTCCATACCAAAAACTAACCAAAACTCACACAAACCTTCAAATCCAGCTCTCTCTCAAATCTTCACTCCTCAGCTGTCAGACATCTCCTGGAAATGTTACTGTCTCTCCAGATCCTCCACCTGCATTTATTCCACCACATCTTGCCTCCTGAGTTGATTGCAAGGTCTGATGATTCCTTTGCAACCACACTGGATGCCTCTCTAGAAAGGGATCAATTGACGTGACAGAGTACTGAAGAGAAGGACTAACTCTTCTTGGCCACCACTCTTCCACTGCATCATAAGGCTGAAGCAAACCTTCCAGTGGTGTCACAAAGCTGAAATCTCCAGAAGAACCATTTCCAGTAATAGCAAATGGTTGGCTAGGTCTGGACTCATCTCTTTCCTCAGCTGGAACTCTGACAGGGCTAAAACAACCTATGAACTGGTTGAAAAGATGAGATATGGTTGAAGAAGGAGATACATGCATCCCAGCAAAGTTATCACCTCTACCCTCCAACAAACCAACTCCAGGAGAAAGTGAATCCCTGGTCACTGCTGTGTACTTCTTCTCAGACTCAACTTTTTGCTTGATAGCTAAGCCCCTGTCAATAGCTGTCTGAACCCTGTCCTGCCTAATCAATTCTCCCAGTGTATAAACCCTCTCTACCTTATCTTTTGTCTTGCTAGACTCACCCTGTTCAACCCTAATGTTTTTTCCAAAAAGCCTTATCCCCTCTCCATCTCCACTATCAATCCCCTCTCTGACAGCTATCCCTCTTGAACCATCATCCTGATCTACTCTCACTCTTTTATTCTTACCCTTGTCATCACCATGAGATCTCTCAAAAACCAGTTGCTTAGCTGTCTGAGCCATTTTTATGGGATTAAACTTTGATGCAAATTTACCCATGTATGTTTGTGATTTGAACTGAATGAATTTCATCAAAGTTTTTCATTGTTTTATAGGCAAAATTATCCATAGTTATCCTAGACAGCCATCATAGCTATCTGTAGTCTAAGTTGTCAAAATCTCTTAAATTATATCTGACAGCTATGGTGATCTGATGGATTTCTAACTTGTGGATAAGAATTTGTGTTAATAGCTCACAAAGTTCATTAACTCAGATGTCTATTCCCCTGCAAAAGCCTTGAAAAAAAAAGAATGTTTTTCCCATGTTTCGTGGAAGTTAATGGTTGTAACGTGGGGAAGGCAAAAGTAACTGTTCAATGAACAGTTACTAAACTTTTGAACCCCCAATGCGCATTAATTTCATTTAAACCCACTCTCCCCTCATTCCCTCCCACTCTCTCTTTTTCAAAACCAAAACCCCTATCGCATTACCGCTCTTTTCATAATCCATTTACGTTCTTCATCCTTTCAACCAACAGATTCCTTCAAAACCCTAATCCTTTCAATCATCAATGGCAGAATCAAAAGCTATTTACCCAGATGCTCACAGCTATTTCATAAAACCTAATTTCTATGATTCTGATGTTGGGGCCCTCATAAAAGAGTTACTTGAGGCGAATGAACTGCTTGATTTCATGGGAGCAAGACCCCCAATCTATGAAGAGCTATGCAGAGAGATTTACATTGTAGGAAAAAGAAACAAGGAGGACAACTCAATCACAGCCACCATTGACAACACAGAGATAATCATCACTCAGGATTTGGTTCACGAAGTCTATGGAATCCCCAACAAACAAGAAGTAGAGAAGAACATTTGGAATAGAAATTCAGAAAGATTGAAGCCAGTTTATGAAAAGTTCTTTGGTGTTGAAGTCCATGAGTTCAAGGATGTACAGGACAAAGCTGTTACCAAAGACAAGTCTGACATCTTCAAATCAACCCTCATGGATGTGGTCAACAAAGCCATTGATGGGAAGCAATCTTCATTTGACCAATGGGAGCAAATGAATGGAAGCAGATGCTGAGCTTGATGACAACAGATACAAACTGGTGCACTGTTCTCCTTCACAACTTCCAACTTGTCTCCTCAATATCCTCTCTCAAGTTCAAAAAGCAAACTGGAAAGATGAACAACTTCAGATTTATGAGTGGAATCCTTGAGGTTTTGATCCCAAGACTTAAACCTTCTCTTAACAAGAAATGGCTGAAAATAGTGAAGCTGTCTGAGACAAGATGCTTCAATGACAGAACAGTTGTCTTGAAGCAAAAGAAAGGAGGTGTAGTGAAAGGTGCTAATGATGGAAGCACTAGAGATTTCAATGATGCCTTAGAAAAGGAAAGAGAGGAATACAAAAGAAAGATAGCACACTGGAAGGACTTGGTAGCATTGGGTACAAGTGGAAAAGAAGAAGTTTACAAGAGAAGAAAGAAGATTGCAAAAACAAAATCAAGAAAACTGGAGTTTTTAAGAAGAATGTTGTGTCTCTTGCCAAAACTGGTGAGAAAGGAAAAGAAAAGGCTGATCATGTAGCTGACAGTGAGAAGACTGTATCTGACAGCCATGGAAAAGATGATGAAGAAATGGATGCTGCTGACAGTCATAAGGATGAAACCACAGGTCAAGCTGATGTTGGTGATGCTGATATAGATCCCCAAGAAATCTAGGCAGCTATTGACTTGTCCAAAATAAAGCAGAAAGGCAAGCAACCTCTGACAGCCATCCCCACCAGGAAAGCTGTCACAAGATCACAGGTAACATCTTCCTCTCCCCTTCCTTCTACTGTCTTGCCTCAAAAAAGAAAACCAGAAAAGACAGAACCAAAACCCAAGAAAACCAAACAAAATACCCCTCCCCCTTCTCCAAAATCAACAACTGTCAGTCCTTCTATTGAAAATCATTATCAACCTCCAAGGACCAATCTAGCTCTGACCATCATTCTGCTGTAGAATCAATCCTAAATCTCAATGAACCATTAGGAGAGCAAACCTTAAGGGGGAATAGTGATGAGAATATTCCATCTGCCCAACCTCAGCTGTCAGCCAAAATTCTAAGTGCTATTGAAGCTATTAGATTGGATGGACATCCTAATACTGAAAAAGCTGTTCTCATTCATCTTAATCAAGTGTTGAATGAAGGTGAGATAAGGATAGCCATAGAAGAACTTAGGATTAGGCTAATGAAAGAGAGAAGTGGTCCAGGAGAATCATCCAGTCATCCCAGTCAGACAGCTATGGAAACTGATACTCATTCCATCCCTTCCATACCTGATAAAGAGGCTGAGAATGAGCCTGCTCCAAATTTTCAAAGTGATAGGGGGAATGTTAGTCAAATACATGAAGTGATTCAAAGATTAAACAAAGAAGGACATGAGATTGATCCCAAAAGAGTTTCAAGGGGAGAATTGTTCTTGAAAGCATGTAAAGGGCTTACTTATGATGGAACCCCAGAAAATGAAAAAGCTCTTATTCTTGAGCTTGAAAAGAGAATAGCCAAATCTTATGTCAGTGGAGCCTTGAACTACCTCAAAGCCCATTTCATAGCTGAACTTCATATGAACTATCCTGATCCATCACCTCACTCTCTCTCCAAACCTTTAACCAATCTCTCTGCTCCTTCCAAGCCCATCCCTTCAATCCCTGGAAATGAACCCTTTCAAGAACCCTCTCATAGCCCAAACCTGGCTGGACATGGCCAAGATATCTCTGACAGTGAACCCATCCATGACAGTCCTCTTAGCCCTGACAGTCATGACATTTCTCCATCTCATTCAAGCCCTCCAATTCTCAATCAATTCTTTCTTCCCAAAAGAGAACCCTGGATGCTAAAATGTGGCATTGATTTTTCTTACTCATCCATCAAAAAGGCAAATGATAAGTTAGAAGATGTTGTTCACATCCCAGAAATTGCTAATCCCTTCACTTATCATAAATTCTGGGAATTGTCCAGAAATGGACTGATTTTAGTGGCAAGAAACCTTGCAGGACTGGTTTTCTTTGCCTATGAAGAATGGAAAAAGTCCAGAACAGCCTCCACCTCCAATTTTGTCCATCAAATCCCATCTCTCCCTAAATTCATCACTCCAAATACACTTGTTGATTGGGAAAGACTCTTTAGCCAACTCCTCTCTCCATCACTATATTCCTGCCTCTATATGCCTCTGGGACTAGTCTACTCCTTGTGCATTGATCTTGCCAAGACATTCTATTATTCTCTGTTTGAGAGAAAGTTTGCACTTATGCTTTTCATAAGCAAAGGAGGAGTCAATATCTTTCATCCAGTCCTTCACCCAGGAATTGAGCCACTTCTTTCAAATCCAATCTCTGTTGATCCCTTACTTTTTAACTCTCCCAATGTCAACTCTATCTCCATGAGAAAGAAATCAATCCCAGAGATCAAACAGTTCAGGGAATCCTTAGCTGTCAGCCACAACAGAGTCAATGATATTATTGATGTCTCTTCAGACTCTGACAGCTCTGGAAATAATGATGATGATAATGCTACAAGCCCAAATGCAGACTCACCAATCAATATTCCATCTCCTACCACCAAAAGCCCTCCTCAGCAATCCTCTCATACTTCCCCTGAACCTCAAGCACCAACTCAACACCAACCTGGCCCATCCTCTATGCCCAAGCAAGAGAAGACAGCAAGAAGAAAGAAAAAGCACTTGTGGGGTCCAATGAGAATCAGAAATGACCAAATGCCACTGAGGAAGGATCAGCTCAGAGCAAGGGAAGATGACTCCTTCAAGTATGATGACAGGATGACTTGGGAATGGAACAATGAATTCTATTACAGAGGGGTTGAACCAGATATGAGAAGAATGCTGGAAGAAGAAAGAGATGACCTTCTGTCTGCAAGACAAGAGCGTGAAGAATTCTATGATCAACTTCATGATGCATGACCCTTTATGGTGTATTGAAATGATTGTTGTATTTTGGTGTTTGAAACAATTTTTTTTATTGATGGATATAATACCTAAACATCTCTTCTTTGAGTTACATTCAAGTATTTCTATTTCATTCAAAAGTACTTGTGAATGTTGAGAATCCCTGAATTATCTAATTTCATACCTTTCTTATCATTAACTGTGAAGACAAGTTCTAAATATATCTTCCTTTACCAAAAAGGGGGAAATTGTTAGGACCTAACTTTGATCAAAGTCATAGTTAGATGGTTTTGATAAAGGAATATATAAGGAACAGGGTTTATATCAAAAGATGAAAACTGTCAGTCATGACTGACAGTTAAGATGATAACTGACCAAATCAACACTCATATTCATCTTGTTACTCAACAGTTATGTAACTCAAAATGGCTGAGAACAATAAGTTAATTACATGTTTACATTATTCAAATCAAATACATGTCTTAACTAATGATCTAAGCCATAGTATAAACTGACAACTAAGGCTTCAGTTTATCTAACAGCTGTGAGTCTGACAGCTATGATTCTCATTCTTACATTGATTGTACTACTACAAAAACATGAATCATATATCTGTTCTAAGCCATCAAGATCTTTAAACAGATCCTCCACCCATATTGAAGATCATCTCTGATAGCTAAGCCTTGTTGTGATCTGACAGCTATGGCTTCTTCATCAGACAGCCATTGTTCTGTCTCATCCTTTGCTATCACAATCTCAACCAAGATGGATCCCGTATCTTCACAGCTATCAAGACCACCATTGAAGACCTTCTGGAAGCCATTCCCTCAATCCAGCTCAATGAAGACCTGCAAGTGGACAAGTGGGGCAAAGACCAGTCAAAGACACATTAATGGTGCTGCAACAGTCATATTCCAACGGCTACATTAATGTGTATAAATAGAAGACTTCATCCTCTGCACAAACTCCCCTTTTTGACAATCCAAAAACACCCTTTCCCTTACCCCTTACACTCCTCCTCTAATTCAAACCTTACACATCAATCCCTACCCTTCAAACATTATTCCAAATCCAAACCTTCAGCCCCTGTTTCTACTACAACAACCTCAGTGTGATAACTCACAATTAGCAAATCTTGAGACTGTACTTCAAGTTGAAAAAGCACTTAAGACTGTAATTTAAGTGTATGATTGTAAACACCTAAGACTGTACTTTAGGTGTATAAATATTTTGTAAACACTCAAGACTGTACTTTGAGTGTATTTATGTTGTAAATCTTGAGACTGTACTTCAAGTTGTAAAAGCACTTAAGACTGTACTTTAAGTGTATCCCTAGTTGACTGTACTAATTAGGAAGAGGAAGTTCAAGGAACTTACCTATCAATTTGTGTAATTCTTGTTGATTAAGAGTATAATAAATTGATCTCACTTGTCAAAGTTTGACAGTGGGGGTGGATGTAGGAGGAGTGAACTCTGAACCACTTTAAATCTTGTTGTGTTATTTCCTTTTCTGCAATCACACACACACTCTTGCATTATTTCATTGTGTTAATTGTCCTATCATCATTTCAAACCATATATATATATATATATATATTCCGCTGCACAACTCTTCAAATATCTGACAGCTAAGCCAAACCATAGCTGTCTGATCATTTGCAATTCAAACAAGGGCCTTTCACTTTATAATTGTAGAAACAACATTGGCGAAAACATTGTCCAAAACATTGTCATTCGATGAACTAAACGTATAGATTTTTTTTTTTTTTTTTGCATTAAGCATATCAATACTTAAAACCCTTGACGTACGCCCCAAAATATGGTTATCTCTCTGTATCTCTCTCTTCATTTTTTTAAAAGAAAAATTTGATTTGCTCTAGGAAAACAAAAAACTTCATTATCTAAAACCCTTGATATACATTGTCCGACCTTTAATTTACTCAACCATTTACTATACAAACTTTAGGCAATTTAAGAATAACTGTTAAAAAGAAGAAAAAAAAATCTCTTGTACCAAAAAACAAATCATACTTAAGATTTATATATTATTGTTATATACTCCCTCCGTCTTAAAATGATCTTCTCATTTGCCATTTCTCGTTGTAACGATTTCGTGTTAGAAGATTTTGGAACTTCGAATATACAGAGAGTTTGATAAAATATGTGATTTGATTTTAATTTTTGATGTATTGGCGGTGATGTTGATAATTCTTTTGAAGTTTATTATTTGTTGAAACACTTTCTTAGCATAGTTTAGTAAATTTAGAGGCATATACTTACCTTGCATAAGGCGGCCGGTCGGTGATAGTGATAGGAGCCAGAATGGGGAAATTGGGATTAGGAAAGAGAGGAAGAAGGTTGGAGCATTTTTCGACTTATTTGAATTTGAAATTGCTGGAGAGAAACTTTTAAAAACGATCAAGAATAAACGTGTTTGATTATCCATTGTCCACGTGTCACAATACAGGAAGCTTCTTGCATAAGGGACATCTAACCCACACATGTACGAAAATACCCCTCAATGTGCGAAAAAATGCGAAAACCTTCTTTATTGAATAAGAACTCATACATCCTGAAATATTAAGATTTCAAGAATCGATAAAACAAAGTAAAAAAAATTGATTATTGACAGTTTAGCATTTAAATTTATATTTACATATTATTAAATATTTACAAAAAATTAATTCACATCTATAATTTAATAGCATGAAATGGGATAAAAATAACTCATTTAGTGCTACTTAATTACATCCAAAAAATTCACGTTGTAAATGTAACTAATTCGGAACGGTAAATATAAATTCACAAAAAGTGCCATAAAACTTGGCTTACAAAATGATGTGTCATGTTTTTTATTGGTGTTTTCAATTAGAGTGTGCGAGGTCCACAATCGATGCAACCAAAAAGATATCGACACTTCATTTTGTATTCTTTTCTTTTTTTAAACTTCTTTTGTACTCCTCGCAATACTTAATTCAAAATACACTATATATGGATCCATGAGAAAGTCATAATTCGTCCTCAACATATGCAGGTAATACTAACAGTTCAAATCTATTGGAAAGAATGTTACTGGCCAAGCATTTATCTACAAATGACTTCAAAATTCATCTCTATCATGCCCATACAATGGAAACAGAAAGCTAATTTAAATACATGATAAATGAAAACTATGTTTTGGTCAATTTTAAACTAAGTCGGGCTATTTTTTGTGTCAGGAAATCTACATACAAATGGCAAACATCCATATACAATCGTCAAACATGCCATATCTCAATAGGGACGTGTCATAATTTCCATTCTTCAACTCATACCCGAAGCTTAATTTTCTGTTTTGCAATTTAAACAAAAAAACCAACTTGAAAATATGAAAAAAGAAAATCATGCATTGACTCGTTTTAAACCATCTTAGTCAATTTTTGTGAAAAGAAAGTCTTCATACAGATGGCAAATATCAACTCCTTCCGGCCCAAAACAAACTTCCTACTTCAACATTTTTGAATATTTACAATTTTTTTTAATAAAATAAATTCATCTTTTATTAGAGAAAAACTCAAATAATTTTTTATGGAAACTCATTTCTTCCCATATTCAACCCCCTTCCCAAATGTCAGAGAAAACGTACGTCCTTTATTTCAGTTTAAAGTTCTTATTTTCTATTTGGTTTTGTCTCAATGTAAAGTTCTTAGTTTCTTTTTATTTAAAATGAACAATATGACCCACTTGTCAATCTCTCAAAAAAAAAAACTCCAACCCAATCCCTCTGTGCTAAATTACATTTCATACTCACAACATTTAATTTTTTAAAATATTTTTGTAAAGCAAAATAAAGACATTTGACTTGGACGGACGAAGTGATCTTTTTCTGAAAGAGACTATCAATTATTTTAAGTCCTCAAAAATTGAAATTTTCATTAAATTGAAGTAACTCACCTTATAATACTCCATCTGTCCCATATTTATCGCTATTTATTTACCTTTGGGCGTCCCATACTTATTGTTACTTACCTAAAATGTTATATTTCCTCTCTCTTACCCACTCACAACAATATCTACTCACTTATTTTCTCTTTCCTACCAACTCACAACAATCACTTTTCGAACATATTTTTAATCCACGTGCACTCTTATTTAGTAGCAATAAGTATGAAACGGAAGGAGTACTCTTTAGTTATCATAACCATTGTTCCTTTTTTTTTAAAAAAAAAAAAAACCCCGTTTTTCCTTTTTAATTAAGTTAATTAAGTCCTGAAAATTAAAGATATTATTTAAGCCAATCAACTCACCCTCACTCTTTAGTTATCTTAACAATCATTTTATACTCACAACTATTTTTCCAATCAAATTTAAAAAAAATATGAAATCTTTCTTTCATTTTTGTGTAACTATAAGGGGGCGTTTGGTTCGGATGAAATTTTTTAAAGGAATGTAATGGTCAATGGAATTGAATTCCTTAAGGAATTGGAATGGAAAAAAATTGGTCAAACCTTGTGTTTGGTTGGCACGGAATGGAATGGAATTGTCATTCAATTCCTTGGCAATTCATATTTGGTTTCACGACAAAACTATTGGAATGTAATTAATATAATAATAATAAATATTATCATTATTATAATAACAATAATAATAATAAATATAATAATAATAATAGTAAATATTATTATTATATTAGTATTATTATTATTTATTATAAATAATAATAATAATAATACAACAATAATAATAATAATATATATTATTATTATTATTTATTATTATTGTTACTATATTTATCATTATTTTTATATTATTATTATTATTTATTATTATTATTATTATTTATTATTTTTATTAATATACTTATCAATATTATTATTTATTATTATTTTTATATTTATTATTTTACTACTACTATTATTGTTATTATTTATTTATTTATTATTATTATTATTATTATTTATTTATTATTATTAATGATAATATATTTATAATTATAATTATATTATGTTTTTTTTTATTATATTTATTATTATTAGTATTGTTTATTATTATTAATATTATTATTATTACATATATTATTATTATTTATTTATTTATTATTATTATTATTATATTTACTATTATTTTTTATTTTTTATTATATCTATTATAATTATAATTATTTTATTTTATTTTATATTATTATATTGATTATTATTATTATTATTATTATTACTATTTTTTATTACTCTAATACTCCCTCCGTCCCTATTTACCTTACAAAAATTGCCATTTTGGGTGTCCCTATTTACATTACAAAATCCCAAAAAGAAACTTTTAAACATTTTTTAAATAGTGGGACCCACTTGTCATACTTACAACAACTATCCACTTACTTTTCTCTACCCACTTTATCTCTCTCACTCAACTATCTACACTCACATCACATCAACTTTACAATTATTTTCTTAATCTTTGTGCAAAGCCTCATTTTTGTAAGGTAAATAGGGACGGAGGGAGTAATAGGTATTCTTAATTTCTTCAATTCCATCAATGGAATGAAATTGATGGAATCGAGCATTCCTCCCATTTTAGGATGGAATGACAAATTCCTTCATGGAATGGAAAACATGGCAATGAAATTAGTGAAACGGAATTGAGCATTCTATTCACTCAGTTTACCACAAACCAAACGCCCCCTAAAATAATGCTAATTGTTCGAAGAGAAACGGATTAAACCATACTCCTTCCGTCCCGCTCGAATTAGAAGCTTGGTCAAGTGATTTATACTTTTCCTAACAATTCGAAGAAAAATAATATCTTAATAAAAAACTAAATAAAGTTATTTAGTTTATTATTAATTGTGATAAAATAACAATTTTTTATTTTTTATTAGCTTTAATATTTTTTCTTCAAATTATTGGTCAATGTATAAATTGTTTGACCAAAAATCCTAATTCGAATGGGACAGAGTAACTTTTCCACTCCCCAAAATACTCCTCAGAAACACGCCGCCTTCTACTTGGTCCTACCGGACAGAGTAACTTTTCCACTCTCCACAGAAACACGCCACCTTCTACTTGGTCCTACCGGACAGATAACTTTTCCACTCCCCAAAGTTCTCCCTACGTTTCATTTCATTTGAGACTTTTAGTCAACTTAGGATCGTTTTGGTCAATAATTTATAAAAAAATTTATGATTCTAATGGAAATTTAAACTTTTTAAAATGATTCACCCCGAGTCAACTCAGAGTCCAACTCGTCCTGGTTACACCCCGAGTCAACTCACTTGACCCCACCGCTATCCAAAACTGAATCAGTTTTATCCACCAAATCCAGAACTCATCCTTTAAAACCAAAAAACAAAAGCTCAAAATTGCACATCAATGGCGTCCTCCCTCCCCAATTTCCTCTCCTTCCTCCTTCCCACCAAAGCTCCGCCGCCTCCCACCAAATTACCACCGTCCCAAGTCTCTCTCTCCACCGAAACCAGAGAAATATCCTCCGGCCTGCCCCCCACAAACATTATCATTATCATCATCAAATAATTCCGATGTAATGTCGGTGGTTTGCCCGTCGTTCGCTTACTCAAACACGCTGTACTGCAGACAGTACCACGTTCAGATTGAGGCGGAGGAAGAGGAAGATGCGGAGTCGCTGGTGCAGTGGTTCCGGCGAGAGGTGATGAGAGCCGGGATTATCCAAGAAGCTAAGTGCCGGAAATTCCTTGAGAATAAGCAGGAGAAAGCTAAGCGCAAAACTCAAGAAGCTGCCAAACGCAATCGAAAAAGGTTCAATTTGCTGTTTTGGTTTTAATGGAAATTTAGGATCGTTTCTATCTGTGTTTATGTGTGCGAGTTTTATGTGTGTTCATGTGTGTGTTTTATTGTGTGCCCCAGCTTGTTCGTGAAGAAGATGAAGAAATAGGGCTCAAGTAGCTGCAAGCTATTTCTTTCTTGTTTATTGTGCACCGATGAATGAACGACCAATAAAACCAAAACAGCAAATGGACAGGTGTAAGGAAATGCTAGAGACTTAGAGCATGCACAGTGGTGCGTGAACGAAACTGCCCTGTGAACGAAATTTCGTTCACAAAAACCTATATGTTGTAGTGGTAAACGAATTTTCGTTCACATACATATTATTTTAATATTAATTTTATGTTATGAAATTAATAATTTACATTACTAAATATTATGTTTTATTAATGTCATTAAAAATAAAAACGAAAATATTTATTTTATTCATTTTGAAAATAAAATATATTTTATTATTTTTAGTAATTGCATAATTTAAAAGACTTAAACCTCATAAATGAACATCAAATTACAATAATTTAAAACATTACAATCATGAAAATTAAAAAATTAAAAACGCAAATCACAAACAAACAAACCAAAAGCAACAACGATAATAAATAAATATTATAATGCATATGAGAGCTTGTATCAGTGCTTGTATTCATGTAGGCACTGATGAGAGCTTCATCTTCTTTATATTTCCATGCGGTGTTGGATGCTTTTTTCTTTTTTGTTGCTCCTCGTTTCCCCCTTGTGGGTACCACCTCATCTTCTTCACCACCCTCATCTTCTTCTTGCGTCTCTGGAACAAATTCGAGGTTATGTGACTCTTGAGTAAAACTTTGGTAGCTAGGTACATAACCGAAAGATGACTGGGGGTTTAGTGGAGAACTAAATTGATGGGGTGAGTTTTGATTGAAGTTTAGAGGATTTGAGTTGTTATGGTAATTTTGAATGTTGTTTTGCCTATAATTGTTTACGAAGTTGGGATCGTTAGCAAGCATTTGTTCGAACCAAGCATGATGATCATGATTATTTTCGGAATTATTAGAACTATTCCCGTAATCATCCATGATCAAGAAAATGAAATCTTGAATGCTTTTGCTAACTATAGAGAGAAGAAGTAAGGAAGAAAAGGTGTACATAACCTACTCAACCTTCACCTCTATTTATAGGGGAAAAAGGAAAGTGAGCGTTTTTTTATTTTTGACATAAACGACTTCGTTTGACCCAAAAGAAAATTAAAATATATGAAAAATTAAAATGTGTCAAATTTATATAAAAAAATAAATAATATTTTTTAAATATTATTATATTAAAATAATGTCAAATATTACGAAATTAGACTCTATTTATAGAAAAAAAGAAATTATAAACATTTTTAATATTTTTATGTAAATAATAATTTTTTAAAAAAGACAAAATTACAAAATACACATATAGCTCAAACCAATTTTCGTTCACGAAATGAACGAAAATTTTCGTTCATGGCCATGAACCAAATTTGGATCACCACTAATTGGCATGAACCAAAATTGGTTCACAAGTTTACTCTTCATGAACCAAAAGATGGTCACGGGTGTGCATGGTCTTAGGAGATAAGCTAGCCACGTTTAGCATTTACCTCCAGCCCACAAAATGACCAAAATAACCCTAAATGTGATAAAAATTGCGAAAACCTTGCTTTAATATTTAATATAGTACTACCCCGTCCCAGCTCAATGTGCACGTTTACTGTTCATGTGGTCAATTCATTCGAACTTTGATCATAATTTTGTGAAAATCTAGCTATTATTATGCAATTTTAAAAGTTGTTATTGTTTTATTGTTAGGAATAGTATCACTAACATATTTCAAAATTGCATAGCGATATATAGATTTTCATAAAATGAAGGTCAAAGTTCAGTCAAGTTGACCAAAAAAGTCAAACAGTACACATTGAGCTGGGACGGAGGTAGTAATAGATTTCACAAAGAGTAAACTACCAAAATAACCCCGCGTACTACTCCAGATTATTATATTTACCTTCGTACTATTGAAACAACCAATCTAATATGCGTACTATTAATGAAATTACAAAAATAACCAAAACCGTTAACTAATGTTATTTAAAGTTAATGGCGTTAGATTTTTAACATATATTGCTATTATAATTTTCAAATTGCCCCCATAACTTAACAAATTCCTAATTTTCCTAAATAAGTGCTAAAATAACCTATTTATATTTATTAATATTAACATTAACTTTAATTTAACAGCATTAACATTTTACGTTCATTTTTAAAATATTTATAGTTCAAGTAAACAGAATTAAAAATTACATTAACTGTCTTTCAAAAAAAAATAATACATTAATTGAATTAATTAATCTTCATCAATCAACCACCACCACCACCACCATCCCCATCACCACCACCATCCCCATCACCACAACCACCATTGATTTCACCAACCTTTTCCACCATTAATCACATCAAAGACCCCATACATCAGGCAATGAAACATCCATTTTCAACAAGATCAAGGGATTAACCTACTACAAGATAGGAAGGAGGGCATCTGAGTCTGTGACGGAGCTTCAATGTTGCATAACAGATATGCATCAGTGAGGGATAAGAAAGAGTGTAGAAGGATTTAGTTTTTAGATTCACAAAATCTCTCAAATGATTCAGATCTGGAAAATTATAATAAGCTTCAAATTAAATTGCATAGGAGTATATAAAATGAAAAGAAAAAATCTTAACAGAGAGGGGAAGATAGGAGGGGCGGGTACTCCAGAAACTCCATTTTTGCGGATGAATCGAAGTGTGAGACGAGAAAAGATTGACATGGGAGAGGGACGACTTATGAAGAGGAGAGAGAGGAGGGTGGATCTGGAGTATACTGCTTGATTCAATACTTCTTGTGGCGGACTTCTCACGGGTTTCGTCGAACGATTTTGTTGGTCACCGGAGATCGGAAAGATCTGATGGGGATTGGAGAAAGGAACGGGTTGGTTGGCGGCAAAGGTGGGGAAGGAAAGGGAAGAAAATTGTTGGAGAAGAAGGTGTTCTGGCCGTGGTCGGGTTGGGTGACTGGAGAAGAAGTTGAAAATCACTTGGGTTTCCATCAATTTGATGTAAATGCAGATTTGATGAATGTCTGGATCTGGGTTGTTTATAAAAGGGGCTCAATGTCTGAATAATTATTTTTTCATTTTAGCCCCTTTATATTTTGGGGTTAATTTGAAAGTTTTGATTTTAATTTTCGTTAAATTAGTAACGGCGGTTAATATTATAACATTCATTTAACGATTTGGGTAAATTTGATTAATTTATGAATAGTACGCAGATTAGATTAGTTGTTTCAATAGTACGAAGGTAAATTTGATAATCTGGAATAGTACGCGGGTCACTTTGATAGTTTACTCATTTCACAAAAGAGAGGAGATTTTTTTTTGTCGAAATCTAATGAAATTTGGCTCTACTTTTGAGGAAAAAAAATGCTGAATTTTGGTATAATTTTTTTTTTTTTTTTTTTTTAAGATAATGCAGATAAAAAATGGGTGAGGAAATAAAATCCAACCAACCAGCTGGAGACACGTGGCTGAATGAGGTTGGCTGGTGTGGGATAAGGCGGCCACTCGCACGCCACACTCTCCCAGCCCGCGCGTGACAAGCACGCGCCATGTCGGCGCCACAGGTTGCTTGACGCGTGTCTTGGCAGTGCCCCACATTTTTTATCCAACACTTATTGACTGGCTCCACCACCCCCCAACTTCAACACCTCTTCCAACAAGCCCCTCCAATGGTTTCAATTGTTGACCCTCTTCCAACACCCATGTTAAATAAGCCATTGCAAATGGTCTAAACTTTAATTCAATCATGCGTGATTGTGAAACATATATTATGAACTGGAAAATGAATAAATAATCCGTTCAAAATACAATTCTGTGCAAGCAAGTTCGATAGAAAAACATGGTTCAAGGCACAAAATTTGAGGTGGTAGATGATGTTTGTGAAGAATTTGCACTTGGGAAGGATCATCACCGGTCTAGTCGGAATAGCATTGCTTGGCGTGCGAAGGAGAAATTGGAGCTAATTGTGTCAGTCCTATGGATAATCCAACTCATGCAACGAAAGGTACTTTATTCTCTTTGTTGCTTATTATACTCGCATAACATGAGTTTATTTTATGAAGCAAAAATCAAAGATACGTTACATTTTCATAAAGTTCAAGGCTCTTGTTAAAAATAAAGTCTGGCATGTTATTAAATTTCTCTGAATTGGTAGAGGCTAAGAATATATTAGTAATGAGGTTTAAAAAAAATTAGGATGATTAAAATGATTGGTAGCTCCCTGTTCACTATACTTCACAATAAAAATTAGTAAGTAAATAGAAAAATCAATCTCGTGGAGAAAATGGGCAAGTCTATGCTTCACGCAAAAGGATTGTCAATAGGTTTTTGGGTGACACTTAAAATACAGCGGTGTATACATAATTAAGAAGAGTCCCACAAAGGCCTTATAGAAGAAACCACCATTTGAAGCATGGAATTAAAGGAAGCCATCGTTGAAACACTTATGGTGTTAAGGTGCATTTGGTACTCTCATGTTCCAAAAGAAAGGAGAAGGAAAATTGATGAAGCGTGTGAAAAGTGCATCTTTATTGGGTACGGTACCATGTCAAAACAATATCGAGCTTGGAGCTTGAAGATAAGAACGTCTTAAGTAATTGAGATGTGTTGTTCAGTTAAAATGTTTCTTGGATTTGAAAAATAAGGGAATTGAAAATGATGGAGCTTTTCAAGCTGATGATTCATCTAATGTTGAAGAAGATTATTGTGAAGATAAAGATCATTCAACTTCAAACAGAAGCTAAGGTCCATCATGTAGCTCTTCGACGTGTCTAAGTTCAAATTCATCTTCTCCCGACTCAAAGGAAAATGAGGAGTTTAAGTTATGTTTATGCTAGATGCAACTTTTGTGACTTATAAGCTAAATAATTGAAGAAAGCTTACAAAGAGAAAGATTGAAGAAAATCTATTGATGATGAGATTTGTGTCATAGAGAATAACGAGACATGGGAGTTAGTTAAGAAGGAAAATGTCAATGAGATCATAGGAACCAAATGTGCATTCAAAGTGAAACTTAATGTAAATGTTTAATCAATAAAAAGAAGGCGAGATTGGTAATTAAGGTTTATACACAACAACTTAGAGTTGATTTAAATTAAATTTTTGCATTGGCAGCTAGTTATACTATTCAAGTTGTTATTTTATAGAAGCTAAAAATTGTCAAATCTGTATTTATTTAATGAGAATTGTAGGAAGAGATCTATGTGGAGTAGCCACAGTGTTTCATTCAAAAAGTTAAAGTTAAAATGAGAGTTTCATTTTCTCTTTTTATTTGTCTCCAAAAGTTAATCTCATTAACGAAATGAACGCTTTAAAATCACTGAATTTTTAAACCTAATGTCACCTTAACATGTTTGAAATTTCATACGAGGCTATCAGACCGAGATAATATTGTTGTGCCTTCCTATCTTGAAAAAAGTCGCTCCATCAAAAGCATATATGACAGAATAAAAATGAAGTTTGCCCCATGATTAAGGAATAATAATAATAAATTCAAATTAGTCCCACACACTATAATAAGAAAATAATCATTAAAATGGAAATGATAGATAAATTAGAGTACATTCTTTCAAAAATGTTGATAAGCCAAATACATGTACCCAAAAAAGACACATACCTGCATGAACAGATGGAATTGCGGTTTAATGAAGAAGATGATCACGAAGACACTTAATAGCAAACATGTCCAAATGATTTTCAACTTATCGATCAGCTTAGAGATAAAAAATTCTTGACGTGTGATGACGCCCTAGATTTCTGGGGTCACAGAGATAGAACTCCAACTTTGCTGTCTCTTGATCCTGATCACAACACAAACAAGAACACCGTTAAGACCAAGGCCGGGTTGGAATCCGGCTTAAGCCCTCGGGTGTGAGAGTAAGATCTCTGAGGAAAACCTAGGAAGAAGGTTCAATGAAGACCTTGTGTGTGTGAATAGGATAGAGCACGTACCTCTCTCATGGGGCGAAAAGGGGTATATATATGACCAAGGGAAAGAAACCTGCACAAGGTACTAACCACCCTGGTACTGGGGGGACACGTGGCGAGTCCCCAGTGGATCGGTCAGGAGAGTGGCTGGGAAGGTGGCGTGTCTGTCAGGGAAGCATGGTTCCATCACCAACCGTTATGGTGTGTCAGGTACGGTTAGGTGACGCCTCGCGTACGTTTGTGCCAGCTGGGCACTACGGGCTCCTCAGGATGACGGGAGGCAGAGTCAACTCGGGCATATTCATCAGGAGATAAATCCTCTCGGGCTTACTAGCCCGCGTTCCTTGTCGGTTAGGCCTCCAGAGTTCAGGTCCGGTTCGGGCGCGTTAGATCGCATTGATTCTAGACCGGCGAGCATCCGGCCCAGAAGGCTCGGTCTCATCAGTGGCCCCTAACTCCGAGGGTTAGCTCATTCATGTGCGGCACGAGGAGTTATACTTCCTAGGCTCGATTCGGGCAAATTGCAATTAATGCGGGCACGGATTGCAATGGGACGGGAGTCTTAGAATAGTGGTTGACGAAAGGACAGGTGGGGCCCCTTGTGTCAGGCTAGTGGCGTAGCCATCTGTCTTTTGACATGACCAGGAGCACGTCCATTAAATGCGAACCGTCATCGGTATTCGAAAAAGCAATTCCCGCCTCTTCACTTTTCGGGTTTCGATCGGGTTACCAGATATTTCGGGTCGGTCCGACCCATTTTTGGCGCTATAAATACCACGGATGTTGAATCATTCCAAACTTTCGTAACTTCCGTCTCTCTACCTTCCAGTTCCAACGAATACTTTGCTTCTCTGGATTCCTGACTCCGAAGATCTCGTTCTCGTTCCTCACTTCAAATTCGCAGGTATTGTTCCGCACCTCACTTTTTTCTTCTTTGTTTCGATTCGTCGTTTTAATTTCTGCCATTCTTTTCGTTGCCGTTTTTCGAGCGCGAACCCTAAAAATTTTGCTCCCGTCGAGCTTTCGGATTTGTACGAGAGTTGTGTGACTTCTCGTAGCCTCGCGTCTTCGAGTCCAAATTCTGGCCCCTAACTTCTGAAAACTTGCTGAAATATTGTTGTAGCCATGGAAGGGCTGGATTTAGGGCGTAAACTCCGTCCCGACCTGTTTGGTTGCTGCCGGAGGACCGGTGGGGTATACAGGCTCCTGTTAAACGCCTGGAAACGGCTGTCCTTGAATGAGTTCATTGCCATAGGTTTAGCGTATAGCTGGGAACCCTGGGTCTTGCCCCTGTTGTGGGAAACAGGTCCCTCCGTCCATTATGACTCCACAAGGATGAGGGTGTTGGGGGGAGAGGAACACTTGGGCATTTTTGTCACGGCTGTTTTAACTCGATTCCCCGATAATGTAGATATGGCTGGAAATGCTAGAAGGTTGGTAAGGTCGTGCGGGGAGCGTGTAGCCTCGAGTGGCCCTGATTCTCTCAGTTGGATGGACGCTCCTTTTAACGAGGACGAGCAGGCACGATCTCCGGGCTTGGCCCCTGGTGTTATTGAAGTCACGAGCAGTGCGGAGGCTTCCGATCAAGAAGTGGGGGTTGATGGTGAAACCGCTCTTGAGGATGAGGTTGGGGCGATCGTGGCTCACGGGCTAGTAGATGAGTCTGAGTCATCTGAGACACCTTCTGACCCCCGGGGGGATTTAGAGAGAATGGCCCCAGGTACAGCGCGTATGGTCAAGCGCATTCGCTCCCCGGTTCAAATATTGGCTTCCTTCCCCGAGGGGCCCGACGATAGGGTCAAGAGCCAGGCCGGAGCTTCCAGCTCAGGAGCGGGCATGGTGGAGGAGCAGGACTCCGATGATGAGTTTTTAACCGTGTACCACATCGATCGCAAAGTCTACCTTGTCGGCGGTCTCGATGATTATTCCTCTCCGTCAGGGAGCAATTTGGCTGGTCCTGCCCGCGTCCGGGCAGATAATATCGCCTGCGTGTTTTATCCCGTTCAGTTTGAGAATGGCCTCCGGCTTCCCTTGGACCCGTTCATTTGCGAGTTCCTGGAGTTTTCCAAGTGCCTTCCCATGGACTTGACTCCCAACGCGATTCGTTACCTGGTGTCTTTTATTGTTGTGAGCAGGGTATTGGGATATGAACCCTCTTTGTCCGCCTTGTACGTTTTCTTCACTCATCAGGTCACCGCGAGCAGTTTGAGCTTGAAAACGAAGCCTAGGTCGAAAAAGATCTTTTCTGCGGCTTTTAATAAATTCGATCAGTGGCAGAGATATCCTCTGGTGATTCAGAATCGACTCGGGTGGCCCTTTTCTAAGCCTGATAATACTTCCCCGCTGTCCATATCTTCCAAGGATTATCCTAGCTCAGATGGGGGTATTGAGCTTGCGTCCGCCATGCAGGATTACCTCGCCCGGCATACGAAATCAGTGACTTTAGAGGACCAGACTGTGGTCGTGGTTGAACAAGTTTTCGACGTTCAAGCCATCATCAACAACGAGAGTCTTTTGGCTTACGCCGGGGTGGCCCCATGCCGAAATCCTGATTTTGAGAGCAGGGTTAGCATGACTCCTATGTGGCGGGATCCTTGCTGGAGGGTTCACCAGGATTTTGCCTTTGCCCATGAGTGCTCTGCTTGCCGATTGGGGGAACAATGCCCGGATCCGGGCTTGACTGGTCTTTTTCATACTTAATCAACTGGAATTCCATACCTGTTAGTTTATCCGATCATATCTGACTGACTGTTACTTTTGCCTGCAGATCCCACTGATACCATGCCTCCCAAGAATATTAATGCCTTGAGATTGGCTGCGAAGCAGCGGGAGGCTGAGGCGAAGCAGCAGAGGCAGGCCGAAATGCGCAAGGCCGAGGCCCCAGGGAGAAAACTGCCGGTTACGGATCTTCTGGACAAGGCAAAGAAGGTTGTTGCAGTTGTCCCGACGACTGGCGAGCTTCCTCTACGGCCCCGCGGGAGCGGACGGGGAAAGGATTTGACAGGCTCGGGGTCTCCCACTCCCTCGCATGATGCAGGCAGAACAGTGCTCGAGGCTACGAAGAAAAGGGGACCGAGTCCGGTCGCTGACCCCTTGCCTCCAAAAAATAAACAGCCCCGCCTGGAGTCTCCTTCTCGCGGCTTTACCGTATCCTCCCCCGCCAAAGGGACCTTATGCTCGGAGCGCTTCCCCGTCGAACTAATTGAAGACAAGGACCGAGCTAAGGAGTTTGGGAAGAAAGTAGCTGAGGCCCCTGAGGTATATGGGGTTGATCTCCATAGCCGCCGCGACTTCAATTCTTATGTTGGCGATGGGCTTCTGCACCGGATGAATTTCCCGGACTATCAACAGAAGGTGCTGTCCAAGACCAACTTCCTGACCGCCCTGGGTCACGCGGGCTTGGCTATGACTGAGGTTAGTGTCTCACTTTCCATGTCTAAACCGACGTGCTCTTTCTTTTTATACATCGATCCTTTGACCCTCTAATTCCTCGTCCCGATTTTTAATATAATCTCCACATGCTCCTTTATTAATCAGGTTAGCAATGACCTGCTATATATGCGGTCTCAGTATGAAGCCGAAGTTGCCTTGGCCGCGGCGAGGGGGAAGAATCTGGCGGAGGCGAAGGATGAGATTGCCCGCCTGTCCAAGGTCCTGGAGGGCTCGGGAGAGGAGCTTAAGAATAAAGATGCCGAGTTGATGACTGCTGTCAAGGAGAACTCCAAACTGAGCAACGATCTCGACGCAGCTCGCGAGGCCAAAGACCGGGCTGAGGCTGAAAAAGCAACCGTTGAGTCTGAAAAGCAACGACTCGAAGCTCGCCTGGCCGAGGCTGAGAAGCGGTTGGAGGAGGAGAGGGAGAAGAACAGGAGCTTATCTGAGAAGGTTGATGAACTGGACGGCAAGGTTTTAGATGCCATGCGGTTTGAGAAAGACCGGGAACTTGTTTTGAATGAAGAGCGAGGGAAAGCCGTGGCCGAGTTTGAGGCGTCTGATGCTTACAGAGAAAAGGTGGAGGAGGCAAGCATAGAGCAATATAACTCAGCTCTCCATACAGTAGGTCGTAACCTGGCAGCTACGGGCAAATACAGTGCGCAAGAGATTGCGATCCTTTGCTCCATTACGGCCTCAGACCCTCAATGTTTTACCGGCCACGCTCTGGTGCCCTTTACCGCGGACCAACTCTCCGAGTTACCCGAGTCTGTCAGATCAACTCTCCCTCCCGTCGCTCCGGTCACCGTCCAAGATCTTCTTTCTGCTATCGACGGGTTCAGATATTCTGCCGCGGGTACCTTGCCTCTGGTCGCAGCTTTGGAGAGGACTTTTGGCCCCGGCGGCCCGTACATTGATGGTATGGTTCTTCCTTACTCTCCTTATGCCTCCGCTCTTGCTGATGCTTCTCAGGATCAGTCTGGGTCTGTGCCTGACACTGATGCCTCTGCCTCTGTTCCAGAGATGGAGAATGCTCCTCCCCCGGCCTTTTGAAGATCAGACCGGGTTGCATCCCGGGAAATTTTGTAATAGTGTAGGTCCGGACATTCTCGAACAAGTGATTTTTGGTTTGTATGTGAATAATTATTTCCAGCTTTGCTATTGACTTCTTTTCTTGCGTGCTCTTTTGTTATCACTCTTTTGATTACATAGCTTAAAGGGTTCTTCTCGCACGAACTGTCTTTGTTTCCACGCGCGTGGTTTAGCTCGGGAGCGTATGGCCGCGCCTTCTCCCACTTTAGTCTAGCTCAAAGGCGTAGGATATGGGCCCTGCAGTATAGCTCGAGAGCGTATGACCGCGCATCTTGGGTCTCAGGAATTTCACAAGGAAATGATCCCACCAAGGAATTCATTCTCCCACTTTAGTCTAGCTCAAGGGCGTAAGACGTGGGCCCTGCGGTCTAGCTCGAGGGCGTATGACCGCGCATCTTGGGTCTTAGGAATTTCACAAGGAAATGATCCCACCAAGGAATTCATTCTCCCACTTTAGTCTAGCTCAAGGGCGTAAGACGTGGGCCCTGCGGTCTAGCTCGAGGGCGTATGACCGCGCATCTTGGGTCTTAGGAATTTCACAAGGAAATGATCCCACCAAGGAATTCATTCTCCCACTTTAGTCTAGCTCAAGGGCGTAAGACGTGGGCCCTGTGGTCTAGCTCGAGGGCGTATGACCGCGCATCTTGGGTCTTAGGAATTTCACAAGGAAATGATCCCACCAAGGAATTCATTCTCCCACTTTAGTCTAGCTCAAGGGCGTAAGACGTGGGCCCTGCGGTCTAGCTCGAGGGCGTATGACCGCGCATCGTTCGTAGACTTGCAAACGGCATCCGCATCGCGGGCATGCGGTCTGGTTCGAGAGCACATGACCGCGCTTTGAGAACGAACATACTTGAGTAATTTCATAGAACGATAGCAGTTTTATTTACTTTACTCGAACAGATTACATTGCCACTTTGTTACAATACATGAGTATTTCCATAATTTCTAACTGCTACTGATTTGCAAAAAGATTTCAAGATCTACCATTCTGTCTTCTAAAGGTAGTACTTTTTCAGATGATCGCTATGCCAGGCGTTTTTCAAGTCTTTTCCTTCTGCCGTTAGAAGCCTGTAGGTTCCCTCTTTGATTATGCGGGCAATCTGATAAGGGCCTTCCCAGTTGGGCGAAAGCTTGTTGTATCCGGGCTGCCTCCCTGTGACTTCAACTTTCCTCAGAACCCAGTCTCCCACGGCAAACGATCTCTTGTTCACCCTTTTGTCATGATGGACTTTTGCCTTCTGTTTATAATTGACCATCTTTGCCCGCGCTTCCAACCGTTTTTCTTCGGTAGTCTAAGTCTTTTCTGCGGGCTTCCTCATTCTCTGCTTCATTAAATTGGGCGACCCTATACGTGGGTAAGGCTACTTCCACAGGTGCGACCGCCTCTGATCCATATGTCAGGGAAAAAGGGGTTTCTCCCGTTGAGTTCCTTGTCGTGGTTCGGACAACCCATAGAGCAGTACTGAGCTCTTCCATCCAACGACCACTCCTTCCCTTCAAACTTTTGTGCAAAGCGGTCATGAGCAACTTGTTCGCGGCCTCGGCCTGTCCATTTCCCTGTGGTCTTGCGACTGAGGATTGTCGATGTTTCACGTTGAGTCTCTTGCACTCCGCCGTGAACTTGCTTTGGAATTGGGGCCCGTGATCGGAGACAATAGCCCGCGGTAGACCAAACCGGCAGAAGATGTGATCATGTACGAACTTGATGATGCTTGCTTCCGTAGTACTAGCCAGTGCTTTTGCCTCAACCCATTTTGTGAAGTAGTCCATAGCAACCATTACCATTTGCGCTCCCCCGGGCGCTTTGGGATAAGGCCCAATCAAATCAATCCCCCACATATCAAAAGGCCAAGTTGGGACTATCAAACTCTGCTCGGTGGACGGCTGCCTTGGTATGTTGGCGAACCTCTGGCATTGGTCGCATTTGCGGACGTAGTCTTCTGCATCTCTTTTCATTGTGGGCCAATAATACCCGAGGAATCTGATTTTGTCGGATAGAGTCCGGGCTCCGGGATGCCCTCCGCACACGCCTTCGTGAACTTCATATAACAGGTTGGTGACTGTCTCGGACCTGACACACCTCAGCAGTGGTTTGGTAAAGGATCTCCGATAAAGCACGCCATCAATAATTGTGTATCGAGCAGCCTGTTTCATCAAGACTCTTGCCCGGTCAGGGTTGTTGGGGAGGGTTTGCCGCTCGATATATTCCCTGATCTCGTCAACCCAATCTTTTTCCGAATCTCCGATTTGGTGGATCTCTATTCTGTCGATGGCTGGGCGCTCGGTGAACTCTATCCAGCAGTCCACACTAAGCTTGGCAATGTCCTCATTTGTGATCCTGGAGAGCAAGTCCGCCTCGGAATTTTCGGCCTGGTTAACTTGGTTCAGCTCATGGTATTCGAATTCCTTTAACAAGTCTGTCGCGAGCTCCTTGTATTTGACCAAAACCGGGTGATTTGTTTCGTATTCCCCTTTCACCTGGTTTATTACTAGTTGTGAGTCACTCTTCACGACCAGCTTTGATACTTTCATGTCCCGGGCTAATTCCAAACCCGCTATCAATGCCTCGTACTCGGCCTGGTTGTTTGAGACCGCGAACTTAAATCTCAAGGCTCGCTTGAACCTTTGACCCTCTGGGGCGGTCAAGAGAATTCCGGCGCCGCTGACTGTCTTTCCCGCGGATCCATCCACACTTAACGACCAGCAATTTTCCGGTCTCTCCCCTGCAACTATTGCCTTCTCGCCTCTCTTTTTCTTTGTCTTTGCAGGTTGGGTTCCGTCCGGCTCGATCTCCTTTGATTCAAATGTGGTCTCTGCCACAAAGTCTGCCAGTGCCTGTGCCTTGATGGTCTTCCGTGGGGAGTAGGTAATCTGGAATTCAGTCAGTTCTATGGACCACGATAGCATTCTCCCCGAGGATTCGGGCTTATGGAGTATCTTCTTCAGCGGGGTGTCTGAATAAACCGTGATTGGGTGGGCGATAAAGTATGCCCGCAGCTTCCGAGCGGCCACCAGCAAGGCGAAAGCTAGCTTTTCAATGTTTAGATAGCGGCCTTCCACAGCAGAAAGTGCCTTGGAGACATAATACACGGGTTTCTGAAGTTTGCCCTCTTCCCTTACCAAAACAGCGGCCACTGCATGATCTGTTGCGGCCAAGAAGACGTAGAGTTCCTCCCCAAACACCGGGCTGCTCAATAGCGGCGGCTTTCCCAGGTAAGCTTTTATTTGCTCGAAAGCGATCTGGCAGTCCTCGTTCCACTCGAAGCCCTTCTCTCCTCCTCCTTTTAAGGTTTTGAAGAAAGGCAGGCACTTTTCGGCTGACTTAGCAATGAATCTTCCCAAAGCCGTAATGCGGCCATTAAGCTTCTGCACCTCCTTAACGCATCTGGGGGGCTGCATGTTTATCAACGCCGTGATTTTCTCGGGGTTTGCTTCGATCCCTCTTTGGTTTACCATGAACCCCAAAAATTTTCCTGCCTTTACTCCGAAAGCGCACTTGGAGGGATTGAGCTTCATGTTATTTTCCCGGAGGTTGGTGAAGGTTTCTGCCATATCAATGTCGTGAGAGGTCTCCTTGGTCTTGATAACCATATCGTCGATGTAAGCCTCCAGGTTCCGGCCTAATTGATCATCAAAGACGATTCCTACCATCCTTTGATACGTGCCGCCTGCGTTCTTGAGGCCGAACGGCATGTTGTTAAATGTGTAGGTTTTGCCCGCGGCATAGAAAGCGCACGAAGGGACGTCATCCTCCTTCATTTTGATCTGATGGTAGCCCGAGTACGCATCTATGAAGCTTAACACCCTATGCCCGGCGATAGAGTCTACTAATTGATCGATCCGGGGAAGAGGGTAACAATCCTTAGGGCAGGCCTTGTTCAAATCGGTGAAATCCACGCACATCCTCCACTTTCCATTTGCTTTGGTTACCATGACGACGTTGGCCAACCATCTCGGATATTTGATCGGGCTTATGATTCCTGCCTTCAGTAGCTTATCCACCTCGATTTTGATCGCCGCTTTCTTCTCCGGCGAAAAGTATCTTTCTTTCTGGAGGACCCGGGTAAATGTGGGATCGACGTTCAGTTCATGCTCGATGACCTCTCTACTTAACCCCTTCATATCTTCGACAGTCCAGGCAAAAATGTCCGCGCTTTTTCGCAGCAGCTCGATCAGAATCTTCCTTTCTTCTGCGGGGATTTCCAGCCCTACCTTGACCGTTTGTTCGGGGTAAGCGGGGTTTATGACTACATCCTCCAGAGCATCGTTGGGGCGGATGTCCCTTATTTCCCTGTCGTGCAGCGAATCGATCACGATGTCTATCTGCTCGGTCTTTGCGGCAATACGACGGACTCTCCTACTCCGTTTAAATTCAGCCCGTGTTGAATGGAACGACAAAGTTCCAATCATGGCCGCCTCCTCGGTCCTGTCGCTATTGGTTTTGACCTTCTTTGCCTCCCTCGGGCTTACCAATCTTGCCTCCATCGCGCTCTCCCTTCTTTTCTTCTCTATTATTTTGAGAAAAAGCTCGGGCTTGTTCTCGATGCACGCTATCCCTGCGGGGGTGCTGAACTTGATCTTCTGGTGAGGGATTGACGCAACGATTCCTAAGGCAGCCTGAGCGGTCACTCCCAAGATTGCGTTGTACTGGGACTTCAGATCGATCACCATGAACGTGACACGGGCTGTTTTTTCGAACGGCCTCTCTCCAATGGTCACTTCGAAGTCAATGGTCCCTTTTGCGTAGACCGTATGATTCGTGAACCCTTCCAACAAGCCCGCATATGGGGTTAAGTGCGCCTCGGACATCCCCATTTCTTCTAAACAATGGAAGTAGAGTATGTCCCGTGAAGCCCCGGTATCAATGAGGACCCTCCCAATATCCGCTCTACCAATAGCCATCTTGATTGTCAATGGCTGTGTTGAATGGAAGAGTGTGGAGGCCAGCTCGCTCCTCCTGAACCCGATCATTTCCTCTTGCTCGGGTGGGTAGGCTGGTATCAGGAACACCTTTTCCAATTTCTTGATCTGAATGGAAAGCTGGGTGTTGCTCGGGGCTTCTTCCCCGATATACAGGATGTCATAGCGTTTTTCCCCGTCGGCATCGTTATCCCTAACATACTGGACATGTCCCCGTGGGGCCCCTCCTTTATTGCTGGGTCCCTCGATCCACTTTTTCAATTCTCCGGCCTCGACTTTCTGTTGTATTATCTTCTTCATCTGAAAACACTCATCCGTGTTATGCCCATGGCTCTCGTGGTAGCCGCACCACTTCTTCTTGTTCGCCTCATAAGGCTTTCTTTCTAGGGGTGGGGGAGGAGGCAGGGCTTCTGCCCGCAGAATCTCCGTCCTTGGGGCTATCAAAGGAGTGAAGGTGCTGTCATTTCTTTTGAAATTGGTCGTGCCCCTCGGTCTTCCTCTATTTCGGCCGCCACTGCCCCCCGAATAGCCAGCGTGGTACCTTGAGTCATGAGCGGGCTCGAGCCTATCCCTAATACTCCTGCGGGCATCTTCCATGAACGAGGGCTCAACTCCGGCCATGGCAATGGCTCGATTGTACATTTCCTCCGTTCCCTCGGGCTTTCGACAAGCGAACTCTTGCCTCAAGGTATAGGATGTCAATCCTCCCAAGAAGCACAGCTCGATGTCATTTCTCGTTAGGTCCACGATTTGTTCGGTCATTTTTCTAAACCGAGTAATGTATGCTTTTGTACTTTCTCCGGGATATTGCTTCACACCGCATAGATCCGATTTCGGTCTTGCGACCTCCCCAGCGCCCGCGAACGAATTCAGGAACGACGTCCGTAACTGCTCGTAGCTGCAAATGGAGCGGGGCTTATGGGCCAACAACCATCCCAGCGCCTTCCCCTTGAAGGTGGATGCTAGAGCCTTGCACTTTACGGCCTCATCCGTTGAAAATAGAGCCATCTGCCCTTCAAACCGCCCAACATGGCTTTTGGAGTTAGACGAGCCGTCATAAGCGTCTAGCGTGGGGACCTTTCCCCGCTGGATCGGGGAATCAGCTATCCAGGAGGCAAAAGCATCTATGGGTCCAATGCATTTTGCCACACTTTGCTTAGACTCCCATAGGTCCCTGATCATCCCCTGGACCTTGTAATCAATCTCTTCCCCGGTTTTCACCCTTTTTGCCGTTCCCGCAAATTGCTCTCCGGTTCTAACAGTTGCTTTTCCCTTGTAGTGGCCTTTGGACCTTCGAGGTTGAGACTCTCCTTCTTCACTCCTTCTCCCTTCTTCTCCTTCTTCATCGTCGTCTTCCACAACGATCGTTCTTTTCTTCTTTCCCTCCACCCTGCTGGCTATGCTTTTAGAACCATGAGTTTTTGATCTTTCAAGAGGGATTGCCGTGTCAGCCTCGGCATTAAATATCTCTTCCAGGGCCAGGTTTAACTGAAGCCCTTCCGCTACTAGATCCTGCCTGTCTTTTAGGAGCTGGATTTTCTTTTGAATCTGCTCAGGGGTGAGGGGAGTGACGGGGATTTTCTGTACCTTGCGTGCTTTTGATGTTTCGATACGATCTCTCAGATCCGCCTCTCTTCTTGCTTTCTGAGAGGGAGTTCCCGAGCAGCCACTAGGCGCCTTGTCTCCCAATCTGGCAAAGATGGATCCTTGAGGCGCTTGTTTCGATGGGCTAGCATTTGGGTTCAAGATTTCTTTCCTAGTCATTGTAAATATTTGGAATGTCGAGTGTATTTTAGAACCGTAGAAACAAAAGAATGGTTTTGTCGAGTCAGACTAGACTGGGAATTCGAAAGAACTCAGAAGATTGCACTAGGAAGATTTTCGTTTCCCGGCAATGGAACCACTGATGACGCCCTAGATTTCTGGGGTCACGGAGATAGAACTCCAACTTTGCTGTCTCTTGATCCTGATCACAACACAAACAAGAACACCGTTAAGACCAAGGCCGGGTTGGAATCCGGCTTAGGCCCTCGGGTGTGAGAGTAAGATCTCTGAGGAAAACCTAGGAAGAAGGTTCAATGAAGACCTTGTGTGTGTGAATAGGATAGAGCACGTACCTCTCTCATGGGGCGAAAAGGGGTATATATATGACCAAGGGAAAGAAACCTGCACAAGGTACTAACCACCCTGGTACTGGGGGGACACGTGGCGAGTCCCCAGTGGATCGGTCAGGAGAGTGGCTGGGAAGGTGGCGTGTCTGTCAGGGAAGCATGGTTCCATCACTAACCGTTATGGTGTGTCAGGTACGGTTAGGTGACGCCTCGCGTACGTTTGTGCCAGCTGGGCACTACGGGCTCCTCAGGATGACGGGAGGCAGAGTCAACTCGGGCATATTCATCAGGAGATAAATCCTCTCGGGCTTACTAGCCCGCGTTCCTTGTCGGTTAGGCCTCCAGAGTTCAGGTCCGGTTCGGGCGCGTTAGATCGCATTGATTCTAGACCGGCGAGCATCCGGCCCAGAAGGCTCGGTCTCATCAACGTGGTTTCACAATAATTCCCAGCTTGACCCAAAATTCTTGACGAATCTCTTTAACCATTTCATCGATAAACTCAGACCACTTCCTGCATCCAGATGAAATTCATCAACGATTGGTATATATATTGTTTACTAACCGTGGATCTTATACTCTAATTAGGGTAGTCAGGATCTCGAATTAAATTAGGGGGGTCAAACGTAAAATGTTTTTTTTTTTTTTTTTTTTTTTTGTGAAATGCAGGAAAATCACAAAGGATATACCAACAAGTAATTTTCTACTTTCCATTTTGATTTGTCCTAAGTTAAATGCCGTATTTCAAAACAAAAAAATATTCTTAGTGCAATTTGGATCACGGTACAAGTAATTGTACAGATAATTAGAGTACATTCTTTCAAAATGTTGATAAGCCAAATACGATATTTATTATGAGAGTGCAAAGTAGAAAAATTATCTCAACACGTTGATAATGAATCTAAAAGTAAAGTAAAAATTTGTATAGCAGTTTACGGCCATTCACCTTAGGTTTTTATTTACAACACTTTAGTCCATTTCTAGGTTATCAATATTGTTTAAACTACATATTAAAAAAATCCTAATAATAATAAGTATATTTTTTTTTTTTCATATGAATATAGAATTCCCGTTCATAGATTAGGGGGGGGTCAAAGCTATAATCAATTTTTTCTTTCTGATAACTATAGAGGCTACTAAAGTGCTATAACTTGAAATTCAGGGGTTCAATTGACCCCCTTGCCCTATAGTGGCTACGTTCTGATTCTAATTACCATGCATAAAGAATGGCATTCATATAGTTGGCTCACTATCCCAAATATCATTTCTATTTAATTCCTTTCGTGACCAAAAAGAAATTCGGACATTCATTTGGTACTGTTGACGGAAATTACGGGAATTCAAATATTCCCTCATCACAATCAGAGGAAATCAAATAACTCTTGTGATTATCCTTTCCTTGTAGATAAAGATAGACTAGGCTTTTTATGGTAGATGATCCTTACCCTTTATACTCATTGTGTATATAAACAACCACACATGTAACAATTATTTTCACGATGAATAATATATCTATTCACGCACTTTACATGGTATCAGTCTGATACACCAAAACCCTAAAATATCTTCTTCTTTACGCCTTTTTTTCATGGCTCCCGCTGGTCCTTCAAGCTCTTCTGACTCTCTTCGCTTTGCCACCCTTATTCATATGATTACTGTCAAGTTGACTGCCGCAAACTATCTTTTGTGGAAGAACCAAATCACCTCTCTCCTCTCTTGTCAGGACCTTCTTGGTTACATTGATGGCACTATTCCAGCACCTCCGTCTGAGGTTATCTCTGATGGCAAGTCTGTTCCTAATCCAGACTTTCTTGCTTGGAGCCATCAAGACAAAAGGCTTAAGAGTCTTCTTCTCTCTTCCCTGACTGAAGAATCAATGGTTGTAGTCATTGATTGTAGCACCTCTCGTGCCGTGTGGTTGGCCTTAGCCACTGCTTTCAACCATGCCTCGAAATCTCGAGAGGTCAGTCTTAAGGACACCCTGTTTGCTATGAAGAAGGGTACACAGTCAGTTCTTGATTTTGGTCGTCGCTTTAAAGCCGTGTGTGATCAATTGTCAGCAATTGGTCGTGGTATTGATGAAACTGATAAAGCTCACTGGTTCCTTCGTGGCCTTGGTCCATCTTTCTCCGCCTTCTCTGCCTCTCAGATTGCCCTCATTCCGCTTCCAACTTTTGCTGAGCTGCTGCCTCGGGCTGAAAGTTTCTCTCTTTTTCTCAACTCCCTTGAGAATCCTGCTCCAGTCCCAGCCGCGGCATTTGTTGCTAATCCTGTTCGCCATGGCCAGCCTACTGGTTTTCGTGGTCGTGGCCGAGGCAACCCTACTAGCCAAGGTCGTGGTCGTGGTGCTCCAAAATGCATTCCGCGTTGTCAAATATGCCGTACTGAAGGTCACTATGCTGACAAGTGTGACAAACGTTTTGTTCGTGACAATGCTACTGCTGCCCATCTTGCTGAGGCTCTTACTGCTTCTTGCAATATTACAAAGACGAATCCATCTGATTGGTATCTTGACACTGGTGCATCTGCACATATGACTCCTTCCTCGTCATCACTTGAATCTTATGAACCCTATTCTGGTTCTGATCGTGTGGTTGTTAGTAACGGTGCTTCTCTTCCCATATCTCATACTGGCACTATTTCTCTTTCAAATGATCTTAAATTACTGGATGTTCTTGTTGTGCCACATATTACCAAGAATTTAATCTCTATAAGTAAACTCACATCCGATTTTCCAGTCAATGTACACTTTACTGATCATTCTTTTCTCATTCAGCATCGAAGCAGTAAGGCAATTCTAGCAAGGGGCAGGCGTGATCGTGGTCTCTACATCTTGGAGCACGGACAACAAGCTTTTCTTTCTGGACTTAGTTCTAGTTCTCGTCGTTTACGTGCCTCATTTGAGCTTTGGCACTCTAGATTAGGCCATGTCTCACATGACACTATTTCTCTTTTAAATAAATTAGGCCATGTTCAAGTTACTTCGTTGTTACCCAAACCCTCTGAAATTGTTTGTCAATGACTTTCTGAGAACAGATGTTACCTCAAGTGTTAGGTAACACCCCAGGTAACATACGCCGACGGACAGAATACACACACCCGAAAATATAAGAGTTTTGCAGCGGAAAAATAAATAGCACAAGAGAAATATTTTTCTCAAGTTATATAAATATAACTTGAGATGCCTAGATGGCGAAAACCTTATAATCAATATTAATTACAAAGTTTAAAATGGTTCCCTATACAAACTATGATATACTCTCTATGGAACCAAAGTAAGAACAAAGTACAAGATTCTATCCTAACCAAAACTCACTCAAACCCGAAGTATTTGAGTGATAAAAGAGTGTATGGAAGAAAGAATCTCAAAAGGAGCCAAGAGTACTTTGGTCTTTTGTGCTATGGATGTGTGTATAAAATTGGCTTGTCTTCAATCTTCATCCAAGCATCTATTTATAGCCAACCAAGACTTGGAGGCTACACAAATAACAGCCTTGGGCTGTTTGTGATCGTGTGAGGAGGGTGGAGATCATGTGCAAGCCTTATCTCCACAAAACAAGCTTGACTTGGTCTTCCTTCCTTGATTCTCTCAACCGAATTCTTCATGCCCAAGTCTAAGCTTCACTTTGTTGTACTCCTTGCTTCCAACGCCTTGTACTTCATCTATTTGATCAGCAACAAACCTTGGACTTGGTCTTCTCCATATTTAACATATTTAACACATGTTAAATATGTTTGTAACTCCCTTATTTACTCGGCTTTTATGAGTAATTCTTCATTAATTTCTTCTCCATGTTTTAAGCTCCATAAATCAACTTTATTATACCTGAAAATATGGTCCAACATCTAGACAATAATATTAGGACATTAGTATAAAATTATATTAGAAAGAAATATCAAATTACAAAGAATCTCGTCACAGCACTTAGACTGTCAGGGCAACACCTGAGGTAACACCTCAGTTCTGCACTAACACCCTCTATTTGTTCCTCGTGTCAGCTTGCGAAAAGCACACATTTGCCTTTTATCATTAATAAAAAACGTGCCTCTCACGTTCTCGATTTAATACATTGTGACTTGTGGGGTCCTGCTCCTGTTGCCTCTACTACTGGTTATTGGTATTATGTGATTTTTATGGATGATTTCTCCCGTTTTACATGGTTTTATCCACTCATATCTAAAGCTGAATTTTATGATACTCTTTTGGCCTTTACTACATTTGTTCATAATCAGTTTGATCGTCATATTAAAACTTTTCAAAGTGATGGTGGCACTGAATTTACAAACCATAAAGTGCAAAAATTCTTCCTTGAGAATGGTATTCATCATAGCATTTCTTGTCCTTATACTCAAGCTCAAAATGGTCGGGCCGAGCGCATGCACCGTCATGTCACAGAAACTGGGCTTGCAATGATGTTCAATGCTCGTGTTCCTGCTTCATTATGGGTTGATGCTTTTTCATCGGCTGTTTACATTATCAATCGCCTCCCCTCCTCGGTCTTGCAGGGTGCTATTCCATTTGAACTCTTATTTCACGTTTCTCCAAATTATGAAAACTTTCATCCGTTCGGATGTAGGGTTTTCCCTTGCTTACGTGATTATGCAAAGAATAAATTATTGCCTCGCAGTGCTCCTTGCATATTTATTGGCTACAGCAGTTCATATAAAGGGTTTCGGTGTCTCGATCCGTCCACTTCAAAAGTCTATATCACTCGTCATGCTCAGTTCGATGAAAGCATTTTTCCTTTTTCTGGCACTTTGGTGGCACAGCCTGCTACGGCTACTTCTGATATTTCTGCATTTCTTGAGCCAGTTCCTGTCCATTCTGCTGTTCGCTCTGAAGACTGTTCATTACCCAGCTCCTCGTCAACCCATCTGGACTGTTATGATTCTGGCCCATGCCGTCTATGCCCCTTGCCGGTTCCAATTACAAATGGGCAAACTTCTGCTCCAGTCGACTTGCCTCAGCCTACATCTCCAGCAGTTCAACCTTCCTTAGCAGCCTCCAATCAGCACCCAATGACAACTCGAGCTAAGGCTGGCATTTTTCGGCCCAAACATATTGCAAATATGGCTCAAACTGCACTCATCAGCTCTCTTCTCACCACTACTGAACCTAAAGGGTTCAAGTCTGCTGCTAAACATACTCATTGGCTCGCTGGTATGGATGAGGAGATTCTTGCTCTTCGTCATAATGATACATGGGATCTTGTTCCGCGTCCACCAGGAACAAATATTGTTGGTTCAAAATGGGTTTTCCGCACTAAATTTCTTTCAGATGGATCTATTGATCGGTATAAAGCCTGATTAGTTGCCCAAGGCTTCACACAACTACCAGGTTTTGACTACTCTCATACTTTCAGTCCAGTGGTTAAAGCTTCCACTGTCCGCATTATTCTTTCGCTTGCCGTTCTTCAGAAATGGCCACTTCATCAGCTTGATGTTAAAAATGCATTCCTTAATGGCCATCTCTCAGAAACTGTTTATATGGAGCAACCTCCGGGTTATATTGATCCTCGTTTTCCTGCACACGTTTGCCGTCTTAAAAAGGCGCTTTATGGCCTTAAGCAGGCTCCACACGCATGGTTTCAACGTTTTAGCGATTTCCTAGTTCGTCTTGGTTTTGTTTGCAGTCGTGCTGACACTTCCCTCTTCATTTTCCGCCGTGGTACCCCTACTCTGTACTTATTGGTCTACGTTGACGACATTATTCTTACGGGAAATGCCTCGGACTTAATACATGGTTTTATCGCTCGCCTCCAAACTGAATTTGCCATTAAGGATCTTGGTCGTTTAAATTATTTCCTGGGTCTTGAGGTCTCCTACATGGAATCTGGCCTCTTTCTTAGCCAAGCAAAATATACTCGTGATGTTCTCACTAGAGCAGACCTTCTTGACTCCAAGCCCGTCACCACACCTTTATCGGCAGGTGCGTCACTTTCGAGCTTCGGCACCCCTTTTGCTGACCCAACTCTATATCGGTCTCTCGTTGGTGCTCTCCAATACTTGACCATCACACGCCCTGATCTCTCATTTTCTGTCAATCTTGTTAGCCAATTTCTTCAGTCACCCACTGACGACCATTTTCAAGCTGTCAAACGTATCTTGCACTATGTCAAGGGCACTATCAATTATGGTCTAAACTTTTCTCGCTGCTCTTCTCCTACCATTGTTGGCTATTCCGATGCTGATTGGGCCCGTTGCTTGGAAACCCGTCGCTCCACTTATGGTTACTCAATCTTCCTTGGGGGCAATTTAGTATCTTGGAGTGCTAAAAAGCAGCCCACGGTCTCTCGCTCTAGCTGCGAATCTGAATATCGCGCTCTTGCCAACACAGCTGCTGAACTTATTTGGGTTACAAACCTTCTCCGTGAGCTTAATGCGCTTCCTTCTGCTCCTCCCAGGTTACTTTGTGACAACAAAAGTGCTTTGTTTCTTAGTCAAAATCCAGTTGCTCACAAACGTGCCAAACATATTGATCCTGACTACCATTTTGTTCGCGAATTGGTCTCCTCTGGCCAACTGCTCACTCAGTTCGTTGCTTCCACTCTTCAGGTCGCTGATATATTCACAAAGAGTTTAGCTCGCCCGTTATTCGAGCTCTTTCGATCCAAGCTTTGTGTTGGGCCTCATCCCACCTCTTGCTTGCGGGGGGGGGGGGGGGGGGGGGGGGGTTGACGAAAATTACGGGAATTCAAATATTCCCTCATCACAATCAGAGGAAATCAAATAACTCTTGTGATTATCCTTTCCTTGTAGATAAAGATAGACTAGGCTTTTTATGGTAGATGATCCTTACCCTTTATACTCATTGTGTATATAAACAACCACACATGTAACAATTATTTTCACGATGAATAATATATCTATTCACACACTTTACAGGTACGAGGTGAGTATTTAATACTCTCTACATCCCAAAATGATCTTCTCATTTGTCCTTTTCCATTGTCCCAAAAAGTTCTCCCTATTTCTATAATCTAGGCTTAGAAGTTCTTAGGCAACACATGGCTAGTGAAGCAAGTGGTTCCATTTTTAAAAAGTTTGATAGTCAAATGTGAAGATCATTTTGGGACGGAGGGAGTATATAACAAAATATCATTTTGAGTTATAGGGAAATATGTGAGTAAATTCGAGATATATAAGAACAATAGAACTTTATAGAGTCCTCACTTGACTAAAGATTTGTTCTTTGCAAACTTGATAAGAAATCTATACTCCTTATAGTAGGGATCAATAAAAACTTCCCAGGGCCAACTCATTTAAATCCCTAATTTCATTAACCTTTTAACCCTTAGTATTTTATACATGTCAATTTTTACCCACATCATTAAAAATCTTCGAAATGAAACCTGAAAGGAATAACCCGACTTGGGATGTACGGGTATGCATCTCGATCTATCAGAGCCTGACTGGGCTGGACCGGCTCGTCGTTCTCCTTCATACTCAGCTCGGTATCGACTAGTTACCGAGTTAGAAACGTCATCTGGGAACCGAGCAAACATTAAGTCATGTTTCCGCTCATTGCCATGCCCTCCAAGCAGTTCCTTGAAACGAGCTCGGCCCGTTCTACCGAGCTGAACAGTTGTGGCCATGATCACCAATGCCGAAGGCCCTTTAACTTGTCCTCACGAGCACGCACCACTTCGCAGATCGCACCTCGGCGTACCTCTACTCGGTATAAACGAGTTGGCTGGGACTTGGACAATATCCGTCATACGTGTAGAGACCAGAGGCCTGGCCCAATCCGTCACAAAGGCCCACTAACAGCTTCTAGAACTGTTGCCCTAGTACGAACAATGTGACTCACTCATTTGGATAGAATCAAACCCCTAGATTTAAGGGATAAAATCTAGGGGACGAGGCATCTATTTAGTGGTATAAATAGGCATCTCAGCCTCATTTTGAAGGGGTTAATCTCTCTCTCTCCTAGCTCTCTTTCTTTCCAAGTTTACTCTCTCAAAGAATATCTAACTTATTCTCACACCGGAGGGCCTTCGCCGGTGAAGCCCCGGCCCAATTCACGTTTGTTTATCTTTTTCAGGCTTAGCTAGGCGCTCCAGATATCCAACCTTGGATCCGGCATTATTGATCCCATTTTTGGCACGATCAACTGATATAATTTATTTTGTTTTGTACCATTCTTTGAAAAATTAACTTGTTCATGTCTCAATCTTTCAACACCCAAGATGTGACTATTTCACAAACCTAATAACTAAAGTTGAATTATGAATAATATGAGTTTCAGAGGGAGTAACTCTTAAAGTAAATGTCCAAAATAATATTCAATTTTGCTATTTAAAGAATAAAGCAAATGTGAACCTTAGTCTGAAATGTACTAAAAAGGAAAATGTGAACCTTAGTCTAGAACAGAAGGAGTAACTCTTAAGTAAGCATAATTTGTCCAAACCGACTATATATAAGCATACTCCCTCCATTCCATCCGAATTAGGATTTTTGGGGTACGGGGATAAAGGGAAAAGTGTTAGTGGAGTAGGTGTTGTGAGTATGAAAAGTGAAGTAGGAGAGAGAAAGTGAGGTAGAGAATAATGAGTGGAAAGTTGTTGTGAGTGTGAATGTGGGTCTCATTAAATAAAGCACTTCCATTTTTAGGTTTTCCTAATTCGAATGAGACACCTAAAATGGAAATTTGTCCTAATTCGAGTGGGACGGAATGAGTATATCTTTAGTTTTTCAACATAAACTCAAGTCTTTGATGTTGTTAGAGACATTATATCATGATATCCCCCAATACCACGAAAAGATAGTGGTTTCAGTTTTGTTAGATAAGCTTCCACTCATTACTTATTGGGCACTAATAATATTCATGAATTTTTGGGTGAGCTTGTGGGACTTTTAGGTGGGCATGTGGTAATCTGAGTGGACTCAGTTATTTGTGCTCAATGGGTCAGTGAGTGGTGCTTATGTAGCGGGCTCAGGTTGTTACAAATGGTATAAGAGCGGAACTCCGGCCTTAGGGCTTGGAAACTATCCCGAGGATACGATCTGGGTATTGATTGACCTTGTCAGAGACGGTAAGGGTTTGAGCGGAGGAGATTGTGATATCCCCCACTCTCACATCGAAAAGATATTGGTTTCAATTTTGTTAGATAAGCTTCCACACATTACCTACTAGGCACCAATAACATCCATGGACTTTTGTGTGGGCCTGTGGTAAGCCAAGTAGACCCAATTGTTTATGCTCATGGGCCAGCGAGTGGTGCTTATGTAGCGGGCAGGGTCTCTGGGCTCGGATCGTTACATTATTCAACATTGGGAATTAACAAATCTTACTTATAACAAATAAAGATCCTGAGCCACTCCGCACTTGGTTTTAAGATGGAACCTCAGTCTTTAAGATGGTATCAGAGCAGGCCCTTTACACGTTCAGGTCCAACGGCACAAGGTATTGCTCCGCGCCACCCGATTAATAACTTCACGATGCAAGCCTTGGCAAAGCCCGGGTACTCGTGAGGGGGTGTGTTAGAGACATTATCCTATGTTGGGAATTGACAAATCTTGCCTATACTCCCTCCATCACTCTTCAATTTACAAAAATGAGTCTTGACACAAGAATTAAGAAAATAATTGAAAAGGTGATGAGTTGTGAGTGTAGATAGTTGAGTGGGAAAGAGAAAGTGGGGTAGAGAATAGTAAGTGGATAGTTGTTGTGAGTATGACAAGTGGTCCCACTATTTAAAAAGTACTAAAATATTTTCATTTTAAGACTTTGTAGATTAAAATGGGACAATCAAAATAGCCTCTTTTTTTAGATTAAAGAGGGACGGGGGGAGTAACATATAAAGATCCTGAGTCACTCCCCTTAGCACTAATTAGTTTTAAGGTGGAATATTCTTTATAAGTGTTGTTAGGCTTATAAATCATATAAGTAATGTTATACATTCATCAAAAAGTTCACATAATAAGTTTAGTACATATATAATGATGTAACTACTAGCAAAACCAAATGGTTATTTCTTTTTTAAAATCTTTAATGAAGTTATTATCAATATTATCCCCGGTCAAACGGTAGTTTTTTTTAATGTGTCTATGTAAGTCTAGGTAAGGGAATTAATCTTGTTTAGAGTTGAACTTCAATTCGATTCATGAAGTTGTACAATGTTTGTTATTTCATAGTCTTGGTATCTTGTTGTTCCTATGATATTTTCTTGACCTTGAGCAATTGAAACTCATATCACACATCTTTTTGTCTACTTTCAATTTGACTGTGAGTCTGTCATGATCAATCTTATTACATGACTTCGTTGGCTCAATATTCCTTCTTTGTAAGGATGATATACTACCACCATCTCCATAAAAATGTTCCCATTTGTTTGTCCAAAATGGATAGTCCAGTTTCCATAATTGTAAAGTTAGAATCATTGAACTTCCATAATTGTCCAACAAGGAAGAAGAGAATAAGAAAGAAAGTAGTGTCCAATTTGAACAATTATTAGGGGTCTAATGGAGTAATTACTAAACCTCGTTAAGGTTAGTAATGAAAATGAAAATATGTTGTTAAAATGTTTGAATAGTCAAATGCGGCTATCATTATGAGACGGTGAGAGTATATTATTTGATCTTTGTTGGTCTTATATTGTTGCTTTGGTTTTGCACACCCAATTTATATGGATTATCTCATCTCGTTGTTGTTGTTGTTGATGTTGTTGTTGTTCTGGTATGAAATTCAGACCTGTATGCCTAATGGTGATATCATGAGAGGGCGCTTTGTGGTGGGAATCAAACACATAATGTAACATGGATATTCAATCAGTCGATATAATTTGGACAAGATGTATAACGATTAATAAAGGTAGTATATGTGCTCCATTTTTTTGTTTTTTATTATATATTTTTGAAATAAAATAATAATCTAGATTCAACTAGATGTTTCTAGAATGGTATGGGAGGATCTATGCATGAATGGAGAAATGTGTCATTTGGTATTCTTCATGTTCTTAGGACATTAGAATGAATGATTTTAATTATGGTTCATGTAATTAGATTAGATACATGCCTAGAGAATAGTATATATAAATACTCTATGTAGTAGGTCATTTGAAATCATCTGATTATCAAAGTATCATAAGAGAGTTTGAATAAAATACTCCTCATCCATTATATTTCTTCTCCTCCTATTTATTTTGTAAAGTAGAGTGTCCATTTCCAACAAATTGGTATCAAGAGGTACTTGTTGTTTGAGAGACGTGAGTTGAAGAAGATGTCAAATGGAACTCTGTTGCAAGTTCCATGCCTTAAGAAGGAACACTTCAATAATTGGTGTATTAAAATGAAGACGTTGTTTGGAGCATACGAAGATTGGGACCTTGTGGAAATTATATTGACGGAGATGATGCAACATCAGAAATAAGGATTAAACAGCGCTTGCTCTCATCCATCAAGGCTTAGATGAGAAGATATTCGAGAAGATTGCTAACGCAACCACCTCCAAACAAGCATGGGATATTCTCCAAGCCTCATTCAAATGAATTGATAAAGTGAAGAAGGTGCGTCTCCAAACATTGCGAGGTGAGTTTGAATCTTTAAGAATGAAAGATTCAGAAATGGTTTTTGATTATATTTCAAGAGTCATGGCGGTAACTAATCAAATGAAAAGGTATGGAGAAGAAATGGAAGATATTCGGATCATTGAAAAAATTCTACGCTTGTTGGATGCATAATTTAATTATATTGTTGTGCTATTGACGACTCCAAGAATTTGGATACCATGGCCGTTGATGATCTTACTGGATCATTACAAGCACATGAAGATAGAATGGTTCAACCCACTCAAGAGACGATGGAACATGATTTAAAATCAAAGATTTTACTGAGCGAGAAAGAAGCGGGCCAAGGAACGTCCCAAAACGGTCGAGGACGTGGAGGAGGTTGAGGTTAAAGCCAAGGTATAGGTCGTGGTAATGGTAGAGGATGAGGTGGCCGAGGCGATGCAAGTTTTTGCTCCAACGGAACATGCCTAAATTTTAGCCAAGGAAGAGGCCGTGGACGAGGAAGAGGTCCAAGATGAGGAGGAAGACAAAATCGAAAAAGGTATGACAAATCCAATGTTGAATGTTATAATTGTCATCAATTTGGGCATTATGCTTGGCAATGTAGAAACAGTGTGGAGGAGACAAGTAATCTTGTGGAGAGAAATGAAGAAGAAGCAAGTCCCTCTGTGCTTCTCGCTTGCAAAAGCAACCAAGAAGAAGAGATGGATAAGTGGTATCCTGACTGACTCTGGCGCAAGCAATCATATTTGTGGAAAGAAAAATTTGTTTGTGGATCTTGACGAATCAATCGGTGGAAAGTTCACTTTTGGAGACTCTTCACAAGTCAAGTCAAAGCAAAATTTTGTTTATGAAACATGGTAATCATCAATTTATTTCCAATGTTTGCTATGTGCCGGAAATGAAAAGTAATATTTTAAGTTTAGGACAACCTTTGGAGAAAAAAATATGATATTCTCTTGAAAGATAAAAGCTTGCCCATGAAATATGAAATTGAAAAATTACTTGCCAACATACCAATGACAAAAAACAAGACGTTTTTGTTGAATATTCAAAGAGGTGTCCCAATGTGTTTGAAAGCTTGCTTTAAAAATTCATCTTGGTTATGGCATTTAAGGTTTGGGAATTTAAATTTTAATGGGTTGAAATTGATGTGTTAAGAAAGAATGGTGAAAGGCTTGCCTGACATAGCCCATCCAAATCAAATATATGAAGGATGTCTATTTGGTAAACATGCAAGGAAGAGTTTTTCAAAAGAGTCTATGTCAAGGGCTAAACATACATTGGAGTTGGTTCATTCGGATGTGTGCGGACCCGTCAAGCCATCTTCGCTTGGTAAGAATAAATATTTTTTGTTCTTTATTGAGATTATTCTTGAAAAAATTGGGTGTATTTTATGAAAGAAAAATCGGAGGTGTTTGAAAATCTCAAGAAGTTCATGATTTTGGTGGAGAAACAAAGTGGCTAGGAGATCAAAGCTCTTCGGTCCGATAGAGGTGGTGAATTCACCTATAATGAATTTAAGAATTTTGTGAGGAGAATGGAGTTAAACACCCCATGACGACTCCTTATTCACCCCAACAAAATGGAGTGGTCTAGAGAAAGAACCGGAGTACTCTCAACATGGTGAGGAGTATGTTGAAAAGCAAACACATTACAAGAAAATATTTAGCTGAAGCTGTCAGTTGTGCCATTTATTTGATGAATCAAAGTCACACTAAAAGTGTTCATGGAAAGACGCCACAAGAAGCTTGGAGCGGATACAAGCCAAGTGTCTCACATTTGCGGGTATTTTGGTGCATTGCTTATGCACATGTTCCAGATGAGAGAAGAAGTAGGCTTGATGATAAGAGTCAAATGTTTGCCTTTCTTGGTTACGATGACAATTCAAAAGCTTACAAGTTGTATAATCAAAGTAATGGCAAGATAGTGATTAATGAGATGTTGAATTTGATGAAGATAGTGAATGGGATTGGAATGTTCCAAATGAAGAATATAGCTATAACCCATTGTTTGATGACGGTGATGAAGAAGAGGATGTGGTACAACCTATTACTCAACCACCATAACTACGTCGAGAGAATGGTCCAGATGTTGAAGAAAGTTCAAGCAGTCAGCCTCAGAGGTTCAGAACGATACATGATTTGTATGAAAACACGGAGGTACGAGATTTAAGTGAATTTATTCAATTTTGGTTATTTGCCGAAAGTGAGACTGTAGGTTTGGATGATGTTATTGAAAATAAAATTTGGAGATTTTTCATGGATGAATAAGGTGGCGTTTGTTTTTTTTAAGTGTTAAGTCCTGAAATATGAATGCATATCTGAATTGATAAGAGGCAGCGTCTGAAAGCTGATTTCTGAATTATTCAAACTGTTTGATTATTCGTCTGAATACACATCTGATTTTAGGATTACGACATTGAATGAAGTAGAAAAATGACGTGAATAGTTGTTTATATAGTGTTTTAGTTGGATATCTTTAGAATTATGAGTTTAAGAAAAAATATAAATTGAAAAAAAATCAATTCTGAGGCAAATCAGAATTCATTTTAGGTCTGAACATTAAGAGGCAATTCAGATGCTTTTAGATCTGAATCTGGAAAAAAATCAAACAGACTTAATGCCTTAAGGTCTGACTCTCTCAGACATTCACCCCATTAAGTGGCTCTGAGTGGAAAAACAAACAAGGCCTAAATGAGAGCGATAGAGAGGAATGGTACATGGGAGCTTGCATCAATACCTAATGGCAAAAGCACGATCGGAGCGAAATGGGTGTACAAGATAAAGAGGAATTTCAGTGGTGAAATTGAGAAATACAAGGTGAGGTTAGTTGCAAAAGGGTACAAGCAAAAGACTGGTATTGATTATGATGAGGTGTTCGCTCCGGTTGCACAATTTGAAATTATTCAGCTAATTATTTTTTCGGCCGCCCAAAATCATTGGAAAATTCAGTAAATTGATGTGAAATATGCTTTTCTAAATGGAGTTTTGGAAGAAGAAGTGTACATGAAACAACCATTGGGTTATGTGGTGAAAAGACATGAAGATAAAGTCCTGAAATTGAAAAAGACTCTCTATGGGTTAAAGCAAGCACCTCGTGCTTGGAATAGTCGGATTGACAAGTATTTTCATGGGAATGGTTTGTGAAGTGCCCATGAACTTTATGTGATGTTGATTAAAGATGGTGATATTTTAATTGTTTGTTTATATGTGGATGATTTGATATTCACAAGAAATAGCCCAAGAACTTTTGATGAATTCAAGAGAGCTATGGCGAAGGAGTTTGAGATGACGGACATTGGCTTGATATTTTACTATCTCGGAATTGAGGTAAAATAAAGAGAAGATGTAATTTTCATTTCTCAAGAAGGATATTCCAAAGAAATTCTCAAGAAGTTTGAGATGAAGAATTGCAATCCCGTGAATACCCCCGTGGAGTGTGGAAATAAATTGTCGAAACAAGAAGATGGTGAGCCTATTGATCCCACATTTTTCAAAATTCTTGTTGAAAGTCTAAGGTACTTAACATGTACAAGGCCAGATATACTTTTTGGTATTGGACTCGTGAGTCGGTTTATGGAGGCTCCTACTACCTCTCATTTGAAGGCGGCTAAGTGGATTCTTCTGTATCTTAAAGGTACAATTAATTATGGGATCTTGTACATATCTTTCTGAGAGTACAAGCTTGTTGGGTATTGTGATAGTGATTGAGCTGGTGATGTTGACGATCGAAAGAGCACCACCAGGTTTGTCTTTTTATGGGGAACTTGACATTTGCTTGGAGTTCGAAGAAGTAACCTATTGTGACTCTTTCTACATGTGAAGTGGAATATGTGGTTTCTACCTCTTGTGTTTGTCATGCTGTTTGGTTGAGAAGCTTATTGAAAGAGATTCATTTGCCACAAGAAGGTCCAACGGAGATATATGGTGATAACAAATCCGCGATTGCACGGGCGAAGAACCTGATGTTCCATGAAAGAAGCAAGCATATCGATACAAAGTATCATTTTGTTCGAGACTGTGTCACCAAAAAAGAGGTTGAGCTAGAGTATGTGAAGTCTCAAGATCAAGTTGCCGATATATTCACCAAGCCTTTAACGTTCGAGGTGTTTTGGAAGCTACGCACATCTCTAGGCGTGATGAGGGGGGTTGAAATAAAATACTCCCTCCATCCCAGAAAGATGGTCCACTTTTGACTTTTGATGGTCAATACAAGTGAATTTTGACTAAATATAAATGTCAATCTAACCATCCTTGTGAAATTCTAAAAGTTGTTATTGATTAATCATCAAGTGATTTATCAATGAAAATTTTTAAAATTTCATTGGGATGATTAGATTGATAATAATTTTTGGTTAAAGTTCACATGTGTTGACCGTCAAAAATCTAAAGTGGACTATCTTCCTGGGACAGAGGGAGTAATAATCTTGATTCAACTAGATGTTTCTAGAATGGAATGGGAGGACTGTGCATGAATGGAGAAATGTGTCCTTTGTTATTATGCATGTACTTAGGAGATTAGGATGAAAGATTTTAATTATGGTTCATGTAATTAAATTAGATGCATGCCCATAGCATAGTATAAACACTCTTTGTATAGTATGTCATTTGAAATTATCTGATTGTCAAAGTATCATAAGAGAGTTTGAATAAAATACTCCTCCTCCATTATATTTCTTCTCCACCTATTTATTTTGTAAAGTAAAGTTTTCCATTTCCAACGTATACACACAAAGATATATATACTTCCTTCATCCTATAATGTTAGACATCTTGACTATATACATATTGATGATACAATTACATCTTCATCACTACCCTCCTCTTTTCTTCCTTGTTCTTTTATCTCCTTTCAACCTCTCTATTTTCACCTCCCAATTTGTAGTTATTACAAGGGCAATGTTGAAAATTTAATGAATTTAACATCTCTATTAAGGAAATGGGAGTATCTTTGTATGAGTCAGTCTTATTAAAAAAATTGTTTTATATTAGAATTGGATCCTCATCCCCTTAAAAGGCCTTGTTAAGGGGTGAGGTTAGCTAATATATATAGTTCATCAATTTTACTCTCCTAGTTGATGTAGGATATATGAGGCTTCAACACGCCCCCTCACGTGTAGGCCGATTCTATGGGCTCTACACGTGGATCATCACTACACCGGCATTATTATCAACTCAAACCCACCAAGGGTCAATTCAAACCCAATACGGGCACCTAACAAGGGTTAACTCAAGCACATCATCAACTTGGGCCGGCTCTGATACCGTATTAGAATTGGGTCCTCATTCCCTTAAAAGACCTTGTTAAGGGGTGAGGTTAGCTAATCTATATAGTTCATCAATTTTACTCTCCAAGTTGATGTGGGATATATGAGGCTTCAACATTTTACACTAAGGCCTTGTTTGGTTTTTCAATTCAGATCTGAATAGGGCCTTTTATCTGACCGAATCGGATATTGATCCATTCAGTGCATTTGTTTTTTTTTTTTTGGATTCAGATCTGAATAGAGCTTTTTGATCTGAATGGCCACTTAATGAATCAGACCTAAAAACAAGACTGATTTGTGTCTGATTCAATTTTGGACAAACATACCCATACCATATTTCGTTAATCCCCAACCTACCCCTCTCATTTTTCTCCTTCCATTTGTTTCTCTGGCTTCTATCGCGCCTCCCATCTCTCTCTTCCAAATTCGCTGCAACCATGAAAGCCATGGAAGAAGCAGGTTGTCGGCATCCATAGCTATCCACCCTTATCCTTTCGAACATTCTCACTCTTTCTCTGCCATCTTGCAACCCTCACCCCAAACCCTAGATCGTTAACTTCGTAATCTTCAGATTTGAGTGTCAATCGTCAAGATTCAAGTCATTTTTCTCTCCATTAAAGTAATCTGAATCTATTTCTCGCCATCACCATCGCTCTCGCCTGCCTTCCTCTACCGTCGGCGACAGAATGTGATGGAGCCGCCGGCGTGTTGACGAGAAGGTTTTGTGAAAATCTGGGTTCAGTTTTAATAAATTGAGGTTCGATTCTTGTAATGTTAGATTTTATTTGGGAAAACCTTTGGTGGGTATGTGAAAATCTGGCCTTTTTTTGTAGATTTCCTTGGTTGATTTCAAATAATTAAGGTTTTCAAATGGAAAATTGGTTTGGGTTTAGTTTAGGAATATATTTGCAGATATTGTGGTTTATTTGCTAAAGTGAAAATGTTCTTGATTTCATGGTGAATGACCTGGTGTTTTTCTTGATGTGGTGAAGGATGTGGTGCAGGCTGCTTTGAAAGAGGAGATAAATAGTGAATTTTGTTTATATTTTTGTTTTTATGTTATTCAGTTAAAATCACATTTTGGAAGGTTAGAATAGGAATCAAAATATATTTGCACTTATTCAGGCCGTTCATTCAGACAAATAATCAAACAGTTTCAAAAATATTTGATTCAGTCTTCAGATGCTGCCTCTTATTAATTCAGTCAATTTCAGACTTGAATTCAGCATTCAGGACTTAACACTTAAAAAAAAAAAACGCCACCTAAAAGATGTCTGAATTTAACATCTCTATTATGGAAATGGGGCTATCTTTGTGTGAGTCAGTTTTATGAAAAAACTGTTTTACACTAAAAGATGTGTAAAATTTGTTTTACATCAAGAGATGAAAACAGGTTTTACACTAAAGTAAGTGTAAAACAAGTTTTTCTCGAGATTTTCACATCTTTGTGGGACAAAAAAAATGGTAAGTGAGACCATCTTTGATGGAGGGAGAGTCATTTTGAAAAGAAAAAAAAAAATTGTAATCGTTTTTGTATCTATCAATTTAATTGTTTTACTAAAAACTTTTGGGGGTTTATTTTGTGACTCATCTGAATAATGTGAGTTTGTAGTCCTGGTATAATTTCTTATTGGATATATATTTCAAATCCCCAATCCATCCCTTTAGGTTAAACGTGGTTGAGCTGAACATCTCAAGGAAGGTTAGAAGGAAAATCTGTTGATCCTGATACTTATGTTGACACATTTTGTTGCAATTAGCAGATATTCCGGTAGCTCTAGCTAGCCAATATGTGGACTCCAAGGTTTTGGTATGAATATTCCATTGCATAATTACTAATTTTGGTGAAAGTTAGTGAATACATTTCATGTTCTCAAAGACTAGGGGTGGAGCATCATGGTAACCCTAATATGTTCAACTAAAGTTTGTATCCATCAGTTGATGTAGCCCTAGATACTCACTTGATGATGTTAGGCTGAATTACAGTAAATTTTATGTGAATAGTTGTTTGTTATTGTCTTCTCATATTTATTCAAATAAAATTAGTTGGTTTTCACATCAAAATAATTGTGTTTGCTTGAATAGTGATTCTCCTCTGACCCCTTTATTATGATGCCCGTAGGAAGCGCGGATAGGGATTGAATCTAGACATCATGCACCGTAGAGTTTTGGTTCTACTACTGAGTCACCCCTTGCGGGACAGAATTCAAGGTATATGACCATGCAAGGGCCTCGACGCAATCAAAGAACTTCACAATCGTAAGTCTTTTTGATGATTTAAGTTATATCATAAGCATTTCAATTCTTTCAAATTGGTGTATCCTCCCTCCGTCTCACAACAAACTATCCATTTCGTCATATATATTAAGGTGTCTTATTGGAATGTACAATTTTTCCAAAAGAAAATATATAAAACTTCTTCATTACCGGACCTGCTAGTTATACTCACAACATTCCATCCCCCACTTTTTCGCTCATACCCACTCACAACACCCACTATTTAAAAACTTTTTTTTAATTCCCGTTCCAAAAAAGTAAATAAGAATCTTGTTGTGGGATAGAAGGAGTATATGTTAAGTTGATGCTACCAATTTTATCAAATTTAAACGGTTCAAAAATTATACACACCTATATTTTGTTAAGGGTATTTAACATAACTGAAAGGGTTAAAATGCAACTTTTGGAAAATCGAGGGGTCAATTGGCCATCTTTCATAATCGATCTCCAGGGCGGATTGGCGGCTTTCTCCGCCCGCCACGGCCGTCGGCCATCTTCTCCGGTTAGAAAAAGGGAAAGCTTACATTGCATAAAGAGATTAATTGCTTACCCGCTAAAACGCTTTCCTTTGTAGCCAGCTACTTCAGTTAGGGCCTCCCTCCACAGCTTAACCCTACGTTTCTGTTTCCTGTTCAAGATAGAACACTTCTGATCATGCTTGGCTAGTTCATCGCCGTAGGATCCTTTTTGCTCTCTGACATCATCAGGATCAACGCCATGGACGTAGATTGGATGAAGTATGTATCGCGAGCCCATTTCCCTCTTCCGCTCGAGTATAAGGACAAGCTCATCTAAACACCATTCCGACTCCGGAAACTTTTCCGATAAGATGATAACGGCGGCGGTAGAGTTGCTGATTGCCTCTCGTATGGAAACATCAATATCTTGTCCGGTGGGTATACTTTTTTCATCCATAAACACATTAAATCCTTGGCGATGCAATGTCTCGTACACGTGCAATGCTTTGTCCCTCGTGTCTGCGCCCCTGAAGCTTAGAAATACGATCATAGGCAGCACCAAAATTTGTGTGATTGGCGACATTTTGGTAAGATCGTAGTATTCTGGTTTGGTTTGGGTTACTGTTCTGGCTTCCTTCGGGTTTGCACCGTTATGGGTGACGGAAGTATATTACCACCGTTGTGGAGACTGGAGTTTCTTGGCAGGGAAAGTGACAAAATTTTACCTCTTGCAGGGAAAGTGATTTTGATTTTGCAAGGACTTATTATCATTTTAAATATTCCTGTCAAACTTTATGTTCAGATTTAATTTATAAAAGACAAAGTCGTACGCCGTGCAACGAGTCAAATTCGCCCGACCCGCCTCTTCTACCCGCCCGCCAGCGCTCCTCCACTCCCAGAGTGCGACAGGGGCAAGTAAAAAAAAAAACCATTAACTTTAAAATGCTATATCTTAATATTTATAACTCAGGAAAAAATATAAAAATGCCGTTGTGTTCGTCTCGACAAGACGAATAAAACTACATAGGTCATGATATGGTTTGATTTTTTTATTAAAAAAAAACATATTTTTTAACACACAAAAAGTTTGAGTTGCTTTGTCAGCTGAGATGTAACACTCTGTTCTGATAAAAGTAACAGATTCATATTCAAAAAGTAACACTTTTTACAGTCAAATGTAACAGCAATTTTACAAGAAAATTTAAATTATTTGATAGTTTTTGTGATTAGAAAAAGTAACATTTGAAGTGTAACAAACTGAATATATAATTATAATTTTTTATATAGATGAGTGTAACATTTTTATTTAGTAAATGTTACTTTTCTTCTTTAAAAAAAGAGTAAAAATATATATAATCGGGTTTGCATTTCAATTGTTACTTTCTCAATAAAAAATTGTTACATTTTCAGATATAATGTTACATTTAAGAATATAATCTGTTACAATTGAGGAAAAAAATATTACATTCATTTTTTATAAAATGTAACATTAGTTTAGTTTGTTAATCTTATGTTAATTTTGAAAAAAAAAAGTGTTACATTTGAAAAAAAAAAAGAGTGTTGCATTCTTTTATAAAAAGTGTTACATTTGAAAAAAAAAGTGTTACATTTGAAAAAAAAAGAGTGTTACATCCCTTTATAAAAACTGTGACATTGGTTTAGTTGTCAATCTTTATGTTATCTTTAAGGGGAAATGACAATTTAGGGTCCAAAGTTTGGGGGGGGGGTGTGCCAATAGGGGTCCGATGTACCAATTTTATCAATTTAGGGTCCAATGTTACGAAAGTTGTGCAGGTTGGGGTTTTTTAACGATTTTGTTAACAGAATCCAGTTAAGTCACATGTGCTTGGCACACGCACTTAACTGGGTTTATTTTGATCATTGGCATGGGCATTTGGTCATTTCACAAATAACTTCAGTTGAGTTCACCCACCACTACCACCTATTCTCCTAAATTCCGGCATCAACCACCATAAATTCCGGCAGCCATCCACCATAAATCATTAAATCCGGCAGCCATCCACCCTAAACCCCGGCAACCAATTCCACAAACAATAATAACCCTGTTACAAATCATCACCATCTTCCTATTAGCAACTAAATCACGTCGCAACTAAGTCACTCCTCCGTCACCAACAAGTCCATTGTCGCCTCCGCCCTCTCCTTCTACTCCGGCCACATCTTTTTCACCGACGATAACTCCAACTGCATCCATGGTCGTCTCTCTCCTCCGACCACGTCAACTCCAGATTAGATTTGACTGGTCCAAGTTGGTTCAGGTCGTGAACAAAAAGGATGACGGTGGGCGTAGATATGTGCGGTGGAGGTTGCGGGATTGGGGGCTAGGGTAGAGGGAGGGCTGACTGGAGTAAGGAGGAAGGGAGTATGGAACAAGGGGGAGGAGAAGAGTGGCTGGGGAAGAAGAAAGGGGAACAAAGGGGGATGAACTTAGACATTAAGTTTTATTTTATTTTTTTTCTTTTGTTGGATTGATTGGATCTTCTTCTTCTTCTTTTTTTTTTTTTTTTTTTTTTTTTTTTGCACTTTCTTCTTTTAAAAAAATATACTTTTTATTTTATGATGGTTCTAAATGAAAAAAAAATCTGGAAATATATTTTTATTTATCATACCATTAGTTTATGTTTTCTTTTTTTTCAAAAAGATTAATGAGATTTCATTTTTTTTCAAAAAGTAGATATATATTTTATTTTTTTAAATAAAAAATATTTTTATAAAAAAAGATATTCAGTAAGAAGTTTTAATTATTACTCAAACAATTATTATTAATTTTCTTCGTTTGAAATGACCAAATGACCATGCCAAAGATCAAAATAAACCCAGTTAAGTGCGTGTGCCAAGCACATGTGATTTAACTGGATTCTGTTAACAAAATCGTTAAAAAACCCTAACTTGCACAACTTTCGTAACTTTGGACCCTAAATTGACAAAATTGATACATCAGACCCCTATTGGCACGCACCCCCCAAACTTTGGACCTAAATTGTCATTTCCCCTATCTTTAATCTATTGCAGCAAAATTGTGGTAGATTTTGAAGAAGAAAATGTTACATTTGAAAAGAAAAAAATGTTACATTTCGTTATAATAACTGTTGCTTTTGTTGGGAGGAAAAAAACAGTTGGGGTGGCAAAAAAAAAAAAAAAAAAAGGAAGGCGTCGCACGGTGCAACCGCCGCACAAGAGACCTCATCTTTATAAAAATCCCTTGATTAGTTTAATAGCATTTGTAAATATCATGCTCCCTCCGTCCCAAAATAATTTTCACATTTGACTATTAATTTTTTTTAAAGATATGAACACTTGTTTTTTTTTAAAAAAACATATGAATACGTGTTTCACTGGTTATGTTGTGTTTATGCACATTTAAGAATAATTACAAAGGATAATAATAAATGTGCCGAAACATGGCGAAAGTGCATGTCGAGTTGTCGACAATGCTGTACACTTTATTAACCCTTGAAGCTTTTCGGGATGCCTAACATTGTCCAATGACAAGTGTGAGTATGATCTAGGCGGTTGAATTGAATGCTTTGTAAGGCCCAAGTGATGCGATTTGATCCCAGGCAGTTTAGTTTTTTTGAAAGGGTGCGTGCTCATCTAAAACGCGTCTATTACTAATCCATCCGGTCCAAAATAACTGTCATTTTTAGACCAAAATTTTGGTCCAAAATAATTGTCACTTTTGAGCTAAATGTCTCTCTTATCCTTGCATTGAAACTTGTTCTCCTTTATTAATTATCTTAGTGTGAGACATTAATGTAAGAAAGTTGCACACTTAATAGGGGTAAAGTTGGAACTTTTATCACTAAGTCATGATAATTATTACATTTCTTAAGAGTTGTGCAAATGCAAAAAAGACAGTTATTTTGGACCGGAGGGAGTAGTATTTAAAACGCATGGGTATAAGACCATGTACAATGGTTTTACACAAATTTCCATTCAACACCCACTTTATCACTCTACATCAGCTTTTCTCTCTTCCAACTCATCCATTCAACACTCATTCAACTTTCACCCTACGATGGTTTGTTTAATCTCCTATTTAACACCTTTCCCACTCATCATCCTATACTCCATCAAAATTTATTTTTTATTTTTTATTTTTATGATTAGTGTTGAAATAGTTATTATTGGGATCCATTTCAAGAAAAAGATGAGTTTTTTTTTTGTGTCGGAATACAATGAAACTTACGTCAATTTAAAGAGAGAAAAAAAATAGGAATTTTGGTGTTAAAAAAAACATTTTATGTGAAATAATTGAGCTCAAATAATTGGGATAAAAAAAAATAACTCGTCAACCAATCAGAAGGTGACATGTGTCACAGCCAGAGGAAAAAAAAAAGATCGCCGGCTTGACGCGCCTTGTCTGGCGCGTGTGGCGCACGCGCCATGGCCAGCCTCTCTTCCGCCGCCGCGTGCCCAACGCTGACAACTTTCTCTCATTCACACACGTTTAATCCATTAAACAAAATCATTCACACACCCCTATTCAACCAACCATTGCAAGGATTAAACTCTTCCTTTTTTGTGAATCTTGCATTCAACACCCTAAAATTTGCCCATTGTAGATGGTCTAAGGCGCAAAACTGATGGCACTTCCCGTAAATCTATTCAAAGACGGGGTGCAAATTGTTCGGGGCACGTTTTCCGACAAACTTTCTCCTACCTCTTCCTCAATTTTAACCAAAATCCTAAAACTATCTTTATCAACAATCTAACTCAACCCAATCTACAAATAAATATTATATCTCCCTCTTCCACATACACAATCTACAACCCCAACTAACTTTCTCAACTTCCTTTCTTTTCATCCTTTATTCACAATCCAAACCAATTCAACTCAACCCAATTTATCTATTATTTTTTTTATTTCTTTTATTATATATATCTTCAACCTCAATTTTTATTATTTTTTATGTCTTGTAATATATTTGTATAAGTAATTTAATTACTAAAATTGAAATTGTTAAACAAAAAATAGAATACTCCCTCCATCTCGTTCGAATTAGGATTCTTGGTCAAATTAATTATACTTTGAACAATAATTTAATAAAAAATAATTATCCTATTGAAAATCTAAAAATAGTTATTGAGTGTATTATTATCCGTGATACTATTAACAATTTTTAAATTTTTTATTAGCATCATTATTTTTCTTCAAGAGAAAATTTTGGGGGAAACTAGTTTCTCCATAAGTTATAAAAAGTCCTGTTTTTATAGGGGTTAAAGTTTAGGGTTTAAGGTTTATGGTTTAGGCCTTTTAGGGTTTAAGAAGGGTTAAAAAACAGGATTTTTTATAACTTATGGAGGAACTAGTTTCCCCCAAAACCAACTCTTTCTTCAAATTATTGGTCAAATCATAATTAGGTTGACTGAAAATCCTAATTCGAGTGGGACTGAGAGAATATATGAATTTCAATTTTTTATAGAAAATAAAACATATGAATTTTGATTTTTCTTATTTTATGTTTTACTAAAATTAAAATATACTTACTCCCTCTGTCCCGCCCGACTTAGGACAATTGGTCCTAACACGGGGATTAAGGAAAACTATTATTTTAAGAGGAAAGTGAATGAGTGGAGGAAGTGTTGTGAGTATGAAAAGTAAATAAGAGAGAGAATGAGTGGGTGGAATAGTAAATGGATTGTTGTTGTGAGTATGATAAGTGGGTCCCATTGAATATTAAAGTAATATAAACTTGCCATTTAGGGATGTCCTAAGTGGAGTGGAACGCCCAAAATGGCAATTTGTTCTAAGTCGGGTGGGACGGGGGTAGTATAAGTTTAAGAAACTATATAAAATATTAACTAGTAAATGCAACCAACAAATGAATGCCATGTGTCCCAACAACTTGGAATTGTTCCCTCTGTGAGATTGCGAACAAGTTCGGTTCACCGAACCGATTGGTGATCTTCCTTGATTTTTCATTTTCTTTTTTTTCAACTTTTTTTGTCTTATTCCAAGAATCTTTAAAGCCAGATTGCCGATAAAGGTTGTCTAACTACTCCTCTCCGTTCCCCCCCCCTTCACCTCTCAAACCCGCCTCAGCCATGACTCGCTTCCGTAGTAAGACCAGCAACAAATCCTCCCGTCTTTCTTTACATCTTCTGATCATACTTTCAGATCTCAATCACTGACCTACCTCCGGCTATTCTTCACCTTTCAAATTCACTTTAATCCCAAATCACACACAACTACACACTCAATAGAATCGTTGATAATAGAGGTTTTTAGAATGAGAAATAAACCCAATTCTAGCGAGAGAAACTGAGATGAAGCTACCGTTTTCTATCGAGCTTAAGAATTAGTTGTTTGGCGTTCCGGTCGGTCTGCCTCGCCGGAGCTCCGCAAAACTGTTCCGAGATCGCGATAGGCGAAGAAGTCTTAATATGGGGGCATTTACCATATAATCCCTCAATATTATTTTATTTACCTCCTAGGACAAGGAATATTTTAGCTAACCATATAGTCCCTAACCTACATCTTCCTTAACATTTTACTAACTACACCCTCTCAACATTTTACTTTCACCCCAACCACTATCCCCTTACACTGTCCCTCACCACCTTCTCCAGTCAACAACTCCGGCGACCACCATTTCCGGCGACCACCAACTCCGGCGACCACTCAGGTGCCAAAAAAAAAAAAAAAAATGTTTTTTTTTTTTTTTTTTTTTTTAGCTTCAGTGACCTTCCAGCAACCAAACAGTTGAGAACTTACTGAGTAAGTTCTCAGTTGTCAACTAAACTACTAATAACACGAACAACTCCGGCGACCACCAACTCCGGCGACCAAACAACTGAGAACTTATCAGTAAGTTCTCAGTTATCAACTAAACTACCAAGAACATGAACAACTCCGGTGATCACCAACTCCGGCGACCAAACAGTTGAGAACTTTTCAGTAAGTTCTCAGTTGTAAAATAAACTACTAAGAATATGAATAACTCCGGCGACCACCAACTCCGGCGACCAAACAGTTGAGAACTTATCAGTAAGTTCTCAGTTGTCAACTAAACTACTAAAAACATGAACAACTCTGGTGACCATCAACTCCGGCGACCAAACAACTGAGCTACTAAGAACATGAACAACTCCGGTGACCAAAACAACTTAGAACTTATCAGTAAGTTCTCAGTTATCAATTACAAAGAATACGACCAACTTAAAAAAAAATACTATTTTTTTAAAGAACAAGTTCATAGTTGTAAGTTCACAAGAACAAGTTCATAGTTGTAAGTTCGCAATTGTAAGATCGCAATTGTAAGTTCGCAATTGTAAGTTCACAATTGTAAGTTCGCAATTGTAAGTTCGCAATTGTTCCAATAACAAGTTCGCACTTGTTCTAAAAACAAGTTAGCACTTGTTCCAAGAACAAATTCACATTTTTAAAAAAAAAATCACTATTTTTTAAGTAAACAAATCATAATTCTACAACAAAATGGAATTTACTAACATTAACACCAAAACTAAATCTAACAGTTTGAACTCAAAGTCAACCTACAGGGGAATATTAATTTACATCATAATGTCAAAATTTCTACTTAATAATTCAAATTCTCCAACTAAATTCCACCAAAAATCAGCAAATCCACAACAAAAAAATCAATAAACAAACAAAACCTCTCAAAAAAAATAAAATTACAAGGATCAGTAGAAATCACACGGCGTACTGGAACTGAAGTAAGAAAATTTATACAAAATTAATTGATGATTTCAAAAGATGAACAAACCAAGATCATTAATTCAATTCAAGTAAATAACTGAAGAAAAAAAGATCTAGAGAGAAATTATTGCAAAAATTCTTGTTCACCTAAAGTTGATAAACAGCAGCATAATTTTGCCATTGCTGTGAATTTGCTTTGCTCCCAGTCAACTGCATGTGTAAATTGCACCAATTTCTGCAACAAAACTGTGTTACTTTCGCCGGAGTGAGTCGCCGCAGGTGGAAGGAAAGGGTCACTGACGGTGGAGTGGGATCACCGGAGTTGTTCAATGTGAAGGGAGATATTCAGATCTAGTCAGATCTGGTCGGAGGCGGAGTAGGGGGTAGCCGGTGACGGAGATTGGGACGGTAATGGTGAGGGAGGTCGCCGGAGGAGGGGAAGCACAGTGGTCGGCAGTGTAGTGGAGGGGGTAGCCGGTGACGGAGAATGAGTTGCAGGTCGCCGGGGTTAGGCGAAGGGTAGGATTGATTGGGTCGGCCGGAGGCGAGGGATGTGAGGGGTGGTCGGAGGGGAAGGGGTTGACCGGCTATTGGAGGGGGAGGGGAAGGGAGGTCGCCGGAGGGGGTTAGTGTAGAGAGAGGAAGTAGTGAGAGAAAGGTCGCCGGCGGTGAGGAAGAAAGGGCCTGGGGGAAGGTGGTCGGAGGTTGGGGGAAGGGTGGGCTGGCCGGAGACGATGGAGGGAGGTGGTCGGAGGAAGGGATAGGTCGCCGGAGATTGGGAAGGGGAGGGGTCACCGGTGAGAGAGAGAAGAGAGAGAGAGAGAGAGAGAAAATATCTGGGTGTGTGAATAAGAGAGAGTAGGGGAGGGGAGGGGTGTAGTTAATACACTAAAGGACTATATGGTTACATAAAATATTTTTTAGGACTAGGAGGTAAATTAAAAATATGATTGTCCTAATACGTAGATTCAATAATACTCAGGGATTAGGAGGTAATTTTCTCTAAAAGTATTCATCGATTGAGAAAGTGAATGGGCTTAATGGGTTTATGGAGGTTGGATTCAAGATTGTTTGAAAGTGAAGGTAAATTCTTTCAACTGCTATGAAATTAATTTTAGATTGTTTACTTTCCCGATGTTTTATTGATTTTCTATCCTCTCTATTTTCCAGACACTCTCAAAGCCAGTTTAGCACCCGTCTGAGCTTCCCAAGTGGAACTATGATGGATCAATTACCGGACAAGCACCAGGAGAAGATAGTCAAGTCATTTTATAGTAAGATTTTTAATAGGAGTTCTACTATACTTCAACTGATAAGAAATTTCATTTACATAAAAATGGTTTTGTGCTTTGCCCTTATACATTTCCCTTTCTCTTCAGCCCTCAAGCTATATTTAAGGACCCCTTCCGTGGTGGTAACAATATCTTGGTGAGTGGAAATATTTTTTGAATACTCCTATTATATCCATACTTTTTGATTAAATTATCGCCATGTTATGTGACACATACAAAGTCATTCAACTGATGCGCGCTTATCTATGTGATTTGAAAAGGTAATTTGCGATGCATACTGTAGATGCCCCGGGGAACCACGGCTTGGCTAGAGCGCGTGAATTAACCTAGGATGTCTAATTGTGTTTTAGAGTCGCCACCCACGTTTTTGAGGAACGTAAGAAAACCTAATGTTTATGAGCCTAAGTTTGATTTACGAAAACAGAGATTCTTTGGGATGAGGGGTTCGGGGGTTAGGTTACGAAATGGGAAGTACTTAAACACCCATTTCGCCCGAGCAAAGTCGGTCTTGTTTGTTCATAATTCACTTTTTAAGATAAATGTGTTCTTCCTATTAAAATGGTGATAACAAGGGGTTTTAGAGTTTGAAATGTAGGGAGATGACTCCTAGGCCAATTCAATGTAATGAAAGGACCGTTGGTGTCATGTCCCAAATGGTTTTGGGTGATTGCACATTTGATTGAAGAATAAGAAGAAGAAGAAGGAGAGGAGAAATGTTTAAGACCTTTACCTATAGTATCCTTCAAAAAGAACCTCTTGTAAAGCCTTGAAGAAGAGATTGAATACTTTGTTGAAGAAGTCCTAAGAAAAGTCTATGAAAGAAGTGAGTAAAAAGGTTTGAAAGTAATGATTTTTCCAAGTCCTCCTCCAATGATGGATTGGAGGGGTTTTTATAGTTGAAAAGTGACTGTTTTTTGAGCCAAACGGAGTCTCCAAGAAATATTTCCCGGGCAAAATCATGTATAATGAGCAAGGGAGAGATTCTTGGGCAGAATCTGTAACTGACACGCCCCAGAAGCGCGCGCGTCCCACCTAGGCGGCGGAAGGCGCGCGCGTCTGGCCTCAAGGGGCGGAGGCGCGTGACTCTGAGAAGCAATTTCTGACAGAACGAACTAGAAAGTTAAAATTGTTATTCAGTTTAGCCTCGGGACTTAACGGAGTCCGTCTGGAACTTAACCAAAGTAACAGAAACTAACGGGAAACACTTAAAAGAGGGAGAAACACAAAATCAAGTGTGCAATCGGGGTGAGCGGTCCAAGGCGGGGTGTCTACAGAGCCCCTCGGCGGCGTGGATTGCGAAGCAAACACGCCGACGAAAGACAGACATCCGCCTAGGACATCACCAAGAAAGGAAAAGACTCGATAAAAGCAGGCATTTGAAATTGTGGAGGATAGAGGTGCGCTCCCTGTGTGAGCGGCTTTGAGAGATAAGGGTGCGCTCCCTGTGTGAGCGGCTTTGCCAATAGCGGGATCCGTTTGCTGAAGGCGTTATCTGTTTGCTGGAAGCGGGATCTGTTTGCTGATAGCGAGATCCGTTTGCTGGAGTGTGGGACCCGGAGGACCGTTTGCTGAAGTGCGGGACTCGGATGACCGTTTGCTAAGGTGCGGGACCTGGGGGACCGTCTGCTGAAGCGCGGGACCCGGGGGACCGTCTGATGAAGCGCGGGACCCGGGGGACCGTCTGCTGAATCGCGGGACCCGGGGGACCGTCTGCTAAAGCGCGGGACCGGAGGACCGTCTGCTGAAGTGCGGGACCCGGAGGACCGTTTGCTTTGAATGGATGTGGATCTTGTTTAATGATGAAGCAGTGATTCCGTGGATCATCCCGGACTAAGTTGTTGTCGTGAGTCGTACTTTGATGTTTGACTGTTTGACTTTTGATGGGGTGCGGGTACAGTTGACTGCGGAATGCTTTGTGCTGGGGATGACTTGTAAAAACTGATCTTTTGAGAAAAATGAAAGACACCCTACTTTGAGTGTGAGTTTCTATCCTATTTCAGTTTTTAGAGCTGCCTTAAAGGCGGACCAAATTAATGTGTGCCCTTCCGAGTGCTTGCTGCTGTCGTTTTGAGCTTCTCTTGTTGGTGGGATTGATCTTTTCTGTAGATAGAAGGCGTTTGAACGTGCCTGGGCTTCCTTCTTGAACTGACAAATGCTGTTTCTGGAGCATCTTCCATCTGGGACGCGGGCGCTTCCTCTCTTGGATACGGGACGCGCGCGCCTCTGGGAGGCGAAATTCAGGGCTTGATATTTGCTGACCAAAAGATCCTCCAACAGCTATAATATCAGCTTCTGGTCGACAATTCGATTCCAACAGCCATTTTCTGTCATTTTTGAACATCATTCTATTACCCAATCTTACTTATAACCTTCTTTCCCATGGCCTCAAACCTTTTTAGTCTTGATGCCGAGGTTGTCAAGAGTTACGAGAAGGATTTGTCGACCTTCGTGTATTCTTTTAAGACCCATCCCAAAAATGCCTTCATCAAAGATTTCGGGCTTCGAATTCTCTTCACTTTGCGGACATTGAAGCCGGATTGGGACTTGTTGAAGGCTGCTACAGCCTTTTGGGATTGTGATAGCCATACATTCAACTTTTCGGCTAATGAAATGGTGCCGACCGTTGATGATTTTGGGGTCATTTTGGGTATGCCTTTGGCCGGTCGGATTGCTGTCCCCAAGTATCACCGCGGTGTTGTTGATTCTTGGGTTGATATTCTGAATCTCCCTGTTGGAGAAGTGAAGAAGATGATGCACGGGACCGTTGTTGACATAACTGAGCTTCCGATGTTTTTCAGTTTGCATTCGGAAGATGCCGCGGTTCAGTCCTTTAAGAGAAATGCCATGGTTGTCTGCCTTTTCAGCGAGGTTTTGTTTGTCACTCCTATGGGTACTGCGGATGCGCAATTGGCTGAGATAGTGTTGCAGGCGAAAGGACAGCGATTTAGCATAGTTCCGCTCATTGTAGGAGAGACCTTGCATGGTTTGGACGAGTTTCACCGTACAGGCGAGATGCGACGAGGAAGCCCCTTGCTTTTGACCAAATGGCTTCGGGAGCAGTTCAGGCTTTATGCGGCGGATGGCGACCTTTCTCCTTTTGCTGTTCATAGGCGACGGTTGCTGATTAGAGATTTGACCGAAGAGGGTTGGAGGAGATTTTTTGCTTCTCGTCTCACAGCTGATGTTGAGTGGTGTCCTTGGGGTCTTCGCCCTTTTGTGGAGTGGACCTTCGGTTTCCAGCATGTGGTTTTACTCGGATTGAGGGACTCTTCGTTTTATCAGCCAGAACGGGTTTTGAGACAGTTCGGTCGTCAGCAAATAATTCATTTTCCGAGGAATGGGGTACTTCGTCCAGTTTCTTATATGGGCCCGGACTTCTCGAATGAGCTTCAGTTGGCTTGGGGAGATGATCGTGACCGTTGGGCTTCCGCTCCATTGCACCGGGGCAGTATTTTTCTTCCCGAGAGTTACTTGGATCATTTGCTTGGTACCGTCTACCGTGGCATTACTTGGGTAGATGCTCTTCGGGCTGAGTTGCTAGGAAGGGATTTTGAGCACATCAATGCTTTGAGGTACAAGGAAGCTGCTGCTGATGTGAACAACATTCTGACCAACCCTTTCGGTACCCCTTTGGATGACTTTTATGCTCGGAGGCGCTCTGTTGCGCAGAAGATATCGGTCCGTATCAGTGTCCCTATGCCCCCCAAGAAGAGTAGGACTGATGGTCGTTCGGGTGGTCCTTCAAAGGCCAAAAGAAAATTAGATTTTTCCTAGTATCCCCGAGAGATTGCAATTTAGAATAGACCACTTGTTAGGATTTAATGTTTTAAGTCTTTTAATAGCTCAACATTTCCATTGTAATGATGAAGATGATTTAGTGAATGAATAAAAAATTGCATATTGTTAATTTGAAATGATTTGGGTATTTGTTTATGTTTTAGACCGTACCCGAAGGTTGCCTACGTTCCTCCAGTGTAGAGGCTCAGGTCTCCGTAGTTCAAACAAACGAAGACCATTTTTTTTTTCCGTGTGCACCCTGTTTTTTGCATAGACCGCCCTTTCGGGTTTTCAATCTAGCGGGCTTCTTTTTTTGCACGTGCTCTAATTTTTGCCTAGGCCGCCCTTGCGGGTTTTCAACCTAGCGAGCTTTTTTTTTTTTTTTTTTTTTTTTTTTTTTTTTATGGTCTTCGTTTATTAGACGTAAAACCTCTTCAATTTGTCGAGGTTGACTTCCTTTGGCAGTTGATCTCCGTCTAAGTCCACGAGTCGGACTGCACCGCCGCTTAGTATCTTCTTGACTACGTACGGACCAATCCATCGAGGTCCTCATTTTCCAAGGGGATTCATGGCATTAGGAGGGTGTTGTCTTAGGACCAAATCTCCCACACTGATGTTTCGGAGCTTCACCTTTTTGTTGAAATCCCTAGACATTCTTTGTTGATAGGCCCTCGTACGTTCGATCGCTCTTAGCCTTCTCTCGTCGAGTAGGGCTAGCTGTTCATATCGACTTTGCATCCAATCGACTTCATTGACTTGGTTCTCGAGGAGGACCCGCAGGGACGGAACTTCGAGCTCTATTGGTAGCACAGCTTCGGAACCATAAACCAGTGCATAAGGAGTTTCTCCAGTCGCTGTCCGTATTGACGTGCGGTAGCCCCATAATGCTAGAGGTAACTTTTCGGGCCAATCCCTTCCAGTGGAGGCCATTTTCTTCACAATGGTCTCGATTGTCTTATTAGCTGCCTCGACCGCGCCGTTTGCTTGAGGGCGCTATGGAGATGACTTGTGCTTAGTAATCTTGTATTCTACCAGGAGTGCGTCCATCTCTTTCTCAAAGTGAGAACCGTTGTCTGAGATGATCTCATGAGGAACGCCGTATCGGCACATGATGTGGGTTTTCACGAATTCGGCCACTTTCTTGGCGTTGAGAACTCGGTAAGCCTGTGCTTCGACCCATTTTGTAAAATAGTCCACGGCTACTAGGACGAAAGATTGTCCATTGCTGCCAGTAGGGTGAACTTTGCCGATGATGTCTATGCCCCAACAAGAGAAAGGCCAAGGCGTGGTCATATTGTAAAGCTGTGAGGGTGGAGCGTGCTGTAGATTGGCATGGAATTGGCATTTGGCGCACCTTTTGACTTTCTCCATGCAGTCCCTTTCCATGGTACTCCAATAATAACCCATGCGGAGTATCTTCTTGGCCAACATAAACCCGTTCATGTGAGGCCCACATTCACCTTCGTGGATCTCATGCATTATTTCTTGAGCTTCAGTCTCATTTGCACATAGGAGATTGACCCCCTCGGGGTGCCTTTTGTAGACTCTGTCCCCAATTAGTACATATCGGGAGGCTAGTCTTTGCAATGCCATTTGAGACTTCTTATTACTATTCTCGGGATAGGTACCATCCTTGAGGAAATTCATGATATCTGTGTACCACGGGGAGTTTGCTTGGACCTCGTTGATCTCGATACTCATGCAGTATGCCGGACTGTTTCGTCGGGAAATTTTGAAGGGTTTCACCATTTTACCCTCAGGTATTTCGACCAGTGAAGCGATGGTGGCTAGTGCATCAGCGAAACGGTTCTTGTCCCTTGGCAGGTAATTGAAGGTGATTTCTTGAAACTGTTCAACCAACTCCTCGAGATGTTGACGATACCGTTGCAAGGTTGAGTCTTGAATCTTCCATTTTCCAGATGTCTGATTGATGATGAGCAAGGAATCACCGAATACTTCTAAACTTGTGACATTTCTCTCGAGGGCTGCTTCGAGTCCCGCTATGCAAGCTTCGTACTCAGCGGTGTTGTTAGTGGCTTCAAATTCGAGGCGGATGGCGATTGGAGTATACATGTCCTTTGGATCAACGAGTAACATCCCTATGCCATATCCATGCTTATTGGCTGCGCCATCGAAAAAAACTTGCCACTTATTTTTCTCTGTTGTAGCGCAAATTAAATGCTCGTCGGGGAACTGTACATCTTCCCCCTTCACTTCGTCACACGGAAATTCAGCAAGATGATCACTGAACACTTTCCCCCTGATGGATTTGAGTGTGACGTAAGTGATATCGTAGCCAACGAGCATGAAATACCATTTGGCTATTCTTGTTGACATGAAAGGCTTCTCGAAGATGTAGCGGAGCGGGTCCACTTTTGCTACCAACTTAATTGGGAAGGCCTCCATATAATGTTTGAGCTTTTGAGTAACCCAGACCAATGCAGCACAAGACTTTTCTAAGACAGAGTAGTTCTTTTCAGCTCCTTGAAACCGGCGGCTGACAAAGTAGATAGCGTTTTCTTTTGTGGAGTCTCGTTGTTCTTGTGCTAACATAGCCCCTAGGGCTTCATCATTGACAGTGAGATAGAGCAAGAGGGGCTTCTCCTTGTGCGGTGGAACCAAAACTGAAGGACATGTCAAGTAATGTTTCACTTGGTCGAAGGCTTCTTGGCACGCATCGGTCAATTCTAGGGCCACATTCTTCTTGAGTAGCTTGAAGATTGGCTCACACATGGAAGTGAGTTGGTGCACAAACCGACTGATGTATTGAAGTCTGCCCATGAAACCTTTGATTTCTTTCTGCGTCCTTGGGGGAGGCATGTCAATGATTGCCTTGATCTTGGAGGGATCGGCTTCAATTCCTCTTTCAGTGACCATGTAACCTAGAACCTTTCCTTTGATGACCCCAAAAGTGCACTTTGCGGGATTGAGTCTCATGTTGTGTTGTCGAAGCCTTTCAAAGAACTTGCGAATGTCGATCAAATGTTGACCGTTGGTTCCCTTTGAATGGATGATCATGTCGTCCACATAGACTTCAATCTCTTTATGAATCATGTCGTGGAATAGATCCGTAACAGCCCTCTGGTAGGTAGCCCCAGCGTTCCTTAGTCCGAACGGCATGACTGTGTAGCAGAAGGTCCCCCACGGAGTTGTGAAAGCTGTCTTGTGTTGATCCTCTTCAGACATGAGAATCTGATTGTAACCGGCAAAACCGTCCACAAATGAGCGGACTTCATAGTTGGCAGTTGAATCGACGAGCATGTCGATGTTTGGTAGTGGAAAATCATCTTTCGGGGAAGCTTTGTTCAAATCCCAGAAGTCCACACAATCTCGAACCTTGCTGTTTGCCTTTCTGACTGTCACAATGTTGGCTAGCCAAGTCGGATACTCAATGACTTTGATGAAACCCACACTGAGGAGCTTTTCAATCTCTTCTTTGACTTATAGTGTAACGACCCCAAAACCCGTTTCTATTTATTTTATATTTTTGGGAATTTTAATTTTTACTTATGTGTGCATTTTATGTGTTAGAAAATATTTTCATGACTTGCATATATTATTTGAGTATATGTGTTAGTTAATGTGTTAGTAGTAATTTTGTTAAAAGGAATAAATGAGTTAGTTGAAACTTTAGGGTCCAAAGTGTAACTTTAAAGTTCAGGGGCTTATTTGCTCAAAATATAAGTTAAGGGGCTTAAGTGTTGACTTTGAAAGTTGGGTGACCAATTTGCAAAATGGGAGAAGATTGTTTATAAAAACAAGCTTATCCTTCTCTCCTTCCTCTGTGTTAACAAAACATTCTGCAACTCTCCCGTACTTTCCTAGGGTGAAAGAAAAAGGTAAGTTCAACACATTTCGATTTAATTCTTTTTATTTACTTACCCGTTTTAAAAACTAATTATATAAAAATGATCAGGGCGTTGAGTAGGTCATTTCTACCCGAACAAAACATATTTCTGCGATACTTTTTTCGAAAATAGGTAAGTTACTAATTCCCCTTAAATAGTAAAATGGTCATATATTTGCTATATGTGTGATATGTGGTGAAATTATTGTGAAATGAATTTATTTGTGATACTTGTTTATTTGGGACAAAGGGTGTATAATTATACTGGGTAAGTGACTTGGTTTGTATGCAAGGGAGTATATGGAGTAGGTTTATATTGTGAAAATGTTAGTATAAGTGTGTGAAAGTATATTCCTACTTGTGGGACGGTAAAATATTAACTTGAGTTAAATGTTAAATAAGTATATTATAAAAATTATACTATTATTCGTGGGATGGGAAAATGAATGAAAGTATCCCAAAGTGGGTATATTAGTATATTAGAAAAATTATACTTATACTTGTGGAACGGTGAAACGAAGGGAGTATAATTTATTTTGGTTTTGGCCATAACTTCGTCATCCGAACTCCGTTTTGGTCGTGTAAACTATCGTTGGAAAGCTCTTCTCGAGTACTACACGATGGGTTGGGTTATTTAGTTGGGTTCTGATTTTATATTAGGGAAATCCAGTAGGTGTTTAATAGAAAAAAAAGAGTATTAATGGTCCGTTGTGGAAGAGTTGGTCCTTTGTGATCGAGTTTGAATTGATGTAACCGTTTAGGTTCATTTTGGGTGTTGTACATCTTTATGATTCTTTCGTGAGGTTTCTTATTTTGAAATCCCTTGTGTGAGAAATGGATTTAACGTACTTGGTTGTTGAGGATCGTGTTCTAGTGTGTGTAAGATTGTTGTGACTTAATGTCAATGTTGTGAACTCTTATGAGTGTTTCTTTCGTGTGCATCTTGTGATGTGTTTGGCTTGGTTCCCTACTTTGGAATCATTGCCCCCGATTGTTGTTTAAGCAAGTATTATTTACTGTGCTCTCGTGTAAAGTCCAGCTGGTACTTCTTGTGGTGGTGTCGGGACAGTGGTAGGGATTACATCATTGTAAGGCTTCTATCATTGGTTTCCCATTGTTTATGATATCGGGCAGTGATAGGGATTACAATGGCACACGAGCCAAGTTCATTGTAAGGCTTCTATCATTGGTTTCCCATTTTTAAACCCCGTTCCTTTTGGCCAAAGGTTGGGCACTTTGGGTTATGACTTGGTGTCATTTCCCCCTCTTGTGATTGTTGTGATTGTTTGGTTCCGGAACCTGCTTCAGCCATTGTGCTACTTTGTTGATACCTCTCAGATGGTTATGTTTGATTCGAGAACTTTGGTCCTTATGGTTATGGTTTGGTTTTCGGGATCCCGGCTTCAGCTAATTATGCTACTCAACTGGTTTTGTCAGATGGTATTCTCAGATAGTTCTGTTTGTTTTGAGAACCTTGGCTCAAAGTTTCCACGTATGAGTGTTTATTTCCGCCTTATGTGCTGCATGATGAGTTGGTCGTTATTTCCAACTGGTATGGGACGGTTGGCGATAGGGAGCCTCTCATGTTATGTGCTATATGTTATATGCTACTTGATTATTAGTTGATACTGTTTCTTTATGTTTATCATATCAGCATGTAACGTAGTTGCATTTTAGTAGCTTACTGAGATTCATTCTCACCCCTTATTTGTTTACTGTTTTAGATAAAGGAAAGTCCAAGGAATAGGACACTTTCACGGGAGGACGTCGTGGTGGTAAGAGTTTGGGATATGAGTTTTGTAAAGGCTACATTATTTAATGTATAACCTTTTGGGTAGAGCATCCGTGTCATCATCCTTTAAAACTTATATTTTGGAAAATGTCAGTGATTTGTAAATTTGTAAGTAAAGTGTGTAAGCCTTGTGGCTAAGTTCTTTGAGTTGTGAAAGTTGTTTGTGTGAATGAAATCAAGTTTCAAGTAAAGGTGTTTGGTTATATTAAACCTTTATGAAAGTACATTTCGATTTTTTTTTCCTAAAATGTTTTATGACGTCTTCCAATCGTGTCCCGAGCGTGGGGCCAAGTAGGACCACGGGTCTGGGGCGCGACAGTTGGTATCAGAGCTAGGTTGTAGATGGTCTAGAATGACTTAGTGACCTAGGAGGGTTTTGGGGTCGTTACATATAGAGACCATTCTGGCTTGATCTTTCTGAGCTTCTGCTTTACTGGCTTGGCGTCCTCTCTGATCGGAATTCTGTGCTCCGCGACCTTTCTGTCCAAACCCAGCATGTCTTTGTATGACCATGCGAATACATCCACAAATTCTCTGAGCAGTGCAGTCAATCTGTCTTTGTCTTCCCCTTTGAAGAAGCTGCCAATCTTCGTTTCTTTCGGCTCTTCGTCGGTACCCAGATTAACAGTATGCAATTCTTCATCAGCCCCTGGACTATTTTCACTACGACAACGAACCTGTTGAGCTAGTTCATTTAGGTATGTTATGTTTTCGTGGTCTATTTCATCATAATTTGAATCGTTATTAACTTGTTCATTAGGTTCGTTATTAGTTAATTCATCATTTATGATGTTTGCAATCTCGGGGTACTCAGAAATATCGAATTTTTCATTAGCAAAGAAAGGAAACACACGCTCGGCTATGGCCTCCATATCCTCTTGGGTGAGGGTATTAGAAACACTCTCGGACTCGAAAGTAAATGTGAGCCGCTCTTCCTTTGTTGATGTGCGGGGTATGCAACCCATTTCTCGGATCAAGAAATCCTCGGATACTATGGGCCCCTTCGTTGAATACCAGTTGTTGATTGGCTCGGAGCTTGGTGGGATCTCACTGATGGTTTCCTTTCTGACGACGGTGTCGTAGATGGCGTTGACTTGATAATCGTCCATGATGGAAAATTCTTCGAACATGGAGGCTAGATCGGATAGTTCTTCCCCCACGGTAACCTCTACCTCGGACTCTATAGTCACTTTCTTGCCCCACCACTCTCGGGGTGACATTGGAGTAGGTTCCCTTTCTTGCGCCGGTATTTCACAATCGGTGAAGATCTCGAGACCGGGCTTTCTGACGCCCTTGTCGTTAACCCACGGTTCGGGAAAGATCATGTATGGAACATCTGCCCCTTGGCGAACAAAATAACCGTTTAGTGTGTTGCGGTAGGGTCTCAAGTCAGGGATTTCATATTGTCGACCTTCTTTGCGAGCTTGGGTCCTTTGATTCTTGACTGCTTGCTCGTACTTCAAGTCATCCTTGGTAGGCTCGTATCCCAGACCAAACTTATTCTTGAGAAAAAGGAACTTCCACGGGGTGTAATATCCCTTGTTGATGCTTCCCTAGGCCAAGACCGGGAAAGTGATTCATGTTCCTCATCATGCGGAGGACTTTAGGATTACCGGGGACCCATTGTCTGTTTCCCCCTTCTTTGTCAATGGTGTTAACGCCAGAGAGAGTGGCATCTTCTATCCCGTGTTGGACTTGGTGAACGGGTTGTCCCCCATTTCTGTGGACGGTGACATTCTCGGCCATGATAGTGACTATCTCGTTCCCATTTCTGATCTTGACATACTGATGGAGAGTGGAAGGTACCGCATTGGAACTGTGGATCCAAGGTCGGCCCAGAAGTAGGTTGAATGAAGCAGGGACATCAAGTACTTGGAATGGGACGGACATGATCATGCTTCCAAATTCGATATCAACTTCTAACATTCCCATGACTGTACGGGCAGTGCTGTCGTACCCTCTAATGACTTGGCGGAGGGTCGTAAATCGGAGCTTTTGAGCCCCAGTATGCCCATGACTCGGCTTGGCATTAAGTTGAGTGCAGAACCACCGTCTACTAGAACTCTTGAGATGGGTCTCCCCCTTGCCCTTACTTTGAGGTAGATGGCTTCATTGTGTTCGGACCCAAATGGCGGGAGGTCCATGTCGGCAAAAGTGATGACATTGACGAAGTGAATGTGACCTATTATTGCTGTGAGGTCCTCGGGTGTCGTGTCGGGAGAGACTGATGTGTCATCCAAGTTCTTGATGACGAGGTCTCGGTGTTTCTTTGATGATGCAATAAGGTCCCAGATGGATATGTTGGCTTGCGTCTTCTTGAGCTGTGTTAACAAAGGATCTTCGGGTATGTCGCGTGCTTGCGATCTTTGAGAAGAGGTGCTGGTTGCTGCAGTATTGGGAGGGATTGTGCTCGTTGTTAATCGGCCACTGCGAGTGAGCACGTTCACGGTCCCTTGTAGCTTCTTCTTCCTATTCTCTAAGACTTCCCTCATTATCTCATCATAAGTCACAACATAACAAGAATTATCAAGTTTATTCATATCATCGGAGCCCTCATTCACAATTGGGATCGAATGAGTGGTTCTTTCAAACTTTCCTACCTCTATTACATTGACACCACCCTCATTAGGGATTATGAATTCCTTCTTGTCTATTAGGTCTTGGATGGTGTTGCGGATGGAGAAACAATCCTCGGTGAGGTGGCCGGTGCATTGATGATAGTCACACCATTTGTGGTGAGCATGATTGGGACGGAGCGGTTGTGGTTGCTTGTACCCTTGAAGAGGGGTGATTTGTCCCTTGGCCTTTAGAGCTTCATAGGCCTCGGTGATGGTCATGCCGTTGAGAGGAGTGTAGACGCGGTCGTTTTGGAACCGCTTGCCTTGTGGTGGAGGGACCTTCTTATAGTTCCCCTTGTCGGTGGTAACGGCATTGACAGAAGCCTCTTTGTTTGAACTAGAGGCGGCCTTGTATCGGTAAGTAGGAGTGGCCTTTTTAATCTCCTTGAGCAGCCATCCATGCGTACCCCCGCCTCATACATTTGGGAGAATTCGGAGTAGCAAGCCCCACTTAGGTGGGTTCGGAGATCAATCTTGAGACATTTGAGAAAGATGTCCATTTGCTCTTTTGTGTTCGGCCTCTCAACAATTTCAGAGAGCTTGTCATTCCATCTCCTTGTGAAGTCAATGAAGGACTCGTTGTCTCTTTGAGTGGTATTCTCGAGCTCTTTCCTTGTGGGCCGGTGAGTAGTGTTGCCTTGATATTGATTCTTGAAGGCAAGCATAGCGACATCCCAATCAAGACGGCCAGTGAGCGGGAGAGTTGCATACCAATCCTTGGCCGCCCCCTCGAGGGTGAGAGGAAAGCATTGAGCCATAACTTTTGGGGAGACCTTCTTCGGAACCATAGCCCAAATGTAAGTCTCGATGTGAGCCATCGGGCATGAGTTGCCCTTAAACTTGCTAATGTCGGGCATCTTGAATTTGTCGGGAAGAGCGGCCATCGTGCTCATGAGGATGGATGACTGATAAAGGCTTGTGTTGGAGCCTTTTCCCATGTTGAGGCCGTCGAATTTCTGATCAATGTAGGCCATGATGGAATCGACCATTTTGGGGTCGTTGTTGTCCGTGCTTGGTCCCCCCACTTTTTTGGTACGGGCACTGACATACGGGCTTTCAAACAAACCCTTGGTCCACTCGGATTCCTCGTTGCATTAACCCCCTTGTTCTTGGAGAGTTTGAGGAGTTTGGCTTTCAGTTGATCAACCTCGGCCTCGTGGGCCTCCCTTTGACTGTCGACATGAGCTTGCCACAAGGCTTCTTTGGTTTGAGCCTCGTTGTTGAGAGTGGTGATTTGTTGTTGGAGTGTTTGAACCATGGCAGAAAGCTGTTCGAGAGTCATGGCGTTGTTGGTGTTGGAGTCGCCGGCCATTGATGATTTAGAAGCTGTTGGAGTGATCGGTTCACGTACAAGCCTGTTGGATGAATCTCTGTAGATGCGGAGAGTACCATAATTGGAGAAGTAGCCCTTGTCAGTCTCGGTTCACACTTTCGGTCCATGAAGAGGTTGAGAACACACAGTTGGGCACACGACTCGAACCACATAAGAAAAAGACTCTTTTTTTTATTATTATTTTATAAGTCGGAGGGAATGGGTCCCTTTTGGGGTTTCTAAGAAAATAATGGAATCGTCACACTAGTATATAGATCATCTCGCGGTCCCATATACTCATCGGATTCCACCACGTTTGTGAATCCTACATGTGTCGGGATTAAACTAAATTAATGTAGTAAAGCATACATGCGGGGACGGATTTTTGTTTTCGTCCAAAATAACCACTTTTGGGGACGGATTTTTATTGCGTCCGTTTCAACAAGTTGGCATGTATGATTTGAAGACATTAGTTTAGGGAAATCTCGGTACATGGAAACCGACTTGAGTCACGGAGTGTTAGACCCTAACTAGGATTGTGTGGTTTGTGCTCGGATAAAGAGAGGTTTAAAGGTCACCCCCGGCATGTAGTCATGAACTACGCCACGGGCTGAGGTTTACCGCTTTGAAAGAGCCAAGGTCGAGTGGAGCTTGAAACTTTCTAGGACGGGCCTCGACGGGTTTGGGGTTGGACTTGTGCGACTCGATAGTGAGCAGTTTATAGGAGTAATGTGCATGTAGTGTGAGGTCTATCACGTGACAAAATTTTTTATTTTTTTATTTTTATTTTTTTTTTAAAAGAAAAGATAAGAACATATAAATACATAAATTACAACTCCCGAATCACCCGTGTGACCGGTAAATAAAACATAAAATTAAACAGTCCAAGGGTTCAATTCTGTTCTGATGCAGGCAACTGTGCCCACACCCCACTGTTCTGTTCAGTCACTGAAACCTGTTATTGCCCTGGAAATTGGCCCAGAAGCGCGCGCCTCGGGCTAGTGTTGTGGGAAGCGCGCGACTGGCGCATAGAAACTGGGAGGTGCCCGCTTCTGGGCTCACCTGTCAGATTATCAGAAACTTATGGACTCAGGGGATTGCCCTGGTCCTGATTGTGTGATGGAACCCCTGCAATGTTTGTTAGTAAGAAATAATAGGAAGAATAGGAAGAACACATGGAAGGCGGGCGATTCTGGAATTTGACTCGGGACGGGCGCGCTTTGGACCATGAAGGTCCGAGGCGCGCGCTTCCCATGTCAATTTCCAGAATGCCCAGAAAAGTGAATTATGAACAGAAACACAAGTTTAACCCTCAAGCCTCCCCAGCGGAGTCGCCACTGTAGATACCCCGGGGAACCACGGCTTGGCTAGAGCGCGTGAATTAACCTAGGATGTCTAATTGTGTTTTAGAGTCTCCACCCACGTTTTTGAGGAACGTAAGAAAACCTAATGTTTATGAGCCTAAGTTTGATTTACGAAAACAAAGATTCTTTGTGATGAGGGGTTCGGGGGTTAGGTTACGAAATGGGAAGTACTTAAACACCCATTTCGCCCGAGCAAAGTCGGTCTTGTTTGTTCATAATTCACTTTTTAAGATAAATGTGTTCTTCCTATTAAAATGGTGATAACAAGGGGTTTTAGAGTTTGAAATGTAGGGAGATGACTCCTAGGCCAATTCAATGTAATGAAAGGACCGTTGGTGTCATGTCCCAAATGGTTTTTGGTGATTGCACATTTGATTGAAGAAGAAGAAGTAGAAGAAGAAGAAGAAGAAGAAGAAGGAGAGGAGAAATGTTTAAGACCTTTACTTATAGTATCCTTAAAAAAGAATCTCTTGTAAAGCCTTGAAGAAGAGATTGAATACTTTGTTGAAGAAGTCCCAAGAAAAGTCTATGAAAGAAGTGAGTAAAAAGGTTTGAAAGTAATGATTTTTCCAAGTCCTCCTCCAATGATGGATTGGAGGGGTTTTTATAGTTGAAAAGTGACTGTTTTTGGAGCCAAACGGAGTCTCCAAAAAATCTTTCCCGGGCAAAATCATGTATAATGAGCAAGGGAGAGATTCTTGGGCAGAATCTGTAACTGACACGCCCTAGAAGCGCGCGCGTCCCACCTAGGCGGCGGAAGGCGCGCGCGTCTGGCCTCAAGGGGCGGAGGCGCGCGACTCTGAGAAGCAATTTCTGACAGAACGGACTAGAAAGTTAGAACTGTTATTCAGTTTAGCCCCGGGACTTAACGGAGTCCGTCTGGAACTTAACCAAAGTAACAGAAACTAACAGGAAACACTTAAAAGAAGGAGAAACACAAAATCAAGTGTGCAATCGGGGTGAGCGGTCCAAGGCGGGGTGTCTACATACACACCACAAGGGGAGCCTATCCCTACAAACAAACGTGCCAAGGCTGCTGAGTTCTTTAGTAACCCATAGGTTATCGAATAAGTATCATGGTAGGTTCCAGTTCATTAGCCTTATCTATACAACTTCTTTGATGGAAAAATCTGTTTTTTTTTTTTTTTTGTGTGTTTCTATTTCTATGAATATCCCAAATATTGTTGTATGATAGAGCTGCAGCAGCAGCAGCAGAGGTTTGATTTCTATCGAACCAACGGTTGTTCTTTTTAATAAATTTAATATTTTTATTTATTTATTTATTTCCATTTGTGACGAAGGTTTGGAATTGAGCAAAAGAGTACATGCTACTCCAACCTAATGTGAACTGGCCTTTGAGTTGTCCTGTTGGAGGCTACCCTGGTCCTCAGGTATAGTTCGTTTCACTTAATATATGATTCTGCAACTCAATTGGCATCCGCTCAACGTTAATGGATTCATTTATATTTTTCATTTTGTTACCCTGTTGGTAAATAATTTGTTGAGAATGATTTTAGGAATTTTGAAATGTGAGTTAAATTTGATATTTTGCAATATGGAGTTTCTTTGCGTATATTACCAAGTGAGGTGGATGGAATGCATTAGTGCCATGTTTGTTTCCTTCTCTTTTTTGGCCCAGATTCAGGTTCAATATATAACCGCCTTAGTGTTCTGTTAAATGAACTCCAGGAGTTTTGTTAAATTTGAACTCTTTTTTTTTCCTTTTTTTTTTTTTTTTTTTTTTTGAATCTTAATGTTGGTGCTAATACTTGACAAAAGACATAATGTTTGGTTGTTTGACTTTTGGTTACCAAAACTATTTTCTATATGGGTATTTTTTTTACGTCTGAGTATCAATCGAGAAGGAGGGTTTGTTGCAAAGAGCCCGATTACATTAGACAATTAACTCCAAACTCTGAGTACTTTCCTCATTAACCACTTGAATGGCATCAAACACTATCTTTGAATCGACTTCGAACACCACTCTATCAATCCTTAAGGCTTCTGTCCAGTGAACATCCTCCAATAAAGACATGGTTTCTCCTTTGACTTTCCCACGTTCAACCCGAGTGCGAGCGGCAATCATTTCTCCTACATCATTTCAAATCATCATTCCTACTCCTGTTTCCCCAGTATCATCAAAGAATGCAGCATCATAATTAATCTTCATAAACTTCTCTGATGGAGGGTGCCAAAAGGGCACTGCTTTGATTTAATGCATGTGGGTGTAGTTGACATAATTTTTGAATGAGCAGCCTGCCATTCGCTTAGAGCTTTGTGAGGTAAGTAGTTTTTGTTTTGAAAATTGAATATAAGCTTATTGAGAAATACTCTCTCCGTCCCAAAATAATCTTCACATTTGACTATTCAATATTTTGATGGATATGAACACTTGCTTCACTAGCCGTGTTATGTTTATGCACATTTAAGCCTAAATTGTAGAAATGAAAATAAATTCTTTGGACAATGAAAAGGGCAAATGAGAAGATCATTTTGGGACAAATTGAGTATAATTATTGCAAATCTAGATGTTTCAATTTTTTTTTTTCATTATTGAGCGGAATCAGTTTGGTGTCATTCGAGGTTTGGCATACAACGACAGTTGCCGAAGCTTTCACAACCGGAAAAGGAGACCAGGTTTCCCCTTTCAATTTTCAGTTTTCTCTTTTTCTGAAACCAAAAGATTTCATTTTCATTTTTGATCTCTATCTAATCTTGAATTCCGTTTTGCATTCTTTTTCGTTTTTGTTTTACTTTTGCTCAATGTGGGTAATCTCTGCTATGGGGTTTTGAATTTCTATTCCTGAAATTGAAAGAATTTTCTGAGTCGTTACTCACATTGTCTGTGTAATCCTCTTTGATGTGAAATTCAAATTTGATTACTTTCTTTCCGTTGCCGTTTCACTTCTAGCAGGAGGAGAGGGAGGACGATTTGGATGCGACGACCCAGTATTGTGTCCGAGAAAGGCCCCAAAATGACTTAACGTCCGATAATCAGTTTGAGGAAAAAGACAGCATCTTGCTGGGATTGAATGTGTAAGTTTTCTTCTCATTCTTTGCAATGGGTCAGTGTGAGTAACATCTGTTGTCGATATTTGGAAGCAGTGTATGAGTGATTTTTTTTTTAATTGAATTCTGGATTGAATGTGACCTTAATTTTCTCTTTCATTTGTTCTTACGTTTTGTTCCAATAGACTCGGTCTTTATCTGCGTTCCAGGTATTTCACCCATCTCTCTATTACAAGGTTCTTGTTGCTATTGCTGACGCATATCCTCTTTTCTTTTCAAGTTTCAATTATGTTAAATTATTTCCGGTAATGAAGCTGCATTTCACACTGATTTTTGTTCCAAGATAATACAGAACCATTTAGATGAGTTTAATTTCTTGATTGCTGCTTGCTTACAGTTCAAATCATGGGTTACAAAAGTTCACTAGAGTCAAGTTATTCAATCTTCTATTGGGGGAAATTATAGTGAGATAAACATCATGCATCACTAGACTAAATGTAAGAGAGTTGAAATAGAGTTGTTCTTGAAAAACTATTCATTAACCCCTAAATAAATGTCTTTTTTTTTTCGTTAAAAAAATAGTACATCAAAGTGGATGCGTGCAATGCTTTTGGGGGTGTGAGAGTTGGGATTGGGGTGGTGACTTCACTCGCATGGGGGTTATGTGAGTGGGGGGGGGGGGGGGGGTGTTCCGTACGTACATTGCTCTGTATCGAATTGTTTTTTTTTAATCAACTCTGTATCTAATTGTTATGTTTTAGTCTGTCATTCTTCTCTTTTTTCAAGTGTTTCTCCTTTGGTGATTATTCTTCTCTTTTTTCAAGTGTTTCTCCTTTGGTGAGTAAACACTGAAACCCTTCTTTAGTTCTGTGCCTTGAGTGATCATTTAAGTTTTATGGATTATGCCACAAGTGCAGTGGATTTAAGTCAGAAGATACATACCCCCACCCCGTCCCGAAACAATTGTCCAACTTTTTAATGAAAAATAAAATGTATTTATTGTTTTAAGTAGAATTGGAATAGGGATTTGAAGTTTCTTTATGAAGGATGGATAAAAGTACGGTTGCCCTATGATTTAAACTGTTTCCTGCTTCCATTGCATAGGTTTGAGCTTTGGATCTATATTGGTCCTCTTTACAGCAGCTAAACCAAATAATACGCTGACTCAATTATTTCCACCACTTCTTCTTCCCCAAACCAGAAAAGGCTAACCTACACCAGTACATCTCACAGTGGCGTTCATCAGACGACCTAAAAACCCACCCCTGTTTGTGGTTAGTTCTGTTTGAAATTGGCTATGAACTTCGTTAAACAATTTACTACAAGTTAAATTCGCTATTATTTATTGGAGACAATTGATTTGAATTATTTTATTTATAACCTTTCTGTGACTAAAGCGCAGTGTTTCTCAGGTACAAAATTTTGGTTCTTTTAGTAGTGTTAGTTATGGGAGTTGCAGAACGTCGTTGAAGATAATTCCACTTCCATCTATATGTGCTCCGTCTCAGTCATGGCTTCCGCTGTTTGAAATGTTAATTAAAAAACAACTGTTCCAATCTCTGGAACTCCGTCTCAGTAATGGCTTCCACTGCTTGAAATGTTAAGTAAAAAACCTGCATTCCATTCTCTGGAACATTACGTCTGTTTTAGCTGTTTGATTGACTTCAGATATTACTTCAAGAAGGCCGATATTGGTTTGTGGAAGAGGTAATTTTGCGCACTTCACATGAGTATGGTTTTCAACCATTGGCGTTCCCATATACAGTGTTAATCGTTTATCAGGAAGTTATTTTGTGTGACAAAAGATTGAGGTTCAACTTGGGGAGAAATGAAGCAAAAGACAGTGTCAATTCAAGAAATCAAGTTTATGTATTGTTTCATGGTACAAGTGTCCCAAAGTTGTGGGTATTAATTTGTATCTTCTTATGTACTTTTAAATGTGGTTGAATTTGTGTTATTAGATTGGAACAATCTGTGTTGTGTTAAGTTATTAACAAGTAAATTTTTTTGTTGTATACATAAATTTACAATCACGTTTCTGTTGCTGACATTTGTGCAAGTTGTCTTGCTTTGGAAGACCTCACTCTAAATCATAACTATAGCAGTTTCAATTTCTGATCATGCAAGTATAGTTTCAATTTCTGATCATGCAAGTACGCTGCACTTTTATATGACTAACCAATTCCATACTGTCGCCGAGCCATTGGCACGGGCACGAGTATGCGATAATAATACATTTATTGGTGGAAATGTAACAAGTTTAGACACAAAAGCTAATAGGGTTATAATTGTAACCTAATGTTCCAAATGGGTAGACCATGAAGACATGGAAAAATACAGGTTCATTTCAATGTTATTTTATGATTGAAAACACAGAAAAAATACAGTTTTATTTCAATGTTATTTTATGATTGTTAACATTGTTAATGACTATATGATTTCATTGAACGATTTGGTGTTGAAGACTTATTTGAGTTCTGACATACCTTGCCATACTAATGATGCGTTTGAATCTTTGAGCAATTTTCATACACAGTATTTGAATATCACGACTTCCTAATCACACATTGAGCTTGAAAGTTGGAACTCCTCTCATGTTACTCAGAAATATTGACTCCTCGATTGGTTTTTGAAATAGTACACGTTTGATTATAACTACGCTTACGGATCATGTTTCAGAAGGTGAGGTCTTTACTTTTAAAAATGTTTGCAAGAAAGTATTAATTCTAAGGATGTCACTAACACCATCTGACACAATGATTCTATTTTGATTTGAAAGGCCACAATTCCCCCTGATTATCTCATATGCAATGACAGTTAATAAAAGCCAAGGTCAATCATTATTGTTTGTTGGTCTTCTACTAAAGAAACATGCATTCTGGCATGGACAACCGTATGTCACTTTATCAAGAGTTAAATAGTCCTGACGGCCTGAAAATATTGATATGTAAAAATAAATTTTATCTCAAATGAAAAGTTTGTTATGGCGTACTATCTTTGTTTAAGACTGAACATTTTAATGAAGAAAATTATTTTATTTTTCTAATGAAGAAACCTAATTAGGAAGTTGATGAAAATGGTTAGATTTTTTTTATTTTTTTATTTTTATTTTTATTTTTTTTAAGAAAAGCATATTGAGAAAATGGAAGGGAGAGGGGACATATTTTTATCAAAAGAGAGCCGTTTGTTTGTGGGGATAATAGAATGTATAATAACAAGTCTTTAATTTTAGGACTAACCAATACTAAAAATAATATAAAGACATATATATACAATTATATATATTTTTTGAGGAAACTATTAGCCCGTGCATCGCCCGGGCGGAACCTTAGTTAAAATAATAAAGCATTACCCAATTGTTATTAGACTCCTCCAACTTCTCTCTCTCAGCCTTTCTTCTCCATTTTCTTTACTCTTTCTATTCTTCAATTTTTAATTAGTTTAATCTTAATCTTCCTCATTTTGTCAATCTTTCAACAACTCAATTGTTCATAATTTTAATATTGAAATTATAAACAATTGTGTTGTTGTTTTTCTATATAATATAATGTATAATAAGATTCTCTTTTTTAAATGAGAGCCGTTGTATTCTCTCCTTGTGAGAGCCTATATTTATCTTCATGTTTGTTGTTGTTTTATTTGTTTTGTAATTGTGACGACTCTTGCATTCTTGCACAATGAAGAGGTTGTCATTTTTCTTGCTACAAAGGGATGTTTCACGGATTTTGAGATGTTTGGCAGACATTTCTTTGACAACCCGGATTCTCAAATTTATCTAGTGCTCATCGCAATATATTATCAACGGTGGGATTTACAGATTTGACCAAGGTGTAACGGAAATGTCGCCCGCCCTCTCTATGTATATCGTTGTTGTTTCTTTGAGCAAAATATATCTTTCTCCATTATTTTCAAACTCCCAATCCGAATTCTCTAAGCCCCGCTCTTTCTGCCGTTAACTTTTCCGCTTGTCACCCAACTGTTCGACGAAATGTCCGACTGAACTCCTGTTTAACCTTTGAAGCTTTACTGTGAACAAAATAACGAAAGATCGTATTATAGCACTATATTTTTCACTCTAATTGAAATTTAACATACCCACTTTATTTGATTGATACAAAAGACTCAAAATTCATGTTTACTGAGCAAAAACTTGGTCATGATCGTTTGGACTTGGCTTATTGATGCTCTTTCTTATTGTCTATTGTAAATGTAAGCTGTTGCTTTTGAACCCCAGTTTGCAGTTAGTTGAGCGTGGAAATTCAAGCATTTTGGTATTTACGTACTTGAGAAAGCACAAACTTCAGACTTGTTGCCTGGGAGGGATTTTGTTGAGGGGACGTAAGAAGATGTCTTTTAAGCACACATAAACCATTCAGATTCATGTTTGTATCGTTGTGTGTGGTTGTGTGCGTTTGTGTGTCTGTGTCAGTCGATAATATATTGCAGTTTTCTGTTAAGGTTCATTAGCTACATGTAAGTTTACTCTCCCGTGTTGGTATTGTGAGCTTTAGTCCGTTTATATTACACCCACTAGCATACACACCCAAATAACTTAAGGTTGTATGTGGGGGTGTGTGTATTTATACTAACTTGCTCTCTGAAGTCCTTCTCAGTTTCGGTTCAATGTTCTTGAGGTTGAAATGTGTAATTGAAATACCACTCATTCTTCAAATGGTTCATGATTCAACCACTATGGATATAAGGAATATTATATATTCCTAAGTATATTTTGTAAATATCTTTTAGATATTAAACCTAGATATTGTATATCATTAGGAGATTGTAAACAAGCTAGACTAGATCTAGAACTTTCTATGTAACCCTATAAATATGTAACCTATTGTTCATAATAAAATTGAGTCTTTCATATTATTCTTCTCTACCATGTATGAATTGACTTCGTCTAAACCCTCCTAAATCCTAATATGGTATCAGAGCAAAAAGATCCATAGAGGGACTTCTCCACCAAAACCCTAGCGGCAAAACCCTAGCCGCCCCACCAACCATGCTTCCGCCACCACTACAAAACCCTAGCGGCAACAACCCACTATGCCGCCTCTTCCTCTCTCTCTCTCTCTCAATAGAACCCTAGCCGCCACCATCATTGAGCGGCAACCACCACCTCTTCTGTCCCTCTCTCAACAAATCTCCCACCACCATCACCCACCTTCACCATATACTTCCGCCACCACCTTCAAAACCCCATCTTCATCTCCCACCAAAACTGCCCAAACAAATACTCAGAAACTGCAGCCGATTAACCCAGAAAAACCACCTTCCGAGAGACCTGGAAATCCAGATCGACACCAGTAGGATCGAAGCCCTATCTCTTAGAAAAACCCAGGCGAAAAAATCACCCCGATCGGACCACAAACAAAGCAGGAATCGCCTTTTCAAAACTGCTGCGCTGAAACAACATCATATACGGGATTCTTCCCCTTTTTCACCGTGTATGTTTCTGACAACCACCCTCCTTGTCAAAACCCTAGAGGCAAACACTCCTAGCTTCACCTAAACATAACCTCACCTCTCACCTCCGCTCCACCATGTCAACCCACCACCACTCATCACCCTCGGCTACCCCCCCCCCCCTTACTAGCCGAAACCCCTCTCAATTTTTTTGTTGTTGTTTTCATTCCCTCAAACCCTCGACAAAAACCCTCGTGTCGACATCCACAAACTCGCCTTCACATACCTACACCCCAAATTGCCTCCCCCACTACCCCACCACCCCTCACTCCAACATCCCCCCCTCTCTCCCATCTTATTTTTTATTATTTTTGTCCCAAACCAAAGCCACCCACCACCACTAGCGGCAGCCTATAGCCGCCTCACCCTCCCATTACCATCCATACACCCCTCGGCAACCCCCCCCCCAATTGCCGAAACCATAAAATTTTTGTTGGTCAACCCTAGCCGACACCAACTCTCAAACCCTAACCATCTCCCCCCCCCTCCCACCATCGCCCCAGACCAGCCCCTCTTCCTTTCCCCAATTCACCCCGGGAAAACCCCCCCTCAAACCCTAACCATCTCCCCCCCCCCCCACCATCGCCCCAGACCAGCCCCTCTTCCTTTCCCCAATTCACCCCGGGAAAACCCCCCGCCGAACCCAACCTCTTGCGGCAAACCCCAGCCGCCTCACTCAATCACTACCCTTCACCCAACCGCACCACTTCTACACCACCAAACCACACCAACTAAACCGCACCCATCAAACCGCACCCACCAAACCGCATCCCGGCTTCAACACCCGACCGGACCACCCTTCTCACCCGGTCGAACCTCTCCCACCTTTCCCCCTTCATCTTTTCTCCACCGCACATACTCATCCAACCGCACCCACACCCCACCATCTACCGCACACCCTACCGCATCCCTCACCACTCTGCCTACCACATCCCCTACCAAACACCCGGTCGAACGACTCTCCTCAACCGACCGGAACCCACCCCTACAACTACTATACACCCCACCACGGCTCAACCCAATTACGGTCATTCTCTCCTCCTAAACAACCCCAATTGCCTCCCTCCTCCACCCTTACCCCTTATTCAAACATCCCCTTCCCCGGCAAAAACCCCCCGCCGAACTCGTGGCTCACCCATCTCTTGACCTACTGCACCTCCAACCCTACATCCGGCCGAATCACCTAACTCAAACCCCCGTCTTTCTGACGTACAAACTCCCAAGGTACCAAAACAATAAACCCGTCATTGTGACATAAAAACCCCACCCCCGTCATTACGACGTTAAAATCATTTCTCACGTGAGGGGTGTAACCCCTACAATGGTGACGATCAAGGTGACATCACGTGATTCAACCATTGCCAAGACCATCACGGCATCATCAACCACATCCGGGAACTCATCCGCATCAACAACTTCCTCACACCCGGTTCACATCATGTTTTTCCAAGATTGGACTTATCCAAGGATTGTCCATCTTGCGGGAGCGTATAAGGAATATTATATATTCCTAAGTATATTTTGTAAATATCTTTTAGATATTAAACCTAGATATTGTATATCATTAGGAGATTGTAAACAAGCTAGACTAGATCTAGAACTTTCTATGTAACCCTATAAATATGTAACCTATTGTTCATAATAAAATTGAGTCTTTCATATTATTCTTCTCTACCATGTATGAATTGACTTCGTCTAAACCCTCCTAAATCCTAATAATGGATACCATTGCCATTTCAGGTCAATTCTTATCAAACTAGTTATCTATCCTCAAATTAGTTTGGGATTGTAGAGTGCTCTTCTCAATTTCACTTTCCAAACTTACTAGGGTTTTGATTTGCAGCTAGTTAGGGCCGGTTTTAGGACGAAATAATAGATAGTACAGGTTTGTAGCAAAAGGAGCAAGGGTGAGATGCATAGAATCTTTGAATACCCGTGTCTTTCTCCGCGGCATACCAGAGAATATAAGTCCGATTTCGCCATGTTTGCAAAGCGCCTGTTTCAGAAAGCAACACAAAATCATCATCATCATCATCATCATCATCATCATCATCATCATCAGGTTTTTCACATGTTTTGACTTAATTATTTCGTTTGTATTATCTGTTTATGCTAAGTTATGTGATTTAAGGTGTTTGAATGATTGGATTGAGTTGATTTCTTTTTTCGTTGTTTGAATCTATTACTCCATCTGTCCCGGAAAGATAGTCACTCTTTTTTCGTTGTTACTACGAAGGAACTTTGAAAAATAATTAAGGCTACTTTCAGTTATCTTAATGTGACTCTAAAATTTGGTATTAATAGTATTTATAATAGTGTATCAATAACAATTTTTTAATTTTCATTAGAATAATTCAAAATAACTTTAATTATTTCTCAAAGTTCCTTCGTAGTAACAACGAAAAAAGAGAGACTATCTTTCTGGGGCAGAGGGAGTATCATTATATTGAGTCTCAAAAAAGATGCTAAACTGTGAATTAGTTGTTGAAATATACACACAAACTTAGTGTTTTGCTGGAAAATGTGGGATAAATGAAGTGGATCGAGATTTTCGAGTTGGAATTGATCGATTGAAGTTCATGTTACATAAAGAATATAGGGTTTAGTCATACATTGGGCTGAATCAGAAACTCATAAAAAATCTGTCTATTGACTCTAGACAGAGTTGGTGCGCGTTACGCGAAAGAGAGTAGTGGGTAGGTTTGGGGGTGTTTGAGGGAAAGAGGGGCACCGGGTGGGTTTTCCCCGGGGGGGGGGGGGGGCACAATCATTGGTCCATTGATTACTACTTGATTCACGCATTGGAGAATTGACACAAACCAACATATCATTATATGCTTACTGCTACGCCCAACAGAGCCAGTTGAGCTCAACGAGTGCTTGAAAAGCTCCACTTGAATCTTCGAAATCGCAGGTATTGATACCGGGAAAGTGGAGAATTCATTGGAGGAAACACAAGTGAACAACAAGGGTTTAATGAACTCGATATTCAAAGGAATCCACCAAAGAATATGAGCCAAATCACCACCCAAAGGCACCCAACCTAAGGGATAACTTCTAAAACAAAGTCAAAAGACTTAGGTGGTGTTTGATGTATTAAGCACTTGATGCTTAATGCTTAATAGATTGCAAGTTATATTTTGGAGGTAGGGAGCCTTTAATAACATTGAGGTATAGATGTTAGAGGTTACGTGAGGCTCTTAATGATTGAGAATCAAAATCATTGCTTAACCAATAAGAGCCTCATGGAACTTTCAACATGTAGAGCTCAATGTTATCAAGGCACCTTACCTCCAAATTATACCTTGTAATCCATTAAGTATCAAGCATCAAGTGCTTAATACATCAAACACCACCTTAATCTTTTATATAAAACTCAACTCACTCTCTCATTACAATTGCACTACAAGGGTATTTATAATACTCTTTAATCTTTTATATAAAACTCAACTCACTCTCTCATTACAATTGCACTACAAGGGTATTTATAATACTCTTGGAACATCCCTCCAAGCTTAGGAATATCAAAAATACTTAAAATGATAAACTTAAGAATTAATTACATATAAATAAGATAGAGGATTCATCCAAAGATTCATGAAACTCTTCAAATTAGTCAAAATTCGGATGAGAATGTCCTTCTGACTACCCTTCAGTAAATAAATCATAACTAATTCCACAAAAATCCAAATGGTGATCTGTAAAAAGAAACAGAAAGTAGACTTGTATATCTTTCCAATGATATATTATAAGCTTGCTGAAACTTCATAAATAATTACCAGATTGCCCTTTAATCGGACCCAAAATTCTGGGTGATTATTTTGTTTGTCAACAACCTTTTGTACCAATCTTTCGGATAGTTTTTGTACCGCTAACCCGCTCCACCGATAATAAATAACAAGGACATGTAGAGGGTACGTTTCCTGCATCAGGTATAACCCTTATTGGCTGTTATACATTTTTTTATTGCTTTCTCTAATGTCATTTCTATGACATCTACTATAATCATCTATATTGTGATGGTAAAAGGATGTAGTTTTTTTTTTAATTAGGTAGGGATGTAATGGTAGAGTGAATAATCTGCATTGGGTTTTGTAAGTGGCAAAAAAATGGGACAGGTAAAATAGGAAATATGGACAATATAAATAAGACGGAGGGAATAGCACAGATGAACATCTACCAATCAAAAATAATAATAATGATGATAATACATTTACTCTTTCTATAGCATCATTGTGAGATTACAGTTATCAAAAGGGACCAATTGTGTAAATGTAATATTGTAAGCCTATTGAGACAAGTATTTCAACATTGATTCATCTCAGATTTTCATTTTACTCCATATTAGCTATTCTGTCCACTTCCAAGGTTTTTTTCTTTGACCTAGTTCAGAGAGTATCTGAATGTGATTGTTGTATGATGCATACGTTTGTAATGATTTATGTGTTGTAAGTTAACCTTTTCCAGTGCTATGGTCTTTGTATTTCAGAGAAGTTGTGGGCAGACATGGAGAGTATCGAGGCAAACTACTCACGACGGTTGGACAGTCGCATTAGTCGGGAAAATCTTAAAAGTGAGCTGCTATATTTTTGTATTCTATCTTTTCTCTCACTTGATTATACATGTGTAGACACCGAAAATTTGGCAATGTTAATTAATTTTTGACTTATTAAATTAGTCAAAGTGTTGACTTGTTAAAGAATACAAAAGTCAAAGCCCACATATTATTTCAATGTCTCATTTCTTAATATGTTGGTAAAGTCCAAACAAAATAAATGGACAACCCAATATATTAGAATTATTTTTCAAATAATTCCCTTTTGAATATGTACCAGAATGACATTAGGGAAAATTTATGTACCAAAATGACCACTTTGTGAGAAGTCGGCATTGGTAGTGCCGTTTTTTGTTTGAAGTCGTCATTGGCAATGCCGACTTTAGGTTTAACGTGAAGTCGGCATTGGCAACGCCGACTTTAGCTAGGGTTTACAGAAAACGTCATTGTCATGAGTGGGGTTAATAGTATGTTGGTTGAATGAATTGTGTGGTGAAAAATGAAGAGAGATAATGAGTGGGTGAGGTAGATTGAATATAAAATTATAAAAAGATTACCATTTTGGGGAGTCTCAAGTGAAGTGGGGACGGACCAAAATAGAAATAAGTTTCAAGTGAGGTGGGACGGAGGGAGTATATGAGATCATAGTCTGTTTGACATTAATGTTTTAAATATATATTCAAAGAGTATATACTGTAATATTCTATTTTGAATTTCTTTAAAATTGTATAATTACATTCGCTCATTCGAAAATGTGAAATATTTGCAATTTGGTAATGGAATATTGTGTAGGTACTTGACTAATTTGTTATGAAGTACTCCTTCCGTCTTGTTTAAGGTTTTTAGTTTGACTTTGCACGCTTATTAATAAATCAAGTGTAAAACAAAGAAAAATGGGTCAACAAACGTAGGGAGGTGAGGATATAATTGTCAAAACACTATTCAAAAAGCAAATGAGTTAAAACTAAGTTGGGTAAGTAATGGTTTTTTTTGTAATTAAATGAACCTTTTGATGGCAAGATTATCCAAGACACTATTCATATTTTTCCATTTATGGAATAAAGCAACTAAGAACCTTAATCTGGGACAAACCAAAAAGGAAAGTAAGAACCTTAAACTGAGACGGAGGGAGTATAAAGAATATAAGTACTATGTACTTTAAAAATTCAGCAGTTGTAATTGTTGGTGAAAAGTTTGGTACATAATATTCGTGGGTAAAATATTTTTGGATGTGAATATAAATATAAAATATACTCCATAATTAAATCGAAGTGAGATTGTTCATATAAGCAACTACTCCCTTCATTGACAATGACGTTTTCTGTAAGCCCTAGCTAAAGTCGGCGTTGCCAATGCCGACTTCACTTTAAACCTAAAGTCGGCATTGCCAATGACAACTTCAAACCAAAAACGGCACTACCAATGCCGACTTCAAACCAAAAAACGGCACTACCAATGCCGACTTCTCACAAAGTGGTCATTTTGGTACATAAATTTTCCCTAGTGTCATTCTGGTACATATGGATTCAAAAGGGAATTATTTGAAAAAAAATCCAATATATTATAAATGGATCCGCTCAAGTCATAAAATACTTTGGCCCATGGAAAAGCCCAAGTCTTGCTATTAAATTCAAAATGATGATTACTCTAATTATTTTATTCCTTATTAACAAAAAAAGAGTAAAATATGTTAATTTGGGAAAGTCAAATACATGTCCATAAATAACTCACATGTCTAGCCTATAAATAGGAGGCTTTGCAAAGAGTTGAGACAGACGGAGAAATCTCTACAAGAACAAGCCAAAGCTCTGCCAAGACTTCAAGCAAGACCTTCAACCTCAACTTCAACATCAAGAAATTCCGACGAAGAACAACAAGGTCAAGCTGTTCAAAGTCGACATCTTCAACAACAAATCACTTGACAAAGAACAACAAGCCACCGAGCCTTTCAAGTCAACATCAAATCAAATCGACGAAGAACACCAAGCCACGTGCCGTTCAGAGTCAACATCAAATCAAATCAAATCGACAAAGAACACCAAGCCACGTGTCGTTCAGAGTCAACATCAAATCAACTCGACAAAGAACAACAAGTCACTGCACCGTTCAACGTCAACGTCTTCATCAACTTCATTCAAGATCAAGCCTCCACGGCCCTCTTTGAAGTCTAGAAGAAGATTTCAAATCTTGTTCGAGATCAAATCCATCGGCCCTCGTCCAAGATTGCAATCCAAGATTAAACTATTCGGACTCGAGAGAAAGTCGCTCGACCCTTACCCAAAACCACGCCCAAGCTTCAACAAATCAAATCTGAGATCAAGCCTATCCGGCCCTCGTAAAAACCAAGCTCAAGCTTCAACAGAAAGACCCGAGATCAAGCACATTCGGCCCTCAAAGTTTAAATCACAACGGAGAAAGAATCAGAGGATTATTACCTTGTAATAGGTAAAATCATAGAGTTGTAACCTACATCATTTGATAAATAATAAAATTCATTTCTTGTGCATTTAATTTCGTGCCCACGTGTTAGACGAGAAATTAGTGTGTACAAATTTTGGCACGCTCAGTGGGACCACTCTACCTCTCATCTCTTTCTCTGCAAGACTCCTCAAGAAAAAGACACTACATTCAGAAACGATGACACCAAAGAAAGGCATCGCTCAAGTTAACAAGGCAAAGCATGTAGCAGCCGCAGACGCCAAGGTGAGTCCACATGAAAATCCAAATCATAAATCAAGCATTGGAACATCTCTGGGGCAATAAGTAAGTCTAACTCGAAGAAGCACTCTGACTCGTGCACTTTTGCCATGCCGGTGATGGTGACCAACGCAACTTCAATGGAAGAAAAACTTACAAATATGGCCCAATCCATTTAAAGACTAACCAAAATTGTGGCAGATAAAGACTTAGAGATTGCTTCCCTCATTAACAAACTCGAAAATCAACACATCAGCAAGTCAAGCCAAGATCAAACTTATCAACAAGGATTCATTCACCAAAACGATCAATCCGAAAAGCACGAGCATGCATCTACTTCAAAGCAACTAAAAGGCGGAAACCATCAACAATCATCACTTGGATCGATATCCGTTCAACATCTTCAGGATATGATAACCAACGCAATTCGAGCACAATATGGGGGCCCTACTCAAAGCAGTTTCATATACGCGAAGGCCTACACAAGAAGGATTGACAACATGAAGATGCCATCAGGCTACCAACCGCCTAAGTTACAACAATTTGATGGGAAAGGAAACCCAAGGCAACACATTTTGCACTTTATGGAAACATGCAACAATGCGGGAACAGAAGGTGATCTACTTGTCAAACAATTTGTACGATCCCTACAAGGAAGTGCATTCGATTGGTACACCAATCTAGAGCCTGAGTCAATAGACAGTTGGGGACAACTGGAAAAAGAGTTCCTAACAAGATTCTATAGTACTCATCGTATTGTAAGCATGGTTGAGCTAACCAATACCAAGCAAAGGCCGTACGAGCCAGTGGTTGAGTACACCAACAGGTGGCGTTATTTGAGCTTGGACTGTAAAGAAAAGATCTCTGACTAGTCTGGAATCGAGCTTTGTATGCAAGGCATGCACTGGGGTTTTTGGTACATCTTACAAAGCTTTAAACCTCAAACCTTTGAAGAATTAGCTACAAGGGCACATGACATAGAGATGAGCATAGCCAACCATGGAGAAAGCGTCATAGAAGGTGACAACAGCGACGACAATGACACTCCTGAAGAGTCGGCAAGTGATAGTGAAATCTCTTTCTACATGTCATCCAAAAGTTCAAAAGAATCCACGGATGATGATTATCTTGAATATCAAAACGAGCATCGTTTCTCTATCAACAATGATGAATCTCTATAAAGTTGCATTATGCTCCTGGCCCGTACGAGCTTAAACTACGAACGGCAAAAAAAAATAAAAATAAAAACAAAAAAAAACAAGTTGATTGAACGTGGTGGAAGTTGTCCTGCCTACATCAACTCCTGGCTGACAAATACTCCCTCCGTCCCAAAATGATATTCTCATTTGATTATTCAAACTTTTTAAGGATATGAACAGTTGCTTCACTATCCATGTTTTGTTTATGCACTTTTAAGGCCAAAATGTAGAAACAAGAAGAACCTTTTGGGACAACGAGAAATGGCAAATAGGAAGATCATTTTGGGACGGGGGGAGTATGATCACTTGATTGATGAAGTACACAAGAAATTTCCAACCCTGCCTCAAACGCAACATATTGATATTTTTAGTCTAGCTCTCCAAAAGCTTCTCCCATGCTAACTCCTGATGATCAGAAAATGGGTGTTCACAAATCTGAAGAAGTCATTGCCTTTTAATTAATTTGTGAGCTCTGGCGGCAGTAGTTCCGATATTACAGGAAATGGTTTTTTTTTTTTTTTTTTTTGGAAGAAAATATCCACTTATAGTTAGAATAATAAGGTTTCACTACATTTAAAAAATAATTTAAAAAGAAATATTTCTTATAGAAGATGGGAATAGTTAGGAAGTAAATATTACCCTTGCCTTGGTACGGGGTAGGAACTAGACTATCTTTTTCTTCTTCCTCTCCTCAGATCTATCTCAAATTTACACAATCTGGGTTTTCCATTTTCAATTTTATAGTTTTTCTTTTTATCTTGGTTTCAATTTGGGATTTGAGATATTTTAGAAAGTGAATTTTTCAAGACTAGAACTTTTCAAAGTTGTGTTCATTTCGATCTATTATAATCTGTCAATTTGTTCAATTTGATTTTCCAAAAGTGATCCAAGGATTAGTTCTTGTTTCTTAGTGGTGGTGGTAAAGGTGCTCGTCATGTATAGGGGTAGGCTATGGTAGTGTTGTGATGACCATATAGATATTGTGGTGTTCATTTTGGTGGTGCTGGTTATTTTGGAGGTGATGTTCCTGGTGGCTGTGGACGGTGGTAGACAATGATGAGATGGTTAATCTAAGTTAACTCGGTTTTCCAGATTTTACTAACAAATTCGTTAATCTAACAACTTATTAACGAAATGGGGAAAAGAAATCACAATAGTTAACAAATTATTTAACGAAGTGAAACAAAGTATAACATACATTATTAATTAAAACGACGTAGTTTTGTGCCAATTCAGTAACTTCATACATTATCAATCCATTTGGCGTATCTTTTTCCACGCATTTTGCAAAAATACCCAAATCAGCCTCCTAGTTAGTATTTCCGTCAATTTTTTGATGGAAAGTTAACGATGGCCGAATTCGCACTCATTTTTCTTGAGTACAAGGGCAAATATAGCAATTATTGAGTTTGAGAGCATATCTGCATCTTAGACCCAAGTACGGGGGCATAAATCTATATTTTCCCTAACCTTAAAGATTTATATCCCTTGTACTCTCTTCATAAATGCTCAGCCTTTGAATGAATCCAATCTCTACGTTTTTCACTTGCCTATTGTCCAACTTTCTCTTTTATGCGTAATATCCTTCTTCAACTTCTTTGCTTAATTCTAGCAATCCATCTTAATACAACCTGATTAATGGACCAACAAAAACACAATCTTGCAAAATATATTAAATATTATTTTAAGATAATATTGTGAAGATAATGTTCAAATATTATTCAGACTTTCGTCTGATGACACTGAGACAGTGTTGGCAGCACTTGTAATAACACCACATTCTGCACTTACAAATCCCAAAATACATTAACAGTCTTTTAACTTTTCACTTTTTCAATACTCCCTCCGTCCCAAAATAATCTTCACATTTGACTATTCAAACTTTTTAAAGATATGAATATTTGCTTCACTAGCCATGTCGTGTTCATGCACATTTAAGCCTAAATTGTAGAAATATGAAGAACTTTTTGGGACAATGAAAAATGGCAAATGAGAATATCAGTTCACGACAGGGTGAGTATAATGTTGTATGTTGGATCAGTCTGTAGCTTCTAAGTTACTTAACTTTTCATTGTTTCCTTCTTCATATGAGTATTATGCTGGTCCCATGTATGCAGATAACTCTATCAGAAATATAGATAACTCTATCAGAAATATAAAAGAGATCTCAATTTTATTGATTAACTTGTGAAGAAGATATATACAATAGGTATTCTTGGAGAGCAAGATATTAAGTCCTAACTATTATGGAATCCCTAATACAAAAGGAAACAAGATATATAGTCAGAAATAAAGAACTAACTAGGAGTCTTCTAGAGAATCTCTAACATGCCCCCGTAAGATGGACGATCGATGAGTGAGACCAATCTTGGACATCAAAAATTCAAAACGTGCACGCGCCAAAGGTTTGGTAAGAGCATCTGCCAACTGATCATTACTCGAAATAAATGATACACGTAAGGAGTTATCTTGAACCTTTTGACGAACAAAATGGTAATCAAGACCCAGATGTTTCTGCGAGAATGAAAACGGGGATTAGCAGCAGCATAAGTGGCACCCAAATTATCACAGTATAAAGTCGGAGTATGGGTAGTAGCACTCTGTAGTTCGGACAGCAAATTTTGTACCCAACATACCTCAGAAGCAGTAGCAGCAACCGCCCTATACTCGGCTTCAGTTGATGAACGAGCCAACGTACGCTGCTTTTTCGAACTCCAAGCAATGGGATTTTTTCCCAAGTAAACAATGTACCCAGAGGTAGAAATATAAGTGTCCAAATCTCCCGCCCAATCGGCATTCGTAAACGCATGTAAAGTGAGAGGAGAATCTCGGCAGATCGGTAACCCCAGAGTGGCAGTACCAACTAGATAGAGAAGAACCCATTTAAGAGCAGACCAGTGAACATCAGTTGGTTTATGCATGAATTGGGACAACCGATTGACAGCAAATGAAATATCTAATCTTGTCAGAGCCAAATACTGTAAACTGCCAACTAAGGCTCGAAACTCGGACGGATCAGATAAAGGAGTGCCATTACTGACAGACAGAGTCGGCTGTGGAGCCATAGGAGTAGGAACCGGTTTTGATTCAGACATGTGAGAGCGAGCAAGAAGATCCTGGATGTACTTTTGATGGCTTAAGAGAATCCCTTTCGGATGCGGGAGTACTTCAACACCAAGAAAATATGATAGTTGACAAAGATCTTTGAGAGAGAACCTAGCTGAGAAGGCAGAAATAAACTGATTAAGTACCTGTTCATCGTAGCCAGTGATGATGATGTCGTCCACATAGACAAGTAGATAAATGATGCCACGCGGAAGACATAAAGTTAAGAGTGATGAATCAGATACACAATTCTTGAATCCCAGAGAAAGAAGATAATTCCGAAGTTCATTGTACCATGCTCTTGGGGCCTGTTTAAGACCATAAATAGCTTTCTTCAATTTTCACTCAAAGTTGGGATGGGACGGATTTGCGAAACCAGGAGGTTGAGCCATAAAAACATCCATGGAAAGAGTGCCCTGAAGAAAAGCATTATTAATGTCCACTTGACGAAGAGGCCAGCCACGAACGGTGGCAAGAGTGAGAATCGTACGTACAGTAGCCGGCTTAAGACTGAATGTCTCAGAGTAGTCAATACCCGGGCGTTGATGAAACCCTTTCGCAACAAGTCGAGCTTTGTGTCGATCAACAGACCCATCAGGGTTATACTTATTCCTAAATATCCACTTACAACCGACAAGATTATGAGATGGAGACGGTGGAACAAGATCCCAGGTATGATTGTGTAAGAGAGCATCAAATTCTCATTGTATGGCGTCACGCCACACAAGACTTTTGAGAGCTTGAGTGATGGTAGCGGGCTCAGTAGATGACTGGACGGAAGTATGGAGGTTTAATTTGTGAAGAGGTTTGTGGATATTGTTGCGAGAGTGGGTTACAGGGCCTTGGTGAAGTGGCTCGCTAGTAGTGTGGGTCAGAGGAGCAAGGGGACCGCTCGGTCTAGGGGAGAGTCCGGTCGGGTTGTCTGAGGGATTGGTCGGACTAGGAGATGGTCCGGGCGGGTTATGTGAGGGACCGGTCGGACCTGGTGAATATGAAGCTGGAGATGGAGGGACAGGCATGGGAGAATCAGGTAGTGTGGTCTGATCTGTGGGATGGGTGAAGGAAGGGGACGAAGTGGGAGATGGTGTCGGAAGTATGAGTGGAACTGGAAGGGGACACCACTCGGGTGGCATAGGAGGGGAGTTGTTAGGGGGGAGTAGGTTAGCAAAGGGAAAAGAGTGTTCAACAAATCGAACGTGTCAGGAGGTATAGATCCGGTTGGTAGAGATGTCGAGATAATAGTAGGCACTCTGAGTGGGTGAGTAGCCGACAAACACACACGGGGAGGAGCGAGGATCCAGTTTGTGTTGGGTGTAGGGACGAAGCCATAGGTAACATAGGTAGCCAAAGCTACGAAATTTAAGGTAATTGGGGTGATGGTTATGAAGTACGAAGTAAGGGGAACGAAGTTGAAGCGTGGGAGTGGGCATACGGTTGATGAGATAATAGGCTGTGGCGAAGGCAAGGGGCCAATATTTACGTGGCATGGAAGAGTGGGTGAGAAGAGAGAGCCCAGTTTCAACTATGTGACGATGAGGACGTTCAGAGTAGCCATTGTGTTCCGGAGTGTGAGGTGGAGATGTGAGATGTTGGATGTGTTGGGTATGATTATTATAAACCACTCCTATTACTTAATTTGATTGATCCCATGACCTAATTTTATCTTTTATGGACTTTAGGATATATTGTAAGAAGTTTCATACTTCATTTTAGTTAAGTCCATTTTTAGATAGTCTAGGCTTGTGAAGATTGGCTCCTCAAATTTCGAAGAAATTTATCTAAGGCAACCTACCTCACAAGTAACCACACTTTGAGCATTCACAAGTGACCACACCTGAATCAGTCACAAGTGACCGCACCAGATTCACTTTCAAGTGATCACATCAGTGTTACTCTCAAGTGACCGCACCAAGCCACTCAAGTTGCCGCACTTGAAGTGACCGCAATTCACTTAGCTTGCCTTATGAAGACCGAAGACTGAAGACTCAACTCAAGTTTGGTTAAACTTAACCATGGTCACACTAGTGTCCAAAGCATTGGTTAGTTTACAACGTTGCAAAATTCGAAATTCAAATTTTGAATTCAACTGTCATCTAACGGTGTGATGGTACATTTGGACCACCACTACTCTGCAACAACAAGGACAACTCAGACTGAGCTCCAATTAGAATTCAACAGCTCATTGTCCTCCAAACTTGCTCCCCAAGATTTCTAACAGCTACCTCTCATTTCAAGGCTATAAATAGTCCTTGAGTTCTTCATTGAACATTGCTGAGATTCCAAGAGAGAAATTGCTGTTGAAATACTTGGTGATTGAAGATCATATTCAAGATTTCCAGAATCCTTTGAAACTTCAAGCATTTGCCTTCAAATCTTCAAAGATCTCCAACAACCTTCAAGCACATCAAATCTCAAGCCCAGCAACATTAAAGATTCATTAGGCTCTCAATCATATAGATTACATAGAGCCCTTGATTCTTACACACACACACACCCCGATTGATCAATCACATAGATTGCATCATTAGGGATACACTGGTCTAAGTTTAGGATTCGTTCTTCATAGAAAATAGGTGTTGATTCAATACTTCATCTTTGTAATCTGTACTCTCGAAGAATCAATATATATAACTCCATTCAAAATCCAAGACTGTCCATCTTGGTAAATGACGTAGATCTTTTAACAGATCGAACATTTCTAAATCCTTGTGTCATTTACTTGCTGCTTTTACATTTCTGCAAATTTACTTTCATCTTATTCTTATTGTTCTTCATTGTTCATATTAATCTTGTTTGTCGTTTAGTGTTTGATCTTTTCAAATATTCAACTTATTGTGAATTGTGTTTGTATGTTCAACTCAGCCTAAGCTAAAATCTGACTAACTTATCATTTACCAAAACTTCCAAGACACTATCTTTCAATCTCTCAACCTACCGTACCAAATCATCTTTTACCTACCGCACCCTAAGTTGACGCACTCTACCTACCGCGCAACTTAACCTACCGCACTGTTTCAATCAAAAACAACTCTAACTCATTTGTATCGAAAACTTCCGCTGTGCATATTACTCTTGAACTAGTGGTTTTTAAGTGACCGCAAAATTCATTGAGTAAGCATAAGGTTGACTTTTGAAAAAGGGTTGAAATTTTAAATAGGCTATTCACCCCCCCCCCCTCTAGCCTCTTTTCATACCCTTGTTGTGCCTTTGGGACCAACAAGTGGTATCAGAGCAAACACCTTCATAAAACTCTTGTTTTTCAAGCTTAACAGCTTGGGTGGCGATTCAGTATGGCAAGTCAGAAAACTATGGCAACGGTTAACTTCACTCACGTTCCAGCATTCGACGAAGATAACTTTGACGTATGGAAGCACAGCATTCTAACTCAGTTCTACTCCATGGACGAGCAACTTGGTGATTGTCTTACCATTGGACCATACTTCCCAATGAAAGCTAATCCGGATCCAGAAACCAATGGTGCAAATCCGACTCTCAAGAAACCAAAAGCTGAATGGACCGATGAAGAAAAGAGATTGGTTGGAATGGATGTGAAAGCAAAAAACATACTTCTAAGTACCTTGAGTACGTCACAGCGTCGACAGATCATGGAATGTTCTACTGCAAAAGAACTTTGGGATGCAATTGAAGATTACATCGAAGGAGATCAAGCTTGCAAGGAAAGCAAAAGATTTGCAATTCAAAGAAGATTCAACAACTTTGCTAAGATCCACGGTGAATCACTAGAGCCACTTATGATCGATATTGTGAGATCGTAAGCACTTATACAACACTCGGAAAGAAGCTAACCAAGAAGGAGATCAATGTTAATTTTCTTGCTGCTCTTGGTTCTCAATATCTTCACAAAGGAAACACCCTTGAAGATACCAAGTTGCTAGATGATATGTCACTCAGAAACCTCTATGCCAACCTTAAAGTTTTTGATATCAAGCTCCACAACACTGAAGAGATGGAAGGAAAAACAAAGAGCTTGTCGTTGGTCGCTAAAAAGGAAGAAATGGTCGAAAAAGAATATCCAAAAATCTCCACATCTGAGTTACTAGATATGGACGATGATGACTTTGCTATGTTCGTGAAAAGATTTCAAAAGTTTAGAAAATCAGCAAGGCCCGGATCATCAAGCAAGGCTCCAGCAAGGTTTTCAAGGAGCAGCTCAACAAACAAGAAAGAGTACTCCAACTTCTCCAAGAAGAAAGAGGATCTCGTTTGTTTTAATTGCAGGAAACCAGGTCATTTCGCATCAGAATGCCCAATTCCCAAATTCGAGTACATGAAGAAGAAAAGTAACTTCACTCCGAGATATTCAAAGCAAAAGGGAATGGTTGCTGAAGAGGACTCTACCACAAAAGAGTTAGCTACCTGGATAGAGTCGGATTCTGATAAAAGCGACGAGGATTCTGAAGAAGGTCACATTTGTTTGGTCGTTCATTCCGATGATGAGGATGATAATGAAAATCGTCGCTCACCAAATGCAAAACCTAAACGGATAAGCTATACGGCCGATGAACTTGCTGAAAAGGGATTCCTAACTCCAGTTCAAAAGAATGGTGATCTTCTATTTTCAAGATGTGATGTGAGTGCAGCAAAGAAGGCTCTATCTAATCCCAAAATGAAGGAAGCTCAAGCTACCATACCTCAAGTCAAGTTTGACATTTCCCCCGATGAACAAGAAAAGATGTTTATGAAAGCTGAACAGGTAATCAGTAAGTTTACTGGCATGAAGGAAGCTTTAGCACTTTCAACTGAAGAAATTTCCCAGCTTAAGACGGAGAAATCTCTACTAAAATCTGAACTCACCCTCCTTAAGGAGCAGATCAAGAGTATGACTCCTCTTACTGATCGAAACCATTTCTTAGAAGAACAAAATGCTATATTTAAAGTTAAAAACGATGAATTGGTTGCTGAGATAAATGATCTCAAAAGGATTACTAATGAGTAGACCAATTCGCGTGTCACTATGGAACAAATCTTAGAATCCCAAAAGCTTAGTGGTGATAAGGAAGGCTTGGGATTTCAAACTAGTGACAACTTTAAATGTGCAGCTTGTTGTGAAAGAGATGAGAAATTTACCCAGCAAACTTTGGAAGGGTCAAAGGCTAAACATCATGTTTCAAAGGGTCAAGGACAAGAACCAAATAAGAAACTAGAGTTCAACTATGTCTACCCTAAGAAACAAACTGGAAAGGCAAAGTTGAAAGGTATTGCCATGGATGAACCTACCGCAGGAGCAAGCTCCAGCAAGGTAGCAGAGTCACCCTGCCGCATGCACTTGCCGCGAGGTCAAGTGACCGCACCAAGGAAGCTGGCGACCGCATGGAAGCCAGCGACCGCAAATGGTGGCAAGGCGGCAAAGTTCAAAAGGATGAATTTTGTAAGGGCGGCCGCATCCATACCAGTTAATGATGTTGTGCTCAAGACTTAAACTAAGTTTGTTAACCCTCAGTTGGGTGGCTTTCACCATTGTTCTGTGTGTGATGATTATGGTCACAAGGCTGCTGAATGTCTTTTAAGATTCACACCAAATCCCAGAAGGTTTAAACCACCTTCTGTGAGGCAAGTGTGGGTTGTCAAAAGCTGCTAATCTTTACGACCCAAAATAATAAAGGGGACCTCGATCTTAAATGTTTATTTTGTAGGTCCTCTGCTTAATGGCTGGTCACTCCAATGAAGCTACAAGTTTATGGTATCTAGACAGTGGATGCTCAAGGCATATGACTGGAGATATCAACCTACTGGAAAGTGTCTGTAATGAAAAAGGTCCAGCAGTCACTTTTGGCGATAACAGTAAAGGAAAGACCATTGGATACGGAGTAATCAGAAAAGGAAAAATAACAATCCAAGATGTTTCTTTAGTCACTGATCTGAAACACAATCTTCTCTCAATCTCACAATTTTGCGACAAAGGATTGCAATGCCACTTCACCTCAACTCATTGCTTAATCAAGGATGGCAATTCCAGTGTCACTTTGCTAAAAGGGATTCGTAAGAAAAATGTTTACATTGTTGATTTCAATTCTTCTTGTATTTCTTCTAATCTCTGTTTTGTAGCAAAGAATGTTAGCAAAAATAGTTGGCTTTGGCATAAACGACTAAGTCACTTGAACTTCAAGTATCTCTCCAAGATTGGTAGAAAAAATCTAGTTCGTGGTCTACCCAAGGTATCTGATCACCACGATGAAAAGTGCTCAGCTTGTCAACTAGGCAAACAACCAAAAGCGTCTTTCTCCAGCAAGACGACTCCTTCAACTTCAAGATGTTTGCAGCTACTACATATGGATTTATTTGGACCTGTCACTACCACAAGTATTGGAGGAAATAGATATACCTTAGTTGTGGTAGATGATTATTTAAGATATACGTGGGTTGAAATAATGATCTCAAAAGATGATTGTTGTGACATTTTGAACGCGCTCTTTAGACAGCTCCAAACTCAAAAAGAAGATGACATTGTTAGTGTTCGATCCGACAACTGTACAGAATTCAAGAACAACGGTGTTTCTCAATACTGTGATGACCATGGTATTGACCACAATTTCTCAGCTGCTGGAGTTCCTCAACAAAATGGTGTTGTGGAAAGGAAGAACAGAACGTTGATAGAGGCTAGAAAGACAATGATTGCTGAAGCAAAGCTACCATAATATTTTTGGGCTGAAGCCATCAACACAGCATGCTTTACTCAAAATAGATCCCTCATCAACAAGACCTACAACAAAACTCCTTATGAACTTTGGAGAGGAAGAACCCCCAACATCGCCTACTTCAATATTTTCGGATGCAAATGCTACATTCTCTACAACGGTAAAGAATATCGAGGTAAATTTTCTCCTAAGGCCGATGAAGGTATATTTGTTGGGTATGCTAAACACTCAAAAGATTTTCGTGTATTTAATAAAACCACTCTTAAGATAGTAGAATCTGTCCATGTTACTTTTGATGAACATTCTCTCCTTGAGCCACATTTGGCTCCAAATGTTGCTGATGATTTTGTTGAGCTTAATGAGACAGGTACAAATCAACCACAAAATCAATCAACTCAAAGAAATCCATCTACCTCAACTGCATCTCCATCTACCATACATGAAGCACCAGAAGTTACCACATCTGCTGCCACCTCACATGGAGATGAAGTTGAAACACCCATCAATGTTGAAGAACCAATCCCTCAAATTACTTATGATTGGGATGGCACAAATGATGTACCAATAGAAGATTTTCAACAACCATCAACTCAACCAGACATACCTCAAGGAGTTTGTGAGGTCAGAGATCACCCAATTCAGAATATCATTGGTGACCTACATTCTGGTGTTCGAACAAGAAGATCAAACTATGATGCACTTACCGCATTCATATCTCAAATTAAACCCAAGAAAGTTGATGAAGCACTCCAAGATTCAAGTTGGGTTGTTGCTATGCAAGAAGAGTTCAACCAATTTGAAAGATGTAAAGTTTGGACTTTAGTTCCAAGACCAAAAGATCAAGGAGTGATTGGTACAAAGTGGGTGTTCAGAAACAAGATGGATGAGAATGGAAGCATTACAAGAAACAAATCTAGGTTGGTTGCACAAGGCTACAGACAAGAAGAAGGCATTAATTATGATGAACTTTTGCCCCCGTTGCAAGACTTGAAGCTATAAGGATATTGTTAGCTTATGCCTCTTACAAAAGATTCAAGCTATAATAAATGGATGTGAAGAGTGCATTTCTCAACGGTGAACTTCAAGAAACAGTCTTTGTTGCTCAACCACCGGATTTGAAGATCAAAAATTTCCAGATCATGTCTACAAACTCCGTAAAGCTTTGTATGGACTCAAACAAGCTCCACGAGCATGGTATGATACTCTATATAAATTTCACCTAGATAAAGGTTTCAAGCGTGGTAAGATTGACACAACTCTATTCATTGCTAAATATCATGATCATACTTTACTTGTTCAAATATATGTAGATGATATTATTTTTGGTTCTACTAATGAACTATTGTGTAAGCGATTTGAGAAACTCATGAAAAGAAAATTTGAGATGAGCATGATGGGAGAATTGAAATTCTTCCTTGGACTTCAAATAAAACAATGTGCTGAAGGCATTTTTCTCAACCAAGCAAAGTACACAAGAGATCTTATCAAGAAATTTGGACTTGAAAATGCAAAGGCATACGACACTCCTATGGCTACTGGTAACAAGCTAGATAAAGACTTGAAAGGTAATAAGGTTGATCAAACCTTGTACAGAAGTATGATTGGCTCTCTTCTATACTTAACTGCTAGTAGGCAAGATATCATGTTTAGTGTTTGCGTTTGTGCTCGTTATCAAGCTTATCCTAGAGAAGCACATCTTATTGCTGTAAAAAGTATTATTTGATATCTATTTGGGACTACTAACCTTGGACTTTGGTACTCCAAAGATTCGAATTTTGATCTTATAGGTTACTCAGATGCAGACTATGCAACATGTACCATTGACAGGAAAAACACAAGTAGAACTTGTCATTTTCTTGGAAATCGACTAGTTTCATGGGCAAGCAAGAAACAAGCCTCAGTCTCTGTATCTACCACAGAAGCTGAATATATAGCTGCTGAAAGCTGCTGCTGCCAAGTGCTGTGGATGAAGCAACAATTGGTTGACTATGGAATCAATAAAGAGAATTGTCCAATCTATTTTGATAACACATCTACCATTGCTGTTTCCAACAACCCTGTCATGCATTCCAAGACTAAACACATTGATATCAAATACCATTTTCTCAAGGATCATGTGGAAAAAGGTAACATCCATCTAGAGTATGTGAGTACTGACGATCAAATTGCAGATATTCTCACCAAGGCTCTTGATTCCAAGAGATTTAGGTATCTTAGAGAAGAAATGGGTATGCTAGAACTTTAAAACCTTTTCCATATGATTTTTATGTACTAATGTTTGTGTTTTCTATAAGTTCAACCCCTAGTAGGTATTCAAGCGATAAATCAACTCACGGTCAGCAAAGGTCACGGTCACATTGATCTACAACTGACCGCACCCTATTGACCGCACCTATCCAAGCTACCGCATCATCAAAGTTACCACAACGACAATATATTTCAGGGTTTTGAAGAAACCCATCTAGATGGAAAATGATGATATGTGTTTACTACTTTGAAGAAGTACTCAACCAAGGTATGACCTCAAGCTACCGCACCAGTCGCGGTCGATCATAACTTGCCGCATCCAAAGGACTTCAGGTAAGTCTTTCCAACTTAGAGATATTTAGGATGCTTTGACCAAGTCTACCTCAAGGGTATTTCGGTAATTTCTAATTTTTCCCTCGATTCTCATTTATTTCAAATCATTTGGATATATTTAATTCTGCAATTAATATTATTCCCATATCATTGTTCGCCGTCATTGGTCACCTCGATAAGACAAAAGGACTCCTTGCATTTAATTCTGGACTGCGCAGAGTTGATGTTCCATCACTCCACTTCCTGACATCTTTTCAGCTTTATGCGCCTCCACCACCCTCTCCTCCTTCACTCTGCAACTCTTGCACTCTCTCTTATTTCTCTCTAACTTCTCTCTACTTTCTCTCTCTATAACCTCCGTCTACATCTCTCATTCTCTCCATTTATATGGCTGACCCAATCTCTAAATCATCACAATCTCTTCCTAAGAAGCAACAACTTCCGATTCTCTCAAGAATGGTAAGAATTTCTGAACCTTAACTCTATATTTTCAAGCATTTCAATTCCGTGTTTTATGTTCATGGCGGGTTTTAAAACCCTTTCATATTCTGGGTTGATTTTGTTAATTTCATGAATAACTGTTAGCATAATCTTTAGATTTGTGTGTATTAATGCTTATAATGGTTGTAATTGGTGATTTCATGCTTATTTCATCTTAGTATTTGGATTTTACTTACCCAAATGGGTTTATGGTTATTTTCAGTTTTCTCCACATTCCCCTTTCATATTCTGGGTTTAGTGATGGATTATTCATGAATTTGATGTGATTTTTGCGTTTAATCGGGTTCCTAGATACTATATATATGACTTTTATGCATTTTTATGCATTTTTTGGCAAATCTGGGTTCGTGACCCTTCATGGTGTTCTTCGTGTTCTTGAAGATGTTCTTCATGTTCTTGGCAAAACTACCTTTTCGATCCAAAATTTTTAGACCAATCTTTTGATCCGTTGTTTGTCACTTTTTGATCCATTTATGTTTTTAGTGCTAAATGTTTGTCTATTCTCTAATATTTCCTAAGGCAATCGACCGCACTCCTCACTTGCCGTGCCTTCACTTGACTGTGCATCTTACTTGCCGCATCTGTCAAGTGACCGCACTCACAGCTCTCAACTAAACTTTTTACTTGTTTTTCTTTCAGTACTTAAACAACTTTGTTCCTGGGCTAGTTATTAACATGGATTCTCTCAAAGGCGATGCAATTGGACGCAATATAATCAACCGCTTTGAGGCGTCCGAAATTCTCTCTCTAATCACCATTGCTCAAGACTATCATGTTCCAGTATTTGTGGACCAGTTCTTCGACTCTGCAAAAGAAAAGTCCGAAATTCTAGATGATGGTTCCACAAATAAGTATCTGAAGGCTAAAGTGAGTAGCAAGATAATGACTATTGACGGGGATGACATTGTCAACATTCTGGAGCTGGAAGTAGAGGAAGGTCAGGCTTACCCTATCAAGCTAAGTTCTAAAAAGTTAAATGCTTTAGCTCGTCGATTGGTAAACGCAACCAACATCACCAAGGTCCCTCGAAAAGAATTTAATGAAGTCATGTATCACATCTGCCACTTGGTTGGCCAGACTATTTGTTGCAAAACTGGCAACAAGGCGAATCTGAATCATTCTCAGTGGGAGATGTCAGCTGCTATTTATTTGGGTAGATAAATGGATTGGGGTCAGATTATTTACAACTCCATTGTTGAAAATGTCCGTGCGTATCAAGATGCTCGTGATGAAGGAAAGCCAAAGTATAGGACCAACACTAGGTTCATTACTTACCTCATGGCTCACATCAAGGAAATCAGGTCTGAGTACCTGAAAATGAAGGCTGATTTGGTTGTTCCTATCGCGAAGACAAAGATTTTCACTCGTGGCAACATGAAAGGCAACTTTAGGAACCAGTTTGGAGATTATCTCTACCAGAAGTATAGAAATGCTGATCATGTTGAACCTTATGAGCCACCAAAGTTCACAAAGCAAGCTCTTGCCGCACTTGGAGGAAATATTGATGACGAAGATAGTGATGATAATGAAGGAACTGAAGATCAAGAAGACTCTAAGAAAACCAAGGATGAACCAACTGTGGTTGCCACACCAGTAAAAGGAAAAGAGAAAGTTACCGCATCTCATTCGACCGCATCTGCAGGGTCTAGCAAACCTAACCCCAAGGCTGGTATCAAAATCAGAGAGACATCTGCCTCTCTTGATAAATCCACTTCTACTTCACCCAAACCATCCAAAGCTGCCGCACCTTCAATCCCCAAGAAGCCAAGTAAGGTTGCCGCAGTCCCTCAAGCATCAAAACCTACCAAGTTCTCTGTCCCTCTCAAACCATCCAAAGCTGCTGTACCCACTCTCACCAAATCCAAACCCTCTTCCACAGCAACTTCTGAGGGGGAGTCCCAAAAGAAGAGACATCACTCTCTTAGCCCTATCAAGACCAATCTCAAAAATGCTAAGGTAACAAAGCCTCAAGTCCTTGTTCCTTCCCCCACTTTTTCTCCTGCTAGTTCACCTCAAGATGAGGTTGATGTTGTTGTTCCTAAGGCTGCCGCAAAGCCAAAATCTAAAACTCCTCCTGCCGTATCAATGACCAAGGAACTGACTCTTGTGGATGAGAGTAGTTCTGAAGAGCAAGTTGAAAGTAGCTCTGAAGCTACTGAGGAAGTTTTTGCAGAGAAAAATCAAGATACTAATGAGCATGATGATGAAGATATTTCTCCTGATGCATCTGATAAGGATGCTGCTGATAGTCCAACGTTTGAGCCCAAGGCTCCTGAAAAGACTGTTGATGTTGAAGTTGAGATTCCTATCACATCTGTTTATCAGACTTTTGAAGGAGACCGAACTAAAGCCGTTGGTGATCTGCCTAAGTCACCTTGCTGCACTATTCCTCTACGGTCACCTACTCCTCCTCCCGTTGTTCCAGTTGATCAAACTCAGTCGACCGCAGATCTGCTTGCCGCAGTGCAGCTGCTGGTCCAACACCAAAAAGAAACCAACTCTCAGGTCTCTTTTCTCACTTCTAACTTTATTGCACTCCAGTCTGAAGTCACTGAAATCAAGTCTACTCAAGCCTCTCTCCAGCATCATATTACCTTTCTTCCCTCTCAGTTGATTGATACCATTAAGGGGGAGAGTGAGTACATCACAAAGGCTATTCGTGACTCTCTCTCTGGATCAACAAGATCAAGTTCTGCCGCATTGACATCTGCCGCTCCACCTCCTGCCGCACCATCTACTTTGCAGAATACCATCTCTAGTGACTACTTGAAAGAGGCACTCAGAATTTAAACTGATGCCCTAAATAGATGTGTATTAAACGGTCTGGAGGAAGCTAGCAAAGAGCTATCCAAGGCTATGGGTGCTGATAAGCAGGAACTCAAGGATGAGTTAGGCACTGTGCTGGAAACTCTCAAGAAATCTTTGAAAGAACATTTATCTATTAACATGAATAAAGGTTTGATAGCTGTTGCTGAAAAGTTTGTACCCAAGATTCAAGCCATGACTGCCGCGATGCAAGTGCAAACCAACAGGATTGAGATTGCCAACAATTGAATTGAGAGTCAATCTATGAAAATTGATCTCTTATCAAACAGGGTTAACACGACATTGAACCGGCTGAGTCGTGGAATCACTCAAGGAGGACATGGAAGCTCTCAGGCTCAAGGAGAAGAAAATGATGAAGAGGAAGATGGAATCAGTGTTCCAATCATGATTCCTGGTCTACCTGCTCCTGCCTACCTCTTTCCATTCTCCTCAACTCTTTCTGATGTTGATGTCATTCAAGTTGATCACATCTAAATTTACCGTGCGTGAAGTGACCGCACTGGATATTTATGTTATGATGGCTATCTCAAAAACAATGTTTATTTTATGTTTGTTTTTATTTGGGTATGTGAGTTAAAACAATGCTCCTCTTTTGTTTTGTACTCCTTAAATGCTTGAATGCTTATCTCTTTATGGAGTATGTTATTATTGTCTGTGTTTGATGCATTTCTACCTCACTATGATTATTTCTCTTGAAATGCTTCAAATCATATTTCTATCTTGCTAGGATTAGTAATTTTATTTTCTTTTTAGGATGATAGAAATCTATGACATTGGCTTAGTGTGTGCATTGACTTAGGACATGAACTTAATAAAAATTTATTCATTTGAAAACATGTTTTTACCAAGTACAATGAATTAGCATTTGTTATAGTAGGTAATGGTCTCAATCAAATAGGGGGAGATTGTTGGGTATGATTATTATAAACCACTCCTATTACTTAATTTGATTGATCCCATGACCTAATTTTATCTTTTATGGACTTTAGGATATATTGTAAGAAGTTTCATACTTCATTTTAGTTAAGTCCATTTTTAGATAGTCTAGGCTTGTGAAGATTGGCTCCTCAAATTTCGAAGAAATTTATCTAAGGCAACCTACCTCACAAGTAACCATACTTTGAGCATTCACAAGTGACCACACCTGAATCAGTCACAAGTGACCGCACCAGATTCACTTTCAAGTGATCACATCAGTGTTACTCTCAAGTGACCGCACCAAGCCACTCAAGTTGCCGCACTTGAAGTGACCGCAAGTCACTTAGCTTGCCTTATGAAGACCGAAGACTGAAGACTCAACTCAAGTTTGGTTAAACTTAACCATGGTCACACTAGTGTCCAAAGCATTGGTTAGTTTACAACGTTGCAAAATTCGAAATTCAAATTTTGAATTCAACTGTCATCTAACGGTGTGATGGTACATTTGGACCACCACTACTCTGCAACAACAAGGACAACTCAGACTGAGCTCCAATTAGAATTCAATAGCTCATTGTCCTCCAAACTTGCTCCCCAAGATTTCTAACGGCTACCTCTCATTTCAAGGCTATAAATAGTCCTTGAGTTCTTCATTGAACATTGCTGAGATTCCAAGAGAGAAATTTCTATTGAAATACTTGGTGATTGAAGATCATATTCAAGATTTCCAGAATCCTTTGAATCTTCAAGCATTTGCCTTCAAATCTTCAAAGATCTCCAGCAACCTTCAAGAACATCAAATCTCAAGCCCAGCAACACTAAAGATTCATTAGGCTCTCAATCATATAGATTACATAGAGCTCTTGATTCTTACACACACACACCCCGATTGATCAATCACATAGATTACATCATTAGGGATACACTGGTCTAAGTCTAGGATTCGTTCTTCATAGAAAATAGGTATTGATTCAATAATTCATCTTTGTAATCTGTACTCTCGAAGAATCAATATATATACCTCTATTCAAAATCCAAGACTGACCATCTTGGTAAAGGACGTATATCTTTTAACAGATCGAACCTTTCCAAATCCTTGTGTCATTTACTTGCTGCTTTTACATTTCTGCAAATTTACTTTCATTTTATTCTTATTGTTCTTCATTGTTCATATTAATCTTGTTTGTCGTTTAGTGTTTGATCTTTTCATATATTCAACTTATTGTGAATTGTGTTTGTATGTTCAACTCAGCCTAAGCTAAAATCTGACTAACTTATCATTTACCAAAACTTCCAAGACACTATCTTTCAATCTCTCAACCTACCGCACCAAATCATCTTTTACCTACCGCACCCTAAGTTGCTGCACTCTACCTACCTGTAAGGTCCCCGCCCCGGGAAAAGGAAGTGTCATCGGGATGGTTCTCAAACACAAAGGCTCACATTTAACGGAGTCGCCACATTCGTTAATTATTTAACCCAACAAATGAAAAGGTTACGAGATTTGAGTTCGGAGGTCAGGTTACACTTTGGGAAGAAAATGGAAAAGTTCACCCAAAGTGCCTCGGTAAACCGAGTCTCCCTAGTTAGTTTTCAAAGTGTATGTGTGTGTGTGTATTTAACTAAAAAAGCTTCTGTCTGTTATCTTTATTTCAAAACTTAACTGAAAAAGGGGCTGATTGATAAAAGTTATGGTGATCAGAGGGAAAAACAGACATTTTGCCCTCTGATGCCAAAGCAGCCGTACGCCTAGAAGGTGCATCCATGGGAATTTTACAGTTTGTTCAAAGACAGTTCAGTTCCAGGCAGAAACAGAGTATTCTGCTGAAACTGAATAGAACTGTCCTGATCTCAGTTTATTCCAAACAAGTTATGAAGCTCAAATCCATCATTCCTATGCTTGATGACCATCACTTAGTCCCCAAAACAAGTATTTGGGTGTGATCAAAAGCAATCATTGGAGAAAATTAAGAAAAAGGTGATAAACATGCTCTTGGGGCCAAAATGACCATTTGGTGATCAAAGATTGGAACCTTGTCACCAAAATGGCATTTTATGGATTAATAACCTTTAAGGGACTAAAATATTGATATAAAGTTTGAATCTTTGTGACCCAAAATGGGACTTTTAGGCTAAATCAAAGGAGAGGATGATGAACACTAAAGTTTCATCACCTCTCATGATCATCAGAGCCATTCTTTCAATTTAAGCAAAAAGACTTGAACTTTCACCACAATAGTGGATCCTCAAGTCCAACATAACCTTGGGACAACATATTTTGACATAAAGACTTTATCTTTATGACCCCAAAGGGGGATTTGAAGCTAGATCAAGTGTTGGGTGATAAAGATGGAAACTTTATCATCCAAATGATCATCATAGCTTAAAAGTGAACAAGATAAACAACAAGAACATCATTTATAACAAGAATGTTAATGAACAATCAACAAGCTATGATCAAGCTAGGTTGAACCTCTTCCACACAAAGTGTGGAGGGCACCTTTGATCATCTCATAGCTTGGACTAAGAAATGTAAATAGTAATAGATATATATGTATATTGCTTGAAGGGACAAGACTTGCAAGAATTTAAAGGATGCTTGAGGTGGACAAGACTTGCAAAATGTAAAGATTAACAATAAATAGCAAGATAAAAGATAAAATAGAGTTCTTAGATGAAGAGAAGGGAGGGGGAGAAGGTGGCTTTACCTATCTTGGTTTAGGCCAATCTTCCTTTCTCTCTTTCACTCTTTGTTCACTCTTAACTCACACTATCTGAGGTGAATCCGGCAGAGTAACCTTAATTCTAATGTTTCTCCCCCCTGAAATGATCAGCAAGGGGTTCTATTTATAGGGACTGAGGGTGCCCAAACCATCCGTACGTCTTAACCCCTCAAGTACCCAAACCATCCGTACGGCTCAGCTTGGCGAGCTTCTGGATTTTTCCAATTTTTATACCAGAGTAGTCCTGGAATTTACAGTTTATCCTAGGGAGGTCTTGGCCTATTAGCTTATACCTGAAATGGTGCTAAGGCTACCTCTAAGTTTGGTCAATTTCAGATTGGGGTACTTACAGAGCCCCTCGGCAACGTCGCTTCGGAGGAGCGGGGTTGTCGATAAAAATAAGCATCCCAATCCGACGGGACGATGGCTTTAACCGATTTTGGTTGTATGGCTGGACCTAGTGGTATAGGATTCCTACGTATCCCGTTTGCGGGGAATCAAGCTGGTCGTAGTTCTGGGGTGAGAGATTTTAAGGCTGCTCAAACCAACGGGTGACTATTCAAAGTCGGGTGAGGAACTTGGCGTCTCGAACCTAAGGTTGTAGGGGAATATTTGTCATTCTCTCCTAAAGGAATGGGCATGACTATTTGGCGAGTTCAGAGGCGGGATATGGTCAACTCGGTTCTATGGTGAGGGTTGACTTGCTGTGGATAGGGTCAACTTGGCTCTATGGAGAAGGTTGACTTACACAAGACATGGTCAACTTGGCTCTATCAGAGAGGGTTGACTCATACGGGACATGGTCAACTAGGCTCTATCGGAGAGGGTTGACTTACACAGGACATGGTCAACTTGGCTCTATCGGAGAGGGTTGACTTACATGGTCGGACTTACGAAGGACGGCCGGGACAAAGGCTCTAGCCTATAATGACTATTCTAAGTCAAGGCTTGACCGGGGTCAACTCCATCTTTGGGGAGTTTGACGGGAAAACTGGTCTTACGTCCCTCTAAGGACTACCGGGATAAAGGCTCTAGCCTAAAATGACTATTCTGAGTCATAGCTTGACCGTGGTCAACTCCATCTTTGGGGAGTTTGACGTGAAAACTGGTCTTACGTCCCTCTAAGGACTGCCGGGACAAAGGCTCTAGCCTATAATGACTCTTCTGAGTCATAGCTTGACCGGGGTCAACTCCATCTTTGGGGAGTTTGACAGGAAAACTGGTCTTACGTCCCTCTAAGGACTGCCGTGACAAAGGCTCTAGCCTATAATGACTATTCTGAGTCATAGCTTGACCGGGGTCAACTCCATCTTTGGGGAGTTTGACGGGAAAACTGGTCTTACGTCCCTCTAAGGACTGCCAGGACAAAGGCTCTAGCCTATAATGACTATTCTGAGTCATAGCTTGACCGGGGTCAACTCCATCTTTGGGGAGTTTGACGGGAAAACTGGTCTTACGTCCCTCTAAGGACTGCCGGGAGAAAGGCTCTAGCCTATAATGACTATTCTGAGTCATAGCTTGACCGGGGTCAACTCCATCTTTGGGGAGTTTGACGGGAAAACTGGTCTTACGTCCCTCTAAGGACTGCCGGGAGAAAGGCTCTAGCCTATAATGACTATTCTGAGTCATAGCTTGACCGGGGTCAACTCCATCTTTGGGGAGTTTGACGGGAAAACTGGTCATACGTCCCTCTAAGGACTGCCGGGATAAAGGCTCTAGCCTAAAATGACTATTCTGAGTCATAGCTTGACTGGGGTCAACTCCATCTTTGGGGAGTTTGACGGGAAAACTGGTCTTACGTCCCTCTAAGGACTGCCGGGAGAAAGGCTCTAGCCTATAATGACTATTCTGAGTCATAGCTTGACCGGGGTCAACTCCATCTTTGGGGAGTTTGACGGGAAAACTGGTCTTACGTCCCTCTAAGGACTGCCGGGATAAAGGCTCTAGCCTATAATGACTATTCTAAGTCGAGGTTTTGTGCTCATACTAGGCAACAATGGATCAAAGGTCAATGGGCTTACGTCTCTAAGGGACCGCCTATGATGACTATTCTAAGTCGAGGTTTTCTTAACCTAAAACCGACCACTCTAGGGGAAAAAGGTCTTAATTTAAAGGGTCACTCTGGGGACGAAGGGTTTTAACCTAAAGGGTCACTTGGGGGACGAAAGGTTTTAACCTAAAGGGTCACTCGGGGGACGAAGGGTTTTAACCTAAAGGGTCACTCGGGGGACAAAGATTTGGTCAAACCTACACTGCAGGATGGTTGACACATTTTCTTGATACCGGGAAAGAGCCTAGGGGTGCCCTTCAAGACTCATTGTGGACAAAAAGGGTACAAGACTTTGGAAAAATCATTTTGAGGGGAGATCAAAAACATTTTGCTTGAAACATTGTCTTTGATAAATGATGCCAAATGGCCAAATTTGAAAATGCTTACTTCTAAAGGAAAATCTTTTAACGAAACATGTTTAGTCAAATTTTGGTTTTAACTTAACCGCGAGGTTTATATGCATAAAGTCCTTTTGAGCTTTGTCCATTTCTTAGGAGCGGTCGGGAGTAGAGAAATCTCTTGTTGTCGATTTCGGGGTAGCCCCATATCCTTGTTCCTGTTGATGGCGGCGTAGCCCCAATGTCATTGAATGTGTCGGAGTAGCCCCATGTCCTTGTGGAGGTAGCCCCAATGTCGTCCTCTGACTTTTGATGTTGGCATGGACCCGTTGTCGTCTCGCGGCCTTTGATGACGTTAGGAACCCATCCCTTTTTTCATGGCGCACCCTTTCTTTTGCCTAGGCCGCCCTTTCGGGTTTTCAACCTAGCCGGCATCTCTTTTGTGTCTTTTATGGCACACCCTGTTTTTTGCCTAGGCCGCCCTTACGGGTTTTCAACCTAGCGGGCTACTTTTTTGGTGCCTTTCTTTTTTTTTTTTTATTTATAAGTGATCCAGCCGACTCGATAGAACGGGGACTTAATATATCTTTTGGAGGAGACATGCAAGGGCCTTTATTTAGGCGGGAGAGAGTCCCTTTATTTTGGTGAACAATGTATTATCATGGAACGGGAGGAAGCCCTTGCTCGACAGAATACAAGTGTTTAGCTCTTTCCTAAGATGTAGAGAAGAAGACTTGTTGAGACATTTGAAACTTGCCCTAGTTAATAACATCAAATGATTGCTGGAATGGACCATGTTTATTATTAAGTCAAGATTATAACAAGCAATTAGCCTTAACATGTATAAATGTTGTGATCAATTGAGATTAAGATTCGATCAATGGCAAGATCAAAAGGTGTTTATGGGGAGATTGGTCATTATCTGGGAAATTGGTCATTGATGGGACCAAGGGAAGAGAACCGGGTCATTTTGGGAGGATCGAGGATTGATGGATTCATTTCATGCTGTGACCGGACCCGAAGGTTGCCTACGTTCCCCTCAGTTTGAGGAGCCTAGGTCACCGTAGTTCGGCCGTGGGGCCGTCTTTTGCTGGGGTTGGTGTCTTTTCGAAGGATGTTATTGCTTTGCTGATGTAGATCGCTTTTCTTTGCGGTGAACTCCTCGGGTTGTTCTTTGAGGTGGACTTTTGCAGTGAACTTGGTGAGCTTTTGAGGTAAACTTCGTCTTTGCCAATATTCATTTCCTTTCTTTCTTTCCATTATCCATTTCTTTCTCTCTTATCATTTTTTTAGAGAGGGGGGAAACATTAGCCCCAATTCGCTATCTTGGACATTGGCTCATTTGTAGCCCCTTGGTGGAATTCTGCCACTTCTTACTTTGACTTTTGAAGATCTGGGAAGTCCTTTGCTTGGTTGCGCACGCGCGATCGTGGTTGAATCTTGGTGGTTGAGCAACAACATCCTTGCCTTTTCATTGTCTCGGGACGCCTTTGATGCGCATCAAGGATTTGTATAGGAAAGGTGTATCGGGTTGTGTATCGGGGTAGTGTATGAGGGAAGATTTGCCATTGATGGTTTCTTCATGCCAATTGATCACAACATTTATTCATATCAAGATTAATTGTTTGCATTTAGCACTTTTCATTTGTGTTAGGTCCATTCATCCTTAATGAGTCGTCATTGACTAGTATGCTTAGAAGTCAATTCGTCATTTTGGGGACGTAGCAATCAATTGATGATAACAAGCAAGGCAATTTCAAGAGTAAACGTATATTGCAAATAATGTCTCAAGTCTAGAGAGAAGAGAAGGAAAATGACTCTTTTATTTAGATAACTTTGTACATACATGTCCAAGTGCGGAACTCTGTAAAAATAAAAAGACACAGTCCAGAATGGACTCCTTTTTTCTTTCTAGAACCTACGAGGCTGGAAGACTCACATTTTTTTATTTTTTATTTTTTTAAGGATGGGTTCCCATGAAGCACGATGATCCATTTTCTTCCACAGTTGTTGGAGGGGTTGTCGGCGGCATATTCCATGTCTTCCACGAGGAACTCAGGTTCCATGTCATCAGGAAAGATGTCGCGAGGCCTCGACTTGGCTTGGCGTTGCAATTGCCGGGGTCGTCTACTTATGAGGGCGAGTTGGGAGCTTGCCTGTTGGCCAAGCCTTTTGATGATGTCCCTTCCAAAGTGCATGACCTTCGTGTATGGCATTTGGCAAGGGCACAGTCCTCCCTTTGGTGTAGCCGCCTTCGGGCTCCTGAAGCTCGGGCCTCTTCTTGTGGACGGTGTCCCAATTGTTTGATCTTCTGGCTCATGTGTATGGTTGTCTCAGACACCAATTCGGAGGTGGGCTCCTTGGTCGATGTTTTCAGTGGACAAAACCGCAAAGGACTTTAGCACATTTAAACCCCGAGGTGAAATCATAACCATGATTTGAGAAAAATGCTTCATTATCAGATTAGCTTTATATGAAAAACTTGATCTTTTAAGATTTATTTATTTATCTTTTTATTTTTTATTTTTTTTTAAAAGACACACTTTTTGTTTTGGGTGAAAGACTCACACACACAATTTTTTTTGTAAGCTTTTGACAAGGCAAAAATGACAATAATAATCTTATTAAGAGAACTGACAATGGGCCCAAAATGGTCACCACATGGCATCAGCCGGGGAGTCAAGACTTTAACCAAACCTAACAGACATCTTAACCGACTTTTCCTAAAGACTTATCACACATTCTAACAATGGACTTCGACTCTTCCTAAAAGGGGCGACGGAAGGGGTTTTGAAGCTCATCCTCTGTTACGAAAACCACAGCACCATCAATTTCCCAAACCGGGGATTTCGAGCTTTCCTTGCGCGATTAACTTCCGGATGACGCATTTCAAGGCAATGCAATCGTCGGTGTCGTGCCCATGGTAGTTGTGAAAGGCACACCATTCAGTTGTGTCGAGACGCCCCTTGGGGTTTATGGGTTGGTAGTTGACAAGAGGCTTCGCAAGGCCTTTCCTAACCAATTCCTCAAATACCTTGCTTATGGGTATTCCGAAATCCTCGTGCTTTGTGAAACGGGGCTTAGCTAGGCCTTTGGCTTTTCTTTCATTGCTGACCGGAGCGTGGTGGGGATGAGAATCATCGCTACTCAATGCAAAGGGGTTCCCATCGAGTGTCCTTTCAAAGTTAGCTTCCATTTGCTTTCTCTTTCTCAACGACGTACCCGACTGAGGTGCAACATGAGGATTCTGTGGAAGTGCATGGGTGTAGGCATACCCTTGGTTGCTTGCAGGAATATACATTGGAGGCATGCAAGGAGCTTGTGTTCCAAAAGGTCTGGGATTATAGAAATGATACGGGCCACCCCGGAATCTCATCGGAAAATGTGGTGGAGGCAAGTTAGTGATGCCTGGTCGGGTATCAATATATGGTTTAAACAGTGACTGATCTCTGGTGACTTGGTTGATGGCATTGAATCGAGAAGGGATACGATTGGGAAGGTGTTGTGAGTATGATGCTTGAGGCGCAACTGGTGTGATCAGTGGTTTGCAGGCCTTTTGAGTGGGCTGCGTTTTGGGTTTTATAGGAGGTGTCTTATGGGAGGTGTTGGATTTGGGATGTGGCGGAGTGAGGAAGATTTGAGTGAGAGGTTCGTTATGGATGACGGCGTGTTTGGGCGAAGAAATGGAGGTCTTGGTATTTTGGTGAGATGGAGGGGGCAATTTTTGGTTACAATCCGGAGGTCGGGTAGCTTCCACCCTTTCATTGTGGTTGGTCACCTTGGTGAAGGGCCCATCAATTTGAAACAGAGCTGTAACATCTCTTTGCCTCGTTGACTTATCAGACGGAGTTTGCGTTTATCTGTGATGACTTCTTTCTCAGCCCCGAGGGTTTCTGAAGCTTGGAACAACTCTTCGTTCGTTGGGCCATCCGAATTATCCGTGGCGTCATTTCTCAAGCTACTATCTACTGAAGTGATCTTTCTGAGGTACCGGATCAGAGAGGTTGTAGTGACCGGGGAACTTTCTGACTCCACACACACTAGGCGGCGACATGATGCTCTCTTCCACTTCATCTGAGCTACGGGGAAGAAGAAAGTGTAGTTTAGGCTCGGGTAAACATTGGGTGAATGCTCGGGTCAAAGGAGCACGTATCTTAGAATCCTCTATTTTGAGATATTTGACCGGGCCGAAGTTGCCTACGTTCTCCTCACCACGAGGGAGGGGGTCTCACGTGATAAGAGGCTCAGGTCACCGTAGTTCGAATGGGTTTAGGATCTTAAGGGGGAAGGATTAGTACGACTGACGTCTTAACGAGAATCCATCCAAGGACTTGACTGGCTTCCTAGAATTTAACGGGGATCTTTGCGGGGACCTAGGGGACTTTGCCTAGGGTCTCAACGGGGTCTTGAAGGATAACAAGAATCCTTCCAAAGACTTAACGGGACCTGATGGAGGTCTTGAAGGATAACATGGATCCTTCCAAAGACGTAACGGGGGTGACGGAGGTCTTGAAGGATAACATGGATCCTTCCAAAGACTTAACGGGGGTGACGGAGGTCTTAAAGGATAACATGGATCTTTCCAAAGACTTAACGGGGGTGACGGAGGTCTTGAAGGATAACATGGATCCTTCCAAAGACTTAACGGGGGTTGACGGAGGTCTTGAAGGATAACATGGATCCTTCCAAAGACTTAACGGGGTTGACGGAGGTCTTGAAGGATAACATGGATCCTTCCAAAGACTTAAAGGGGGTGACGGGGGTCTTGAAGGATAAAATGGATCCTTCCAAAGACTTAACGGGGGTTGACGGAGGTCTTGAAGGATAACATGGATCCTTCCAAAGACTTAACGGGGTTGACGGAGGTCTTGGAGGATAACATGGATCCTTCCAAAGACTTAACGGGGTGACGCTGGTTAGCGACACAATGCAATGTATCAAAGACAGGAAGCAAAAACGGAGCAAGCTCATGCAACGCGCAATTAATTAACCATTCAAGTTCACTTAAAACGCATTTTTATTCCTAAATGGTTGGAAAAGATTTCTCTTCTTTTTCGCAACTAATCTAAATCCTAGATCAGTGGAGGCCATCACTACGCCTATAGACCCCTCGTTTTTCACCTGTCTTGCACGCTCCCATGGACGGACTATCCCGGCAAGGGTCCTATAGGGCACGCGGCTTCCACCGACCAAAAGAAACGAACCTAAGGTCTAGTGAGTCGCATGGTTCCCAATGCGCGGGTCATCCTAATCATGATTAAGCCCCAGTCGGGATCAAGACTTTTTCTGAAGGTTACACCGCAGGCTACACCGATATTCCGACATGACCTCATTTTGAATGAGGCGTCTCAATCCTTGACCATGGACTTAAGGATGATTAAAGATAACTCGCACGTTAGGGCTTAACGACACAGTGTTACCCCATCCTTAGCATATGACCTTCGCTAATTGTGGTCGTCATTAACACACGAGTTAAAGGCTGGTTAGGCCACACTTTCATTACATCAAGGATTCATAACTCGGGCGTTAACTTGGCCAAAATTAACTTTGGACACGTATTAAGGACGTGGTAACGTGGACTAGACCAAAAACCAACCATAGTCACGGTATTTGTGTGTTACGGACAAGTGTGGTTGACTCGGCTCGGAAAGAAAGGTGGAATGGACCCGTGCGCGCGTCGAAGGGAACAAGAGCGCCCAACGAGCTGCATCGTGGCATCCATCCCGGGTTTAAAGGGCATTTGGAAGGTGCAAGGTCAAGTGCGCGTCGTGTGAAGTCAAATCTATATTCCTTTTTGAGTCAAAAATAGAAATTTTCGGTCCGTTTTTCAATATGATGAGCAATGTATGAGCAAGTATGAACAAGTATGATGAACAAGTATGGATTAAACAATTTATACACACAACAAATCAAGGAATATGAACAAACAAAGACCAAAACTTGTACATGTACCAAGTTGTGCACAACAAAGAATTTTGAATCAAACATTTTGCAAAAGAACAATTTTTACATTGAAACCATTTGTACCAAGTAAGTTGTGCACAACAAGAAGACTCAAGAAATCTTTACAAAAAGGGTTATGCACAATGAGGCTTTAGAAACCATTTTTATTGACAAATGATCATGCATAACCAAGTTTTTAAAAAAAAAAAAAAATCATGTTTTGGCCAAAAGAATGAAGGTAATGTGCACAAGTAAGACTGTAAATTTGGAACATGGACAAACAGAAGCAGAGGGGCATCCAGAATGTTGCAGCCCTGCACAAAATTGTTAATTTGCAACATTCTGATCCCCTACCCAAAGTAGCCGTACGGCTAAAGCAAGAGGGTGGAGATTTTTCTCAGTTTCTCCAACTTCTGATCATCATGATCCAGTTTATTGCATTTTCAGAACGTATGTACTCAAAACAATTCAAACAGAAACATCAAACACACACAAATATGCAAAAAGTCAACTAACGGGAACGGGAGTTTGACCCACACATAAATGTCCCCAAAGCTTCTAAAAAGAAGTTTGGAAACATTTAATTCCTCAGCAGAGTCGCCACTGTAAGGTCCCCGCCCCGGGAAAAGGAAGTGTCATCGGGATGGTTCTCAAACACAAAGGCTCACATTTAACGGAGTCGCCACATTCGTTAATTATTTAACCCAACAAATGAAAAGGTTACGAGATTTGAATTCGGAGGTCAGGTTACACTTTGGGAAGAACATGGAAAAGTTCACCCAAAGTGCCTCGGTAAACCGAGTCTCCCTAGTTAGTTTTCAAAGTGTATGTGTGTGTGTGTATTTAACCGAAAAAGCTTCTGTCTGTTATCTTTATTTCAAAACTTAACTGAAAAAGGGGCTGATTGATAAAAGTTATGGTGATCAGAGGGCAAAACAGACATTTTGCCCTCTGATGCCAAAGCAGCCGTACGGCTAGAAGGTGCATCCATGGGAATTCTACAGTTTGTTCAAAGACAGTTCAGTTCCAGGCAGAAACAGAGTATTCTGCTGAAACTGAACAGAACTGTCCTGATCTCAGTTTATTCCAAACAAGTTATGAAGCTCAAATCCATCATTCCTATGCTTGATGACCATCACTTAGTCCCCAAAACAAGTATTTGGGTGTGATCAAAAGCAATCATTGGAGAAAATTAAGAAAAAGGTGATAAACATGCCCTTGGGGCCAAAATGACCATTTGGTGATCAAAGATTGGAACCTTGTCACCAAAATGGCATTTTATGGGTTAATAACCTTTAAGGGACTAAAATATTGATATAAAGTTTGAATCTTTGTGACCCAAAATGGGACTTTTAGGCTAAATCAAAGGAGAGGATGATGAACACTAAAGTTTCATCACCTCTCATGATCATCAGAGCCATTCTTTCAATTTAAGCAAAAAGACTTGAACTTTCACCACAATAGTGGATCCTCAAGTCCAACATAACCTTGGGACAACATATTTTGACATAAAGACTTTATCTTTATGACCCCAAAGGGGGATTTGAAGCTAGATCAAGTGTTGGGTGATAAAGATGGAAACTTTATCATCCAAATGATCATCATAGCTTAAAAGTGAACAAGATAAACAACAAGAACATCATTTATAACAAGAATGTTAATGAACAATCAACAAGCTATGATCAAGCTAGGTTTGAACCTCTTCCACACAAAGTGTGGAGGGCACCTTTGATCATCTCATAGCTTGGACTAAGAAATGTAAATAGTAATAGATATATATGTATATTGCTTGAAGGGACAAGACTTGCAAGAATTTAAAGGATGCTTGAGGTGGACAAGACTTGCAAAATGTAAAGATTAACAATAAATAGCAAGATAAAAGATAAAATAGAGTTCTTAGATGAAAAGAAGGGAGGGGGAGAAGGTGGCTTTACCTATCTTGGTTTAGGCCAATCTTCCTTTCTCTCTTTCACTCTTTGTTCACTCTTAACTCACACTATCTGAGGTGAATCCGGCAGAGTAACCTTAATTCTAATGTTTCTCCCCCTGAAATGATCAGCAAGGGGTTCTATTTATAGGGACTGAGGGTGCCCAAACCATCCGTACGGCTTAACCCCTCAAGTACCCAAACCATCCGTACGGCTCAGCTTGGCGAGCTTCTGGATTTTTCCAATTTTTATACCAGAGTAGTCCTGGAATTTACAGTTTATCCTAGGGAGGTCCTGGCCTATTAGCTTATACCTGAAATGGTGCTAAGGCTACCTCTAAGTTTGGTCAATTTCAGATTGGGGTACTTACACTACCGCGCAACTTAACCTACCGCATTGTTTCAATCAAAAACAACTCTAACTCATTTGTATCGAAAACTTCTGCTGTGCATATTACTCTTGAACTAGTGGTTTTTAAGTGACCGTAAAATTTATTGAGTAATCATAAGGTTGACTTTTGAAAAATGGTTGAAATTTTAAATAGGCTATTCACCCCCCCCCCCTCTAGCCTCTTTTCATACCCTTGTTGTGTCTTTGGGACCAACAGGATGCCATGAGAGGCGAGAAGAGAACGAAGCCCAAGATATTCTCCACCATTGCAACTATAGATTATTTTGATGGGACGGTGGATGTGTTTTTCTACAAGAGGTTTGAAGTGAGTAAAGATCGAGAGGGCATCATTTTTGTGTTTGAGTGGGTAAAACCATATGTACTTAGAAAAGTGATCAACAAAAATGATGTAGTACTTGAAACCATCAGGAGAGAGAAGAGGAGAAGTCTACACGTCACTATATAAAACATCAAGAGGACCAAAAGATTTTATTGAATTATCATAAAATGGAAGTTTGTGACTCTTATTACAGGCACAAGAGTTACAATGAAAATCTCTGAAATTGGGAATATCTAACTGAAAGCTATGACTGATATGATGTAAAATAGAGGCTGGCGGGTGGCCTAATTTATGATGCCAATTTGAAGTAGACGACACTGAAGCAGAATGAACAGCAGAGCGAACTGGAAGCCATTCATAAACGCCGGAGTTAGGTTGACCTTAGAGGAGTATTTTCCCAGACTGATTTTCCTTTACACAAAACGAATTAGATGAGAAAGTGATAGTGGCATTATTATCAAGACAGAATTTAGAAATTGAGATGATATTGCGAGAGAGGGAAGGAACATGAAGTACATGATTTAATTTGAAAGTAGTGCAAGGAGTTAAGAGAGAAGTAGAACCAGTATGAGCAATGGGAAGACCTGATCCGTCACCAATGAATAGTTCCTCGGTACCATTGTATGGACTGTGGAGAGAGAGATTGGAGAAATCGTTAGTGGCATGGTGAGTAGCCCCACTGTCAAGTAGCCAGGATGGTGGAGCAGGCTGGGAGTGGCTGGCAGATGCGGCATAGAGGGAAGGGTTCTGTCTCGGGTTGGTATTTGCTCGGTTGGGTTGTTGTTGGGGCTGATGTCCTCGGTAATTGGTGTTGTTGTTGTTGAAGCGGGATGGTGGTGTGGGTATGGTCACATTAGGGAAGAGGGTGCGGAAGATAGAGCAATTGGACAGGAAGTGGCCCGGTTGACGACACCACTGACAAATCCCACGATAAGGTTGACAGGTAGAATAAGGGTTAGGGTTGGAGGAATTGGTATTGGGGCGATGGGAGTTAGTGTTGGTGGTGTTGTTGAAGGACCGGCTGGAGTTGTTATTGGGGTTTGTGGTAGAGGGTTTGTGTGTGTAATTGACGGAAGCGGGAAAAGGAGAGGCTGTACGAGATCGTTGTTTGAGAAATAATTCCCGGTTGATGAGTTTTTCATGCAATTCGTCGAATGTGATGGGGGTTTCTCGGTTCTGAACTGCGTGAATTACACTTTCAAAATCGGAGTCGTTGAGTTGCTCCAAGATGCGGTCGACAAGATCATTGGGATCGATTGGTTTTCCAAGAGAGGTTAATTGGTCTGAACAAGATTTTATATCATGCATGTATTCAGTGATGGTGCGATTTCCCTTGGTGATATTGCGAAGATGATCTTTGATTTGTTTGAAGTGGCTTTTGGAAGGGTTGGCATAAATCTTGGTTAGGGTTTTCCATGCATCTAGGGTTGTCGAGCTTTGGCAGATAAGAGGGACAAGGTCTGGGGAGAGAGTGTCGGCTAAAGCACCAAGGATGAGTTTATCCTGTCGAAACCATGTTTGATAGGCGGGGTTGGCGGTGGTAACAGTCTGGGCAGGAATAGCTTCAGAGGTGTGGTGGCGGGTTTTGCTTCAATGGTGGTGGTGATTTTTTTTCCGGGGCAAGATGACTCCCGTCGATGAATTTGTGGAGGTCGTACCCGATTAGGGTTGCCTCAATTTGGGTCTTCCATGCGATAAAATTTGTGGATGTTAGTTTAAGTATGTGTATAAGGGACACAACTATTGGGGGATTGTGGGGGTCGGCTGTATTAGGGATGTAGCAACTTCGGTTGCCATGGCCGGAGAAGGAGGCTGGAAAAAAATCAGTTAGGACGAAGGATGGATCGCCTAGCTGATACCATATCAGAAATATAAAAGAGATCTCAATTTTATTGATTAACTTGTGAAGAAGATATATACTATAGGTATTCTTGGAGAGCAAGATATAAAGTCCTAACTATTATGGAATCCCTAATACAAAAGGAAACAAGATATGTAGTCAAAAATAAAGAACTAACTAGGAGTCTTCTAGAGAATCTCTAACAAACTCAACCTTGACTTGTTTTCATGTTTGGAAATTGAAGAAAAAGGAAAAAGGAAAATACTTTCTTTACAGCTATTGAAGGTATATGTTTTTGTGAAAATCTTAGCTTTTATAATCCATTATCATTAATTATGTGATTGATTATAATTATTTTGCTTTTATTTGATTTACAAAAAAAATGTGAGCTTGCAGAATAGTTCGTGAAGTTTGAAATTGTACTGAAACCGTGAGCTGTGCGAAGTGATCCAAAGCTTTCTTGATCGGTCTGACATGATTCAGATTCAGAAGTGATGGCTTTGAAGATAATCTCAACATTTCCTGCAATTTGCTTCATGATATTTTTTTCCCGATTATAAGCAGGGGCGGACCCGGACCCAAACCCAAAATCAAGGTGGTTCACAAATTACATTAGACAAAAGCTTCAAAAAGTAATTGTTTTCTACATAACAACCTACATCGATTCCAAGAAAGATAAAAACATACTAAATTTGTCCCTTACACGTTTTCATACTATGAAAACGTGTAATTAAAAGTCCTAATATGAACCCTAAATCATATCAAAAACCTATTAGGACTTTTAATTACACGTTTTCATAGTATGAAAACCCTAAATCATATCAAAAACCCTAAATTGAAAACCCTAAATTAAAAATCTAAACCAGTCAACAATAAAACCCTAAAGTGAAATCCAAAAAATTGAAACTTACAAGAAACTAGAAAGCTGGAGTGGAGCGTGGAGGTGGACAATGCGTGGGGACGGAGTCGGCGGATCTCTTTTCCGTGCGTAGGCTCTTTTTCTTTTTTTCTTCTCTGTCTCGATAGCTTTTGTTATTCTTTCTAGTTGGCGTATTTTTTTACTGTGTTTTGAAATTTCGGTTTACAAAAGGGGGTGGGCATAGCTGGGGATGGGGGTGCCCTTATGAATAAAACTATTTTATTTTTTTTACTTGTGACATGAAAATAGGGGGATTCACCGCCACACCCTACGGCAAGCTTGTGTCCGCCCCCTGATTATAAGTCACCAACTTCTGCCAGAACAAAAGGAGAACAGAGGGAGGGAAACAAATTATTGGTACAAAGGTTGGTTTGTTTGTTTGTTTGTTTTTTTTTTTTTTTTTTTTTGTGTGTGTGTGACTTGTAAAGCTATGTTGAACATCTTCTGCATTGGATCTTTGACATAAATTTGTTGATTTATACCGGATGAAAAATTGCCTTTCAAATCTCGACAAAGAGTAGTAGGGATTTTATCTATAGAAAGTCTTACACGCAGGCGGTAGCGTTCCAGACTGTTGTCTCCATCTAGAGTTATACTCCATCTGTCCTATTTTAAATTGCACAAAGCCGTCTTTGCACGAAAATTAAGGAAAAAATAGAAAATGTGATGTGTTGTGAGTGTAGATAGATTGGTAGGAGAGAAAAAGTGAGATAGGGAATAGTTAGTGGGTTAGTTGATGCGGGAATATAGGGCCGCTTAGCAAGAGCCTTTCGGCCTGATCTTAGGCCCTTACTCACGGTAATACCACTTAAGGGTGGATAGGCCGTCCACCCAGTACCTGCTCATCACTCCTCAAGGCCAAGGACGGGGTTGAACCGTCATTCCAGTGTATAAAGAAGACCTCACCGTTTAAGAAGTAACCATAGAGCAGCCAACACAGAAGAAAGAGGTTTAATGCCCAAAGCGTCCTCCTTCCAAGACTTCTTCGTTTAGTGGAGCTAGTTCCCCAATATTCAATGCAAGCCAGCCGGATTTGATTTATCGTCGTGATCCACAGATTCCGTCCCATGTAGCTAGGTTAAGAAAAAACCTTTTGAAAGGAAGAATTCAAAAAGAGCCTAAAATTGGCCGAGACCTGCGCGACCGAGCGACTGCCAGAATCGAACTGGGCGGCATAGGAGGCTCGGTAAGTTTGCGGGAAAGAATTTTGGTATTCCAAATCGGTCAATCAAGATGATCCTCCGCTATTCCCATTTCCGTTCACGAACAAGCAAGTCTTGACCGGGAAATTCACAAAGGATAAATCTGTGAATGGGGGATGAAGAAGCTATTGAAAATTCTTTTTGATTTGCAATTTACTCCCTCCGTCCTAGTTCACTTGAGACTTATTCCGTTTCGGTCCGTCTCAGCTCACTTGAGACTCACCAAATTGGCTACCTTTTTAAAATTTTATATTCAACCTACCCTACCACTCATTTTCTCTCTTCATTTTCCACAACTCAATTTATTCAACCAACACTACTATTTACCTCACTCATTCTCTCTCTTCATTTTTTACCATATACTCCCTCCGTCCCAGAAAGATAGTCCACCTTATTTCGTTGTTACTACGAGGGAACTTTGAGCAGTTATAAATGCTACTTATAATTATGTTAATGTGAATCTAAAAATTGATATTAATAGTATTTATACTGGTGTATCAAGAACAATTTCAAAATTTTCATTAGAATAATTAAAAGTAGCCTTAATTATTACTCAAAGTTCCTTCGTAAAACCCATGAAAATAGGGGGCTATCATTCTGGGACAGAGGGACTATAAATTATTTTTCCTTAATTCTTGTGCTCACTTCTTGAGTCTCAAGTGAGATGGGACGGAATGAGTATATGGGACAACCAAAATGACAAATTTTGCAATTTGAAATAGAACAGAGGGTGTATTAATTTAATCTTTATGTTGATATTATCCAAGCATGTAAACGGTTGAGATTATAGTGGCACAGAGAGGCGCACAGTGTGGCATAGGAGATCTGGACATATTTTGAAGAGTTACACAAATCAACTCTGGTCTCTCATTGAATACTGATTCTGATTCCTAAGTTATTTTCTTATCATTATCCTTTGCATGTGCCTTGTTTCCCTTTCACTCTTTTATTCTTTGCATGTGCTCATTTCCCTTTCACCCTTTTATTCTTTTAATCAGCTGAACAGAAAATTAGTCTCTCTTTATCCCTTTAGTTTGAATAATTTAAGTTATTTTCAATTATCATAATAAAAAGGGTTAATTGCAATTTAGACCTTAATGTACCATACCACCCTTCTAAGCGAACCTTGATATGGTTTTTTTGTCAAATCAGGTCTTGATGATTTAAAAACTCGCCAAATAAGACGTTTTTGACGGATTTCGTTAGAAACTCAGTTAAAAAGCATGTGTCATGCACGTGACTAACGGAATTGGGTAGTTTGAAGTTGATATTTCTTTTAAGGGGCCTAATGAAAATTTTAAATTCAAAAGGGCTGAAATAAAAACAATTATCAAACTTTTAAAATAAATATTATTAAAAAAATATTTCATTGGATATAAATAAGTAATTACTTCATTAATTATTATATTAATATTGTAAAATAATTTTTATTTCCAAATTTTATGTGAGGAATATAAGTAATTAAAAAACATTATAATGATTTTAAAATGAAACAAAAAATATAGGGATAGTACTATATTTTAATTAAATATGGAGCATTTCTTTGTGAGGAATATAATTAATTTTTATTTCCAATTTTTTATTAATAACTATATTAATTAAAAAAAAATATATGTTATGCACATTTTTATAACACAAGTCAACCATATCATTTATTTTGAGACGGAGAAGTATGTGTATATATTAGCAATATAATTACCAGCACCGCCCATCACCACTTATTCATCCCTGTAAGCATTTTTTTTTTCTTTTCATTTTAGTCAGTAATGTTTTTTTGAAGGAATTTAGTCGGTAATGTTGATAATCCATTAATAACCACCATGCCACCCACCACTAGTATAATTACCAGCACCGCCGTCACCACCATCACCAACACTAGTCACAACCACCGTCAAAACTAACACCACCATTCACCACCATAGTTACAACTAGCAACACCATTAAAACCATCAAAAATTAAAAAAAGAAATAATCATAAATTAACATTTGCAAACCCAGATTGTTCTTCCCCTCCGTCCCAAAAAAATCATAAATTAACAAAAACAAAAAAAAACATAAACCCAGGTCTGAGAATGTGACACCCAGATCGTTCTCCAAACACAAATCAGATCAGAAATTAACTTAAGAAAGAAAACATCGCTAAAGCCTCAACAATGGAAGCCCCAATATTGTCGACCGGGATTTTCGCCGACGTGGGATTTTCGATGAAATCACGAGATTGAAGGTGAAGTATGAAATAGGTCGAGAGTTCCCCGAGCGCCATTGTTGGTGTAGTGAAGGTAAATGGGGGAATCGAAAAACTCAAACCTTGATAACACCAAATGCCAAAATCAATTTCAACAAAAAAAAAAAAATTGGAACAAAATGAATTCAATTGAAAACCCTTTCATAAATCGAAATCTGGGTTTGGCAACTCACAAAACACAAAGCCTGAAGGGAAATGACCGCTTCAGTGATAACAAAATGGTTATCGAAGCCAATTTCCATGACGGCTCCGGCCGTGACGAAGGAAGAAGGCGAGATGGGTGAGCGACGCCGGTGGGATTGAGACGGTTTGAACATCTGGGATGATGGCCGTCGGTCGCCGGAGATTGTCGGGACGATGGCCAGTGGTTTGTCTGAGTTAGAGAGAGAGAGGAGAGAGTGTGTGTGTGTGTGTCTGCGTGTGTGTGACGGAGGAGGAAGAAGGTGTATACTACAGTTTTTTTTTCCATCCCTTGTTTTTTGAAGATGTCATTTATAACCCATTCAAACTTAATCGCAATTCAAACTACCCAATTCCGTTAGTCATGTGCTTGTCACATGCTTTTTAACTGAGTTTCTAACGAAATCCGTCAAAAATGCCTTATTTGACGAGTTTTTAAATCATCAAGACCTGATTTGACAAAAAAAAAACATATCATGGTTCGCTTGAAAGGGTGGTATGGTACTTCAGGGTCTAAATTGCAATTAACCCTAATAAAAATCTAAAATTGTTATTGATACAACAATAAAAGTATTTTCAATAATAACTTTCAGATTTCATGATGATAATTATAATTAACATAAATTATTATTTAAAATTGATTCAAAAAATAAACTAACTTTTCCGAAACGAGACAGAGGAACGAGACATACCACAAATAAGCGTCATTACAATGTCTAATCCGTCTCTAATACTCAATCAAATTCGCCTCCACAAAATAAGCAAACAGAAGATCAAAATGCAATTTTCAAAGCTCCATAAAAGAGAAGAACAGGGGTCAGATACTCATATAGATCATAAAAAAAACCAGCTAGACAAAGTCTATCCCCAACAAAAGGAAACTGTTACATATTCACTTGTAGACAATGGACTGCAAGAGAGAGAGACACCCAAATCATAGAGGTTCTACAAATAACAAATATCACATGAAAATATACCCAACAACACGACAAATGTCATTCAAAAGAAATAGAAAGTATGGTAGCACAGACCAAACCAAATATTATACGTACCTAGACCCCAAGATTCATCATTCAACAAACTATAAACATTTCACTCAAGTAAAAAAGACGAGTTTGCCGAGAGGAACTCTCTTGAAGGCTAAGAGGTAGTCGTTCAGTTGGCACGCCCTTGAATAACATCAAGTGCAATCTCAGATGGATCGGTAGCCTGAAGCTCAATCTGAATTCCATCAAGCTCCCTCTTGAATCTGTCCTTTGAGCTAGCGTAAATCATCTTGTTTCGCACCCTAGCAGTGTCAGGTGACCTATTCAAGGAGGTATAGCAGAATTAGATCTTTATAAATCGAGAGGGGTGATAAAGAAGAAGACCATATTCCACACCCTCCCCCCAAAGGGTTGGAATATTATAGAAATAAAATGCTACTCTCTCCGCCCCTAAATGAATGTCCAAATTTCCAAAAAACAAAAATGTCCCAAAATGAATGTCAAATTCTTGGAGAAGTTACTAAATCCTGCCTCAGCATACACCAAGTTCTAATTCACGCTTAGACTTGCAATGCAATTCAATATGATGTGGTCATGAAGGGTTTTTAAGTACTTATGTAGCTAAAAGTGCTGCTCCCTCTGTCCCTAAATGAATGTCCAAATTTCATTTCAAAGGACATCTGAAAATCTCTACGTTTCATACAATTTAGTGGCAAAGCTTCATATATAATCATGTATCTTCTTTCCAAACATTAGTTTTGCAAGCATAAATAGTGAAAAATTTTTGGCAACAATCTATTTAGGGACAGTTATTTTCAAAAAAAACATTCATTTTGGGACAAAAATTTCTTGAAAATGGACATTCATTTAGGGACAGAGGGAGTAGAATTTAACATCTTTGCAAATATCCCTCAATGTGAAATTCGGACATACATTTAGGAACGGAGGGAGTACATAAGAATATACAAATTTAACTGAAAAGGGGGTCAAAACAGAAATAGCGGTATGTTTTAGTGCTTAAAGATAATTTACAATTTTAAAGGTGGTAAAATGTCAACTTTCAAAAGACAAGAGAGGTCAAATGGCCACCATGCCTACAAGGTGGCTTCATCACTGGCAGAAGGAGGGTTAACTTACCAGGCAATGAAAAAGATTCTGCTTTTGGGGACATTTTCTGCAGTCATGAAGTCAAAATCATAGACAGCATAGCGACACTCATCAGCCGGAAGATCAGCAGCGAAGCTCTCGTAGCTTTGGTCTGGTTCACCAACCTTTTCCACCATAACCTGCTTTTGCTTCTCCTCAATCTTGTACACTATGGAGCGGTAAGTTCTCTTTGCCTTGAGCTCAATGAATTTCAACTTGCAGTCGTCATGGACTGCCATCCCAGATGCAGCATTTGCCTATGAAAAAAATGATGAGATAGTTCTTGAGATTACGAGATGATATCAACAATGAACAAATTATGAGGATAAGATATGAAGCAATTTAATAGTGAAAATAACAAAATATATATGACCCCCGGGCTAAATGTAAGTACACCACGAGGGGGAAAAAAAAAAACTCTGCCATGATACAGAAATAATACAAGGTTTTATTAAATCTTCACTGCATGATCATACACCTAAGTAATCAACTTGCACTTAAAATTATCTTCCCACTTTCTTTGTTGTTACTAAGAAGGTACTTTGAGCAATAAATTTAGGTTGACTTACTTATCCAAATAAAAATTACAACTTGTTATTGATACACCACTATAAATACCATCAATAACAATTTTTAGATGTTCATTAGGATAACTAAATTAAGTATTGCTCAAAGTACTTTTGTAACGACAACAGAAAAGGTAGAAGGATCATTTGGGGACATGAGTATTTAAAAACTCAAAGTGAAACTCAGACCTCATCCCTCTTCACCTTTGGCAACCAATCCCTTCCTTCAAAAGAAAAGGATCAAGAAATTCCACAAATCCTGGTATTTGAACAACTGTGCACCAGACTCTCACCCTACCTGTCTACCTTACTTTCTTCTCAATAGGACATCGTAAAAATAATGGCAAATATCTGATAAAAAAGACGTGGGTTTATAGATTGACCAACAAAAATATTTAAGTAAGGTCCCCACTGAAAGAGCATTGGATATGGACCATTGAAAGGTGAATAAGGATATAAATGATCTAAGCACACAAAATGCCCTCCGTCCCACCCAAAATAGGATTTTTGGGTTGGGCACGGGGATTAAGGAAAAGTGTTAGTGGAGTAGGTGTTGTGAGTATGAAAAGTGAAGTGGGAGAGAGAAAGTGGGGTAGAGAATAATGAGTGGAAAGTTGTTGTGAGTGTGAATGTGGGACCCCTTAAATAAAACACTTCCATTTTTGGGTTGCCCTAATTCAAATGGGACATCCAAAATGGAAATTTGTCCTAATTCGAGTGGGACGGAGGGAGTATATAAATGATCTAAGCACACAAAATGCCCTCCACATGTGGCATGATTAGGAGCATTTAGATGCATACACAATTCGAGTCTTAAACCCAACCACCAGGTTGTAGAAAGACCGAGCAATGTGTCAAACATCCATGTTTACTTATAGAACAAGTATTGAAATTCTACTCCATAGTCCGTACCCTAGAAGAAAGTTATACTCTCGCTATTTCCATTTTACCAATTTCTGATCCAACACAATTTAATTTGTTGCAAGAGATACCCCACCAATTACAATAAAGTCACTCGAAAGACACGTTGATGTAGCATCCAAGTAATACACTAAGGAAAATAACTCTTCAAGATTGGACGATGATTTATAGTAATTACAATCATAAAATATATTTTATCTACAATCTTTTTTCTATTTATAGAACGAGATATTTGGATTCTCTTCCACGTCCCAAAAAAGTTGAACGCATAACTGTCCAATTCACAGTTAATTTGCTCATATTCTAATTATTATCATAATATCTTTAGTTATAAAGGACATGGTATATACTGATTTAGTATACTTCACCATTTTCCAGTTGATATTGCACATAAACGTATTAAATAATAGAGATTAAAATACACTGACCATTCCAAGAAAAAATGACAAACTTCTGGTGGCAAAGATTTCAAGACATATTAATGAAGTAACTTTTTATAATACTGATAATAATGTTTAGAGAAATCATTTTTGGGAGTTACTTAGTGAAAATGATACCATACGATTTCTAAGTCCATGATATAGAGACCTCTCTCCATTATTTACAAAAATGCCATCATGCATTGTAAAATAAGTTCCGGTCACTTACACAAATAAAACCGCACGTTTTAAAATAGGGTTCATTTGTTTACAAAAATGCGACCGCGGTTTGTAAAAAACTAGCTTTTCATAAGTGTTAGAAAACATAGATTTTTCCTATAAATTTTTCTTTATGAATGAATACTTTTCTCTGAAAAATGATCAAATAAAATCAGAAAATCATAAATCAAACTCCATTAGGTGATAGCCATTAACTGATCCTTGAAAAAATTACCAGTGATGCCAACAAAATCTCCCAATCTCCACTCTCAACTGATCTTTCACTTGAACATGTTAATTATGTTTAACCACAAACCAACTGAACGTCAAACTCATCAATTTAGAGTCAAAGTTAGGACACTATGATGACGAGATTCCTATGGTTACTCTTTCAAGAATGGATACTGGATCCAAATCTACAATAACCACAACATCCAAACTAGCAATCAATTGACCTAAATAGTCATTGCATATAAACATAGCATACAGATCAAACAAGCAGATCGCTCCAACTTCCGCAGCTAAATCAACTATTTAATAATTAAAACAAATATAAAATTCGAAAAAAAATATAAAAAAAAACAACACTAAAATTAACAATAAAGTAAATCAGATCTGAGATCATACAAAGCAACAACTTAAACAGATGATCGTCAAAAATAAATCAAAATTATGTCAAATCTTACAAACTGATCATAGATCAAGCACGGAATCCAAGACAGCGAACAAGTTGAAGGAATTAAAAATCATTAACATCGATGATCGAATTCGAAGTTGTAACAAATTAACAACGAACAAAAAAGTTGACAAAAAATATTGAAATTTAAGAGCGAGAAGACTCACCATTTTCGGCGTAACTTGGATTTGAACACGGAGGAGAGATTTGAGGAGAGAATTTAGAGAGAGAGAGAGAGAGAGAGAGTCCCTCCGATTGCCGAGGGTAAAGAAATGGGGATTGTGGCTCGATTTATTAGGTGGGTGTTTGTGGAGAGGTTTTATAGCGTGTGGTCGTTCGTACTGGAGAGTTGGCGTGTGAGCTGTGATTCGTGACGCCACGTCGTTGGATGAGGTTTTGTAGTGCTATAAAGCTGGCTTGGCGGTTCCGGCTTGTCTTGAGGTCGGCTACTGATTTTAATCCCATCCAATTTTATTATATTTCCTTTATACTCTCTCTATGACCACAAATATAAGAAAAAAATAAAAAAATATTTTAAAAATATTTAAAATTATTTAATTTATTACTTAATCAACAAAAAATATTCAGATTATAAATATATCCTCATATTAGTGTGTAATAAATGTGCGCTTGTATTTGAAAATGAGTAATAAAATAAGTGTATTTTTGGGTAAAAAAATATTAAATATAGCTACAGTTAATGAGTCTTGCATTGAAACTGATTTATATATATATATATTTAAGGCAAAATTGAAATTTATTTCTTTCTTATAACTGTGGCTAGAGAGCATTTCTTTTTATGCACCATAAAGATCGCCCCGCTATAATTTAAATATCAGTAACTCAAAATTCGATAATAAATAAAGACACTATTTTTATATATTTGATTATAGTATTTTTATATTCAAAACTATATTTTTCCCTTTAAATGAAACAACCGAGAATATGTGAGGCAAGAAAAATTGGGCCAAAATGCATTTTGATGCCCAATTTAGGTTTATAAACCATATTACGTTTCATTTATGATCCTATATAAAGTGATATCTTTATCAAGTTGTTTAAAATTTTATAAAACTCTTGATCAAAAAAAAAATTATAAAACTCACCATGTCTCACACTCACATGTTGAAACTAAAATGTTGGTAATTCAAGAATGCAAATATCTTTTACTCCCACCTAAACTTACTTCACTTCTTTTTGGGACCCTTAATTGGTGTATTACTACCATTGTCCTGGGAAAAATTATTAGTTTTATTGTTAATCGTAAATACAGGTAAACTTTGACATGGAAATTAATCATTTTAGTGAATTATAAATAATATATTTAGAATAATATTAAAAAACTAGTTAACATTGATGTTTACTTAAAGTTTATTTGTGCTGACAATAAAAAGTAAAATTATATTATATTTTCAGAGTATAATTTAATACTTTGAGTAAAATTATGATAGAAGTTTTGGGCGTCAAAATACATTTTGCCCAAAATCATAAAGTAATACATTAGGGTTGGTGATTGTCAATAATATTTTTAATTTTTTTAGTTAATTTATATTAAAATTAATATTTAATCAAAGTATAATTGAATTGACAAATTAAATGTCAAATGTGACTTTGAAACGAAGAGGGTATAAGTTATGACCTTGAGTAAAATTATGAATTAAATAATAATTTGGTCTCTAAACTTGGTAGTTTTTATTAGTTTGGTCCTTCATGAATAAATTTTATTAGTTTGGTCCCTTATGATGGCTTTTTTTGCCAGTTTGCCCCTTCCTTCTGTGAGATTTTTTAAAATGCCGAATATATCCCTGAAACTAATGATAGTTTGGTCCCTAAACTTGATGCTTATATTAATTTGGTCCTCCATGATGGATTTGTATCTTAGTTTGCCTCTTTTATTTATTTTTACTAATTTTATACTATTAAATTATATTTAAAAATTGTTTATAATGTGATAAAAATAATTAATTAATTTCAAAAAAGTCTCAAATATTTTCCCCTCTAATTTTCGAGTTATTCAACCTTGAAATTAACTCTTTGATGGGTTTGTATGTTGACAAAGTTTATATGATCATTTTTTTTAAAATGTTATAATATAATTTTAAAAAAAATATAGTGAGAGAAATAAAACAAAGCAGTAAAAAATATTTTTTTATTAAATTCAACAATTTTATTGAACCAATTCACATTCAAACCAATTTTTTTAATAATTTGGTTTTTTATAAAATCATTATTAATTTCATGGATTAAAGACATCATTTTTTATTTTTTTTAAATACTTAATATTTGAGGTTGAATAACTCAAAAAAATTAGAGGAGAAAGATATTTAAGACTTTTTTGAAATTAATTAACTATTTTTAGCGCATTATAAAAAAATTAAGTATAATTTAATAGTAGAAAATTAGTAAAAATAAATAAAAGAGGCAAACTAAGATATAAATCCATCACGGAGGACCAAATTAATATAAGCGCCAAGTTTAGGGACCAAACTAGCATTAGTGTCAGGGGTATATTCGGCAGTTTGAAAAATCTCACAGAAGGAAGGGGAAAACTGGCAAAAAAGCCATTATAAGGGACCAAACTAATAAATTTTATTCATGAAGGACCAAACTAATAAAAACTTCCAAGTTTAGGGACCAAATTATTATTTAATCCTAAAATTATTTTCTCTATGTCCCAGAAAGTTAGTCTCTCTTTTTTCGTTGTTATCACGAATGAACTTTGAGTAATAATTTAGACTACTTTTAATTAGCATAATGCAAATTTACAACTTGTTAAGTGAAATTCTGGGGAAAATGTGTTTTTCCCTAAGGTTCGCGTACAACGTGTATTTAAATTGGCGCGGTGGCATTTTTGTAATTAACGGAAAATTGTTTAGCGATGATCGTAAGTGCCACTAGTAGTGTAAAAAAGTGACAGCCGTGTACACTGACACTTATTGACACTACAACTGGCACTTTTAATAAGTGCAAGTATCAATGTTAAAAAATGTCTAACATTGACACTTATGAAAAGTATCAATTCCAATGTTTATAAATGCCAGTTTGAGGTACTGGCACTTTGTAATATCAACACTAGTCATTTATGATGCTCTCAGTAATTTACAAAAATGCAACCGCTTGTTTTTTTTAAAAGCGTCAGCGGCTTTTGAAAAACACGTTTTTCTTTTGCTTAAGGTAAAACACGTTTTTCACAAGACCAACTCACTTGTTATTAATAGACCATTATAAATACTATCAATATCAATTTTTAGATTCCCATTAAAATAACAAAAAATAATCTAAATTATTACTAAAAATTTATTCATAGTAACGACGAAAAAAGAAGAACTATCTTTCCGACCGAGTCGGGAATATGATAAATGCATTTTGCCTAAACTTGTGTACACGAGTAAGAAACCAGATGCAGCTAGAAATATGGCTTGAGAATGGCTCACCTAAAAAGGTACCGCAAAAAACATTAGTAGTAGAATGTTATTGGTTGATTGACTTTTTGCTTTATAAAGAGTAAATAGTGGACAAATTTGGGATATTTTTATTTTCTTTTTTCGTGTACAGCTAAAGCCAATTTGGTTGATAATAATAATTCTAAAGAGCATCTGAAGTTGGGTCCATACACTGCGTCAAACCAACGCTACCCTCAAAAAGTTTTCCATTTTATTAAATTTTAAGTACAATCAAATTATGTTTTATCATAAGCTTAAGCATAATTACCCCCATAAATCAAATAAAAAGGTGTTAGTGATATTTTAATAAGATGTAAGCAATATAATTATTATGAGTTTTAATTATGTAACTTGATGTTTTTTTACGAAAGGATTTATGTGTGCTGTTTTTTTTTTTTTTTTTTTATGTGTGCTGCTAAGATTAGTGTTTTATAACCTTTGCATTTATTATACTCTCTCCGTCCCAAAATGATCCGCTCATTTGCCATTTTTCATTGTCCCAAATAGTTTTTCTCATTTCAGCAATTTAGGCTTAAAAGGTGCATAACACAACATAACTAGTGAAGCAAATGCTCATATCCTTAAAAACTTTGAATAGTCAAACGTGAAGATCATTTTGAATGAGACGGAGGGAGTAAGAACCATCATAATCTAATAAAAAGAGTAATATCAACTCGAATTACAAGGACAATTCACAAAATTACAAAGAGAGTAAATTATCCCGTTGGACATTTTTTCTTTATCAACAAAAAGTAATGGTTTGCTCCAAAAGCAAAAGAATAAAAAGCAATGGGCGGCAATGAAAGATGACCTCGAAAAGATATGGAGAAAAAAATATATTCTCCTTAAATCACATTTTAATTTTCAAACTATTTAAAATTAGTGTTATTTATCGTTGTAAAGAGTTAAATCGCATTAATTTTTGAATACTAATATTTATAAAATGCAATACTTAATAGGAATGGAAAATAAAATTGATCGTACAAGAATTAACAATATAGTTATCCATATAAAATTTCAATTTATGAAATAAACAAGAACCAACTTTTTATATTTGAGTTGCCAAAAAGCACAAAAGGATGTCTTTTGAGTGGTAATATCGGGTTGCTACATTTGTTCATTTTTTTTTTATTAATACTCTTTCCATCCATAAGTATTCAATTTCAATATTACAGAGTAACATTAATTTAAAAAAATAATAATTTAATACTCTATATTATAATTGAATTATGACACTTATTATATTCAATGACAAAATGATCATTAAATGGAAAAATGTGGACAACTAGAAAACCAGATAGATAAACGAAAGTATGGGCTGAGCTTAAATTGATACTTGCTGATCTTCTTACAATGCATGAAAGTGACCCAACAAAAGAGCAGCATTCCTTTCCCATCTTTTTACAAGCCCATTCATGGGCAAACGCAACATGACCAAATTACCCTTTTTAAAAGAAGTTTTGGGCTAGTTTTAGAGCAAGTTATAAAACTCGCTAGCCAGCAGAAGGGGCTTAGGCGGGCTCGAGAATTTAGACATATTTATAAATAAATTCTATATTTCCATTATCTTTCACAAAGACATTGAAATAAAACATTCTACAAAATGGGTGCTAAAAATTTAAATATTCATTTTCAATACGGAGGTAGTATTATTATCAAGTTGTTTGTAGCACTAGATAACTAACTAAAATCTAAATACCCACAAATACAATTTACACAATCATTACAACTTTTCTTTTTTATAAAAAAAAAAAATGAGTGAACAACCAATTCGACCATAACTAACTAAAGCATTCGAATTGCAGGTTGGGAAGTGTAAGAAGTAAGAAGGAGGAAACTAGGAGCTTAGATATGGGCAAACTTAATGCCTTGTTTGTTTTTTTAATTCAGATCTGAAATGGGTATATTTGTCTGAGCGAGTCAGACACTGGAGCGTTCAGTGTGTTTGGTTTTCCTCCTCTGAATCAGACGTGAGCCACTGAATTACCTCTGAAGCCTTCAGACATAAAATCAAGTCTTATTTGCCTCTGAATCAAATTTGGACAAAAGTATCCTTGCTATATTTCATAAATTCCAACCATACCCTTCTCATTTCTTCTTTCTCAAACGTTCCTCTCTCTTGGCCTCTCTCCTCAGTCCTCTCTTCCTCCATAGATCTGACCTCACGCTCAGATCGTTTCTTCTTCTTATCCATTGCCGTCACCTCCACCGTCGTTCTCGCCTCCATCTTGCAGTCCTCCGGTAACGACCGCCCCTATTTTTGTGTTGATCGACACATAGAATACATCACAGAGGCGGAGATAGACGCCGGAGGAGGCGAGGATGTCGCCGGATTTCCGGAAAGAAGAGGCGGCGGGATTAGGCTGGAACATGAGTTTAATCGGAGGGTAAGGGTCAAATGAGAGATTAGGGTTAGGTTTAATAGAAAGGGTTTCTTCGTCGAATGAAACGAAGAAAGAATTACTCCAGATCTGAGTGTGAATCATTGCAGGATTGGGGTTAGATTCACCGGAAATTTTGGAAATTTCATGATTTCATGATTTTGAAACCCACCCAAACACACCTGTACTGTTGAAATTTCAAAAAAAAAAAAATGTTGTTGAATCAAAGTGTACATCCTTTCTCAAGTCTTTGGCGTATAGTTCCATTAATTACTCACTTCATCCCAATTTAATGATCTTCATCGTTTAGTGTACCCATTTTTCATTATCTCCAAAAAGTTCTTCTACATTTCTACAATTTCATGGCTTAAAATGTTTGCATAAACAAACGATATAGCTAGTGATTAGAATTCAAAATTGACTTCATATTACCTTATAAAAAGATTCTGAATAGTTCATTAATTACGATCTTCATGAAGTTCTTCTCATTTCTATTTAGGCTGTGGATATAGCTAGTGAAGCAGTTCATATCCTTAAAAAGTTTGAATAGTCAAACGTTCGGAGAGAGTTATATTTCAAATTAAATTCTTTGACAACTTTCTTCAATGGGGTTTTTTCGTCATCCATTTAATTTTAATTTCAGTTCTTACCAATTGCTTTCCAAGAATCACAACTTCCTTGCAATTTGGGTAGAAATTTGGTTAATTATTAGGGTTGCTTCTTTAAAAGGGATTTTTTCAAAGAGAAATAATTTTAAATTTATCTAATATTTGAAAAGGTTAAAATGGTAAACAGACGCATTTCAGAAAAGGAATTCAGATGAAAAAACAAACAACTTGAACAATTCAGAAATCAGGCTGCCTCTTATTGATTCAGACAAATTCAGATGTGAAATCAGATTTCAGGACTTAACACTTAAAAAAAACAAACGCCACCTTAGTGGTATTTGGGTGTGCGTAAAGGCCTCCTTTAGTGAGAGTTTTCAAAGTTTGACTACTACAAGAAGCAAGTGGAGAACCTTTATCCTTCAACCTTTATCCTTCATGGTCTATAGGCCTTAAGTTGTATGTGTTAGATCCGACGGGTCTAGCCCAATTATGTGACCTGCGGGTTCAACTTAGTACGTGAACCAAAATTATTGATACGGACCTAATTAATTAATTTTAGTCAAATAACATTATGGGCTAACTTAATGTAGTCATCTAGTACAATTAAAAATTGTACAAAACATTAATGGGCTCAATATCTTTCTACGCACCTTGATGGACGGTGGAGATCGATTAGGTTTAGGGTTTTGGTTCCATCTCCTGCCTATTTATATTAATGTCTTTTGGGAATTAGGGTATCATAACTTTTGCCCTACCGCTCCTAAAACAAAATACACACACTCCATCGTATGTGCAATAGGCCAAGGAGGTGAAAATCAAGACTAAGTTCGAAGGCTCGTTCCGCATTATTATCTGGATTCAACTTTTCAATGGCTTCCGGTATGTCTTCGATTCATTCTTTTTGTTCATATGAAAATTGATCTGCTACTTGATTATGACTTCAAGTCTTAAGAGCTTAATGCCTTTACATTGTGGTATCAGAGCGTGGTTTATTTTTATATGAACATGATTACGCTTATTGTACTTACTTATTTTGGCCAGTGGTGTATGTTTCGTTCACTGTTTAAATGAGTACACAAGCAATTATAAACACGAATGCGGGTCATTATTGTATTGTGTTGATTTCCACTACTTTTATCCATGAACATATGATACAGATTGTTTTTCTCCTTTGATTAAAATACTATATGATTTGACCTTAGTGACGTGGTTTAAATTTCACATCTTGAGTTTTATTCCTAATAAGTAAATTAGAAAATTTCCAAATTACTATTACAGTATAATGGTTTATTAAAATTTAATGGAAATATTCTCTAATTAATTTTCTGGTGGAATTGATTTCATGTGAGTTTTTAATATAAAAACATGTCGTCAATCATTGAATCGGAGATCTGAGAATGCAATTCTTCTTATGACTCATAATATAATGATTAGTGTTTATATCTTTATGTTGGGTTAATGCCTTTGAATTTGGGACGCCGAGTTAAAGGATTAAACAACAGAGAGATTTCGTAATTCCGGGACAGAACGCAGAAGGAAGGTTTCCAAGTCAGTTTTGGACTAGGTTTCCAAGTTCTTAAGAGATTTTGAGATAAACTTTACTAGTATAAATAGAGGCCAGTAGTTTAGATTAAAATCACACCTCAGATTGTCATAGACAAATTATTAGAGTGCTCAGAGAGATCTGTAATTCTACAGTTGCAGAGTTAGGAATTTTGTGATCAAAATTCGGGCAGCAGTAATAGTGTGATCTTGTAATCGTTTCTCCAGATTGATAATAATATTCTCTCCCCTCCCCGTGGACGTAACCAAGTTGGTGAACCACGTAAATCTGTGTTCTTGTGATTGCTCGCTTTTCTTATCAAGTCTTGTTATTGCTCTAACACTTTAAATATATGACTGTGTATGAGTTCATAATTTAAAAGAATAATAAAAGGTAGAGAAAACTACCTTTTAATCCCTGACTAATACTCGATCTACGTTTTAAGACAATGATATTTTTGACTTACGGCCTAATCCTATAAAATATTTTATCTAACCAAATAATCCCTCATCACTTTAAAATGGGATAAGTACACCCATTTTCTCTCTACAGCAACACAAACACACACACTCTCTACTTTCTCTCTCTATCTCCCCTCCTGCTCCTGCGACCCCTCCCTCCCTCCTCCTCCTCCAGCGACCCCCCGTCCACCTCCTCCGGCGACCCTCCGATCCACCTCCTCCGGCGACCTCCCCGTCCACTGCCACCTCCTCCGTTGACCTTTCTCTCTCAAATCCCTCACCGTTGACCTTTCTCTCTCAACTCCGGCGACACCTCCCCTCCCCTCCGACCAAACTACGACGACCCCTCCGCGACCATCTTCCCTCCCAATCTCCGGCGACCCTCTCCCGTCCCCTACCGCCGGCGACTCACTCCCCTCTCCCTGACAAAACACACTCCTTGTTCCGACGTTTTACTCCGGCAAAAGTTTCCTGTGCCCTCTCTATTTTCTGCAGATCCGTATGTCTCCCATAACCGGCGCATCCCTTCTTCTCCGAAGGGCCGGGTTTCTTCCTCAAAGCCAACGACGATAATGTCCTTTAAACTCCAGCAGTTTGTTTTAACTGATCTGGCCCTCTCAAAACCACTGCTCTCCGTCTGCGGCCCAGTCAACTTCTTCTGTTCAGCTGCAGATTCCGACCACATACCATAGACGAATTTCTATTTAGATCTATGATGATTTCGGCAATCGGAATAAAGAACTGGTCATTGCCGGCGGAGAGCACTAGAAAATTATAAAGATGAGGTGATGTCTCGTACGAGACATTGATGTCTCGTACGAGACATCCAGTACAAAAGTATTGTTTTGCCCTTATCTAAAGTTCTGATGTTCAGTTTACCCCCTAAATAATGAAGTCAGTCAGGAACTTAACGAAACATGCCAAAACTAACGAGTTTTCATCAAAACACGAAGGTGAGACACGAGAGTAGTGTAATCATAAATTTGAGTTCAAAATGGGGTGTCTACAGAGCCCCTCGGCGACGATACTTATGAAAGAAGAAACGTCTTCGATAGAAAAGACACCATTTAGAACTTTGGGTATGGTCGTGCTGAAAAGCTCCGTACGTATTCCTCTGAAGGAAATCAGACCAAATGTAGTTCGACTCAAAAAACACGCAAAAACGGTCGTTCGAGGTATTTTGAAAATCGTTTTGAAAGCAATACTGCAGTAAGTAAAGTTTAGAGCCTAGAGAGTAACCCATACTGAGGAATCAATATCATTGACTCAATTCTGAATATACCCTCTGTTGTTGATAGAGTGTCGCGGTTGACGGTGCCCAGTCATGACTCACTTGCTCGCCAATGTAGGACTTGATTGGTTGCCAATGTAGGACTTAATCGGTTTAGCAATGTAGGACTTGATTGGTTGCCAATGTAGGACTTCGTTGGAGTTGTAGGGGAATATCGTCAATCAAATGGCCGAAGCTGATTTGAAAGTACTGGACATTATCCTCTTTCAATGGCCGAAACTGATTGAAAGTACTGGATCCCTAGATGATCTCTATCAATGGCCGCAACTGATTGAAAGTACTGAACATGTCCTCAATCAATTCATCATTAAAAGTACTGGACGATTTTGATGCCGGTTCCGGACTTTGTAAATATCCTCAATCAAATGGCCGAAGCTGATTTGAAAGTACTGGACATTATCCTCTCTTAATGGTCATAGCTGATTGAAAGTACTGGATGCTTTTGATGTTGATGTAGATTTGTAGATTTCTGAATATCCTCTATCAATGGCCGTAGCTGATTGAAAGTACTGGACATTATCCTCTCTCAATGGCCGTAGTTGATTGAAAGTACTGGATGCAGAATCTCTTGATTTGATGTAGATTTATAGACTTCTGAATATCCTCTATCAATGGCCGTAGCTGATTGAAAGTACTGGACATTATCCTCTCTCAATGGCCGTAGCTGATTGAAAGTACTGGATGCAGAATCTCTTGATTTGATGTAGATTTGTAGATTTCTGAATATCCTCTATCAATGGAATTAGCTGATTGAAAGTACTGGACATTCTCCTCTCTCAATGGCCATAGCTGATTGAAAGTACTGGATGCAGAATCTCTTTATACCGGTTCCGGGCTTTGCTGAAGTTTGATGTTGAGTATTCAGAATAAGTAGTCTGAACTCTGTGGGGATCATTTGATCGCTGTTGATTTTTTTTAGCATGTATCGGTTTTTGTGTACCTGTTAATACAACAAGTAGAACCTATTCTAGCAAGCAATTTAGCTTTGATTTTAGTTTGTAATTAGACCCATGTGGCGGTGACAAATTTATGTGCATGCCCGATCGGTCAACCTTGGTGTAAGTAGTGTAAATAGTATGGATTCATGATGGGATGTTTATTAGTGATGAACTGTATGTATTGATTTGTGTGTGGGGGGGGGACAAGTGTTTGACAAGTTGGGACCTAATCAGGTTTTCAGCAGAGATGATGTGGAGTTTCTGTAATGGTTGTCTCGTGTGAGACTCGTTTTCCTTGTGCAAAATGATCCGTCCAGATCGTTCCTTTGGTCATGTCGTGTCAAAGGAGACGACTATTTGTCCGAAAACTAATGATATTGATTAATGTGCAAGCTCTAAGTAGGCTAGGCGTACTTTTGAATCACTCTAGAATTCCATGTCCTAAAGTCTCTGGTGAAGGTGATGGGAGACGTTATCTATTGCCCCATGTTTATCTAATGTGTGGTCTAAGTCAAGCCCCAAGAATCTTGTATGTTGTAGATGACTTCGTGAACAGGCTTATGAGGCTGTTTTTTTACTTGAAGAAGAGTGATCTCCCGCTTGTTGGATTTGAGGAAGGTTGAAGAAGAAATGATTTAAAGAATGTTCTCCCTATATTTTTTTTGTGACGCACCCTGATTTTTGCCTAGACCGCCCTTTCGGGTTTTTAATCTAGCGGGCATCTCTTTTGCGTCTCTTTTCATTTTTTTTTCACAGAGTATGAACTCGAAGATGACTCGGAAAGAAGAGAAGAGTAGTATTGTCTCTTATTTGGGGAGAGACATGCAAGATTTTTGGGTTTGAATGTATTAGGCAATTTAGCTATCGACTTGGCTTTTTGGGAAGTGTATTCCAAGCATCGACTATTTGGGAATACCACACTATGTAGTGAGAGTAAGAGGCATAGTAGATAGCCCCTAGTGTGGATTTACTTTGACGAGTTCGTACGTCTCTAGAATTAATAGACTAGGGAAAGAAAGGATCAAAAGCCCCTATCCTTGATGCTTGGATTTAAAGAATGCATACGAGGGTGGGGAAGAGGAAGCCCATAGACTCAACGAAGAACGCTACTTTGCTCAAAGTACTAGAAAGATAGTTCTACCTTTAATGGACCCTAGTATTTATTTTTGATGTCTTAAGTGTTTGTCCAGTTCATTTTTGCAAGTGAATCATCTAGAAATGTCTTGACAAGTTTTGAGGAGAAGGTCTAATCATTAGTGCGCATCTTCGGATTTTTTCATGAGTGATATCTACGGATGATGGAGATGATCTTCACGTTAGGAGTCTCATTTTTCTTCATTTGGATTTGATCTTCGTTGTAGGAGGGGGTGAGAGGCCTCCTTTTTTACTTCATTGTGTGTGGTTGAAACTCCTTCTTTGTGGGGTTGTGAAAGCTTGAGAGTTTTTTTTTTTTTTTTTTTTTGACTCTCAAAGCTTGAATTGGGTAGTCCCACTTTTGTTTGGGAATGATAATGCCTTTAACTTTTCCGATTGTGGTCCTTCGACTTTTAACATGAGCGCGGTGATAGTAATGTGTAGCCCCTAGGCCTTCTCACTTGTTTAGACATTTCTATTATCAATTGCAAGGTTTTAGATTAATGACGATTATTGTTTGCAGATCCATTTTATGAATTAAAGAGATATTCAAAAGGTAGAACAACCTTAGAGAAGTGTATAGGAAATGGGAATGACTTTTATTAATAACTAGAATTCAAAACAGACTCGATAGTTTAGTTGACACAAACTAGAGAGGAGGGAGATGGACTAGAATGATAGAACGACTCTTCGAGTTCATACTAGGATTTAAACCTATTATATTTCTAAGGAGAAAGGGGGGGTAGTTGTAGCCCCAAAGTGGTGATCTTGATTTCTTCTTGAGGCTTCATTCTTCTTTGTGTAGCTAAGGGAGAGGGTTGATAGTAACACTTGGTATCTCTATTTCCTTCTTATCAATGAGGTCTTGGATGACATCTTTCAAGTGGTGACAAGAGTTGGTGTCATGGCCGGGATCATTGTGAAACTTGCAGAATGAGGGGATACGATCGTAGTGATAGTTTATCTTGTGAGTAGTCCCTCTTCTAGGTTTTATTTTGCCTTCCTTTAAGAGGATGTCAAGGAGACCCTCTTGAGTAACTCCTTCAAGATTATCGTAGTGCCTTGTCGTTCCCATTTTAGTAAATTTGGATATATTAGGATCACAGAGCCGCAGAGCCGCCTCTTCTTCTTAGGCGTGGTTGTTTCACAAAGGGCTTCGGCCTCCTTTCTATAGCATTCCTTTTGAGCTTGCAAGCGTGCTTGAAGTGTGCCGATCTTATTCTCGTAGAACTTCTCTTGAGTTTGTAGACGGGTTTGGAATGCCTCAATCTCTTTCTTGTGACACTCTTCTTGGGCTTGTAGGCGACCGTGAAGGGTTTCGACTTCTTTCTCACAGTAATCCCCTTGGGTTTGTAAGCGGGTCATGAATTCTCCCTCCATTTTCTGCTTGAAGTTAGTGTATACGGCAGTGGCGCCTACTTCGACCATTTGACTTACTTCTCCTTTTAGTCGGGTATTGAGATCATGGGCCTCTTGCATAGGCTTTATGGTGGACATGGTGTTGGAAGAGTTCAGAACGATCTATTTGCGATTCGGACGGACCTAATGGTATAGAGATTGCGTTAAAGTCGGCTTTATGAGGTGTATAGGCTTAGGAGTGAGTGTAAGTTTACCAAACAAGCATAGCACAGAGACTGTCACGGACAAAAGAGTATGCCTCGTACGAGACAAGGATGTCTCGTACGAGACATCCAACACAAATCACAAAATTTCAGATTTTAATCCTAATTTTGGTCGGACGGAACTTAATCCGTTTTGGGGGGTTTCTATCTAATATCCTGGAATAGTGGATTCTGTCACCCTAGAATATGAGCCTGTTGGGTATGCTTATCTCTTAACCCTCTTATTTATGTTAGAATTGATTGATACCATCACCTATGAGTATTTTATGGACTTTAGGACCCTATGTAAGAAGTTTTATAACTTCAATTTTTAGCTTAGTCCATTTTATAGTATATGCTTAGAATATAGGACTTGGAGCGAAAAGGAATGAGGAACTAAGCAAGACTGTGGTCTCTGCGCAGGACATCACTGCGCAGGTCTCCTCTGCGCAACATTCTACCTTGCTCAGTTTTCAATGCATTCAGATCATCTAACTTGGAAAACGCTTAGAAGATGCAAGCTTATTAAAGTGCTGAGGTGTGCATAAATGACAAAGCAAGCACACTCAGCATATCCAACGATGGAGATGCGCTCAAGTGAAATATTTCAAATGAAGACAGCCGTCAACCTTCTAGAAGAAGCTTTTGAATTTGGTCTTCATACTCCGTCTCCAACGGCTCAAAGGCACCTGCGTACCAATCATATTGTGACAGGTCATCAACCTTGATCAGAGCCCCAACGGCTATAAAGGACACCTGCGCACCAATCATATAGTGCCAGCTCATTGTCCTTGCTCAGAGCACCAACGGCTAGTTTTAATCTCTCTGCTATAAATAGCCTGCTCATCTTCATTTCCAAGTTGCTAGAGTTTGTGCTTTCATAAGTATCCTTGAAGTTAAGAAGATTGCTGCTTATAATCCCAGATTCTCAAGATCAACCTTCAAACCTTCATACCTTCAAACTCCTGCCCAGATCCTAAGCCTTACATCACCAGAATTCTTCGTGCTCTTCATCTCATAGATTTATAGAGCCCAGAATTTCTGACACACACACACCTCTTGAAGCTTCGATCATATAGATCTTACTTCTTGAGAAACACCGGTTTAGTCTAGGATTTGCTCTTCATAGCTTAGATTTTGATTTGAGTTTTGATTCTTTGTAATCTTGTAAAAGCTCCTCACATCAATATAAATCTCATTAGAAAATCCAAGACTAACCATCTTGGTAGAGGACGTAGATCTTTCATTGATCGAACCTCTCCAAATAGCTTGTTCATTATTCTTACTGCTTATTTCTTACTTACATTATTTCTTAATAGCTGCTTTGTTTGATCTTATCAGATTACTTCTTTCTGCTCAGTTTTGTTATTGCTTATTGCCTTAGAACTTTTTAACCAACTCTTTAGCCAAAACTTAGCGCGTGCGTTTTTACCTTCTGCGCAGTATACCCTGCGCAGTTGCTTCTTAAATTTCCGCTGTGCATTTCACACTCTCTCTGCGCGCTATACTTAGCTTATTTGAGAACTGTGTGCATAAGCCATTGCTTTGCAAAAGGGCTTGAAAAGAATTTTAAAACGCTATTCACCCCCCCCCCTCTAGCATTTTTCATACCCTTGTTGCCCCTTTGGGACCAACAAGTGGTATCAGAGCAAACACCTTCATAAAACTTATTTTGTTTTTCAAGCTTAACAGCTTGGGTGCCGATTCAAGATGGCTTCAAAATCTTGGGCAATGGATAACTATTCACAGGTTCCATTGCTGAATGAAGATCACTTCGAAATCTGGAAGCACTGCATGCTAACTCATTTTTCATCAATCGACGAGATCGTCCATGACATCGTTCTTGAAAGACCCTACATTCCTATGAAGGCGAATCCTGATGCTGATACCAACAAGGATAATCCTACTATCAAGAAGAACAAGGATGAATGGACCGATAAAGAAAAGAAATGGGTTGGCTATGATGGAAGAGAAAGGAACATCATTCTTAGCACCTTAGACCTCTCCACGCACAATCAAATTGTGAGCGGTGGAACAGCAAAGGAACTATGGGATGCTATTAAAGGATATGTGAATGGAGAAAAAGTAAGCAAGGAAAACAAAAGATTTGTGGTGCAAAGAAAATTCAACTGCTTCATGAGAAAGGATGGTGAAACCTTGATACAAACTTATGATCGCTTCTGTACTATTGTAAACTCTTGTAAATCTCTTGGAATTACTTTCACTAATAAAGAAGTCAATTCTCAATTCTTAGATGCGCCAGGTTCCAGATATGTGCACAAGGCAAGTCATCTGGAATATTCTGGATTTCTAGATACTTGGCCTCTGCGCAGCTTATACGCCAACTTAAAAGTGTAAGAGCTAAAACTTGATCGAATTGATGAAACTGAAGGCAAAGGAAAACTCGTTTCCTATGTTGCGCAAAAGGAATCTGCGCCTACTCAAACCTCAGACAAAGTCTCCACTTCCTCTCTGCTTGAAATGGATGATGGCGATTTCGCTATGTTCGTAAAGCGATTTCAAAAGTTCAGGAAATTCTCAAAGCTAGGATCCTCAAGTAAAGCTCCAGCCAAGTTCTCTCGTGGTAGAGACTCAAAGAAAGATGATGACTTGGTCTGATACAACTGCAGAAAGCCTGGTCATTTTGCTTCAAAATGCCCTACTCCAAAATTTGAGTACATGAAGAGAAATACTGTACAAAAATCATTTAAGCAGCACGGAATGGTTGCTGAAGAAGACTGCGCAGACAAGGCGCTCAAGACCTGGATAGAGACTGACGAAGAGGACAGTGATGATGATGACTCTGAAGATGGACTGCTCTGCTTAGTGGCGAATGCTGATGATAGCGATTCAGAAAATGACGTTCCAGATACGAACTCAGCAACTGCACCAAGGACAATCAAGAAGAAAGGTCCCACAATCCATGAACTGGTGGAAATAGGACATCTAACTCCAAGCAGACAGAATGGAAAGTATCTATTTGCCAGAGTAGACTTATCAAAGAAATTTTCACCTGCACCATCGCGTAATCAATCTCTTGAAATTCCTGCTAAAATTGTAATAGAAAAGGATGTCTCTGCTGTTGAGCGTGAAACTATTTTTCAACAAGCTGAAAAGGTAATCAAGAAATTTAATTCTATGAAAGAAGCAGTGGACTTATCAATTGGAGAAATTTCACAGCTTAAGATGGAGAAATTTCCCTGCCTTAGTAAATTATACCAACAAGAATCCATCCAACTCCTCTACACCCCATCCGAATACCTCTTTCCCTCCCTCCAACTATAACCAAAACCGCCCCACCCACAACAACACTGAATTTAATTCAAACAGACAGACCAATAACTACCGTGGCATCTATCAATGGTGTCGACAACCCGGCCACTTTCTATCTCAATGTCAAGCCTTCCGCACTCAATGTCCCAATGTTAATGTCCCTACCCCGCCACGATCATTCAACAACAACCGATCCACCCAACCCAATCACAACCCACATCCCACAGCCAACACCAACCCTTGCCAAAACCCCGCACTCTATGCTGCCACTGCCAACCTCAATCACCAACCTCTTTCCTCTTGGCTTCTAGATAGCGGTGCCACTCATCATGCCACAAATGACCTATCCAACCTCTCTCTCCATCAACCATACAATGCCACCGACGAACTATTCATTGGCGATGGCTCAAGTCTACCAATTGCCAACACTGGTTCTACTTCTCTCTTAACTCCCTCCTCTACTTTCAAATCGAATCATGTGCTTTATGTTCCCAATCTGTCTCGTAACATTATTTCAATTTCTAAATTTTGTCTAGATAATAATGCTTCAATCACTTTTTCATCTTACTTCTTTTGTGTGAAGGACAATCAGTCTGGGAAAATCCTACTCCAAGGTCAACTTAACTCTGGCGTCTATGAATGGCTTCCTGTTCGCTCTGCTGTTCATTCTGCTTCAGTTTCTTCCACCTCTACATGGCATCATAGATTAGGGCATCCATCTTCTTCAATTTTACGTCATATTAGTTCTAGTTTTCAATTAGATATTCCTACTTTTAAAAATGTTCAATACTTTCTCGATTCCGAATAGTTTGATAGTTCAAATGATATCGATCTCATCAATTCATTTTGAGCATGGCCATGCATTCATCACAACTATTCATCGAGGGGCCCAAGCTTGACATCTCTCATATTGAGGGACAAATCATATCTTGACTTATTACACTTCCCAACATAACTTCGATCATGCCAGTCATATCCTTTATAATTACTTGGTTAAGAGTAACGTTTGAATATGTCAAATATGATCTCCATTATGTGGAAGATCGCAATAATCTCAAGTCTAAGGATTCCAATGATATAACTATTAGAGGTTTAATTATGACATTATGACCATGACATAAACCTCATCTTTGGGTCATGTCCAGTATATGTTCACCAACATATACCCATAAGTTTAACTTGTGTCCAATACACATAATCATCAAATGATTATCTAATTAAACTTATACTAGTTCTTCATAAGTGCTAGGGACGGAGATTATTATAACAAAACATGTAACAAAAAATAATAATCCAAAACATCTCTTTATATATATATATATGAAAAAGTGATAACAAACATTATCAAACAACGTGCCAAATTACATGCCTAGGGCATACACACCAACAGGGATAACAGACTTTCAAGATAGCAGACCTTGACATCCTTGATTACTCAGCTCCTGGTCAAAGTCAAACCTGACTTAACACTATTCACTAGCACTATTCCAGTCAAAGATAATCGACTGACAATTGGCATTCCCAAGATGTTCAAGCCGTTCGAACTCAACGGATATAAAGTGAAGACCTATAAAAGAAGCTCTCAGTAACTGAAGTTACTACCACTTTTTCTTTCCATTCAACAACTTGATAAAAGTTTTTAAGCAACTCAATTGTAAAGCACTCTTGAAACTTATAAATCTGTGCAAAATAGATAAGCTAAAAATAGATCTCTCATAGCTACATAAGAGCCATCATTGAGATCACCAAATCTTTCACATTTGTGAAACTCTTTTTCTTTTCTTTTTCTGTACTTTGTAACAAGCACAAGCTTAGTTAGTGAGGCTAATTAGGCTGAAAAATTCTGAGGGAATTTTTGTAACACCCATCCTTAATCTCGTTAAATATTTGACTTATTTGTTAAATTTTTGACTTGCTTGTTAAATTCTTGACTAGCATATTTATATGCTATTTTATTTGAGTTAATTATTTAGTTACTTCAGAAAATTAAGGTGGTTAAATGTCAAAGTTGAAAGTTTAGGGGCCTTTTTGTCAAAGTTAGAACTTGAGGGGCCTAGTTGTAATTCTTGAAAAGTCTTAAGGATAAATATCCTTCCTTCTTTCTCTGGGAAAGATAATTCCCCATTTCTCTCGATCGTTCTCTCTGTTTCATAAAAGGGAGTTCAGTTTTACCCTATTCTCGACTCCTCGAGCTTAATTATTCCTCTGTTCGTGATTCCGGTCCCGGATAAATATTCGTGGCGTTGAATAGAGCGTTCCAGGCCGATCAGAAATTTATTTGGGTCAACTTGATTTTTGACTAGGTAAGTTATTGACTCCCCCTTACTTGTAATAACATGCATATATGTTATTCCCGCTACTTGTTCTTGTTAAAATTGTGTTTTGAGCAATTTTTGTGATACTTGTAAATTTGGTACGAAGGGAGTATTCGTACTGAAAAATTATACTCCTATTCGTGAGACGGTAAAATAGTAACTTGATTTAAATATTGTTAGAAAAATTGTACCATTATTTGTGGTACGAGGAAATGAATGGAAATATCTCTAAATGGGTATATTAGTATAATATAAAATTGTACTTATACTTTTGGGTCGGTGAAATATTAAATTGGAATAAAAGAAAATTGTCCTATTATTTATGGGACGGTAAAAGAAATGAATTGAGCCTGAAATAATGTTTTGGGTATTGCCTAAGAGTTAATAAAAGTTACTCCTACGCTTGGGACGGGAAATTTCTTAACCTGGGAAAGAAATAAAAATTTCGCATTTTGGTACCTTGTGCGACCGCACAAAAACCCTTGGGCGACCGCCCATCTTTCTGAAAGATTTTTCAAAGGAATTGACCTGCTTGTGTGCGACCGCACAGTCCATTTTAGGCGACCGCACAGTTACCTGAAGAACAAAATGTTGTTTAAAGTTTGTATAAGTTGGAAGTAACTCTAGTTAAGGTATATAACCTTAGTATAAGATGTTCTAGCAAGTGTTGTGACACCTTAGGGGCATCGGAACTTGGGTTTAAACGTGTATACTCATTGAATTAAAATGAGAACTTAGTCTTGCACATGAACACTTATAGAACTCAAATGAGAACTTAAGTATAAGAGTAACAACTCTTCTATATGTCTTGAAAGTGCTATGAACAAGCACTTATGTGTTATGCTTGTCTTGGAACTAATGTTTGTGCACCGTGAGAGCACCAAATTAGTGTCTTGAGCTCGAATATCCTATGTAGGAGATTATGAACTTGTAAGTATGAGTGGTATAGCTCATTTACTTAATTTGAACTTGAAGTAGTCTTGGTCTAGGTTTAGGGTACTACCCTAGATGGCTTAGATGAGTGTTGTAGAACACTCTAGTACTGAAAAATAGTCCCTTTGTGAATAAATGAAATGTGGACTTGAATCATAATTAAATGATAACTTGAGTATAAGAGTAGTAACTCTTTTATGTGTCTTGAAGTCAATGTTTGTGTACTTTAGGGGCACCAACTAATGTCTTGAGCTTGAATGTCCTAAGAAAAGGATTGGAAAATAATTCGTGAAAGATGTATAATTCATCTTCCTAGCTTGAACTTGAAGTATAAGATAATTAACTCTTGTACATGTTTAATCATCCAAAGAAATGGAGTGAGAACTTGGATATAAGATGATAAGATCTTGTATATGTATTGAATGTCTTGAATGTCCTGAATGTCCTGAATGTCTTGAATGTCTTAAGGTGAGACAGTAATTTGAAGTATAAGACAATAAAATCTTGTACATGACTTGAACATCCAAATAATTGGATTAAGACTTGAATATAAGATTATAAATCTTGTACGTGCCTTGACACCAGTATATGTGTATGGTAATAAACTTGAAAGAGTCTTGATGTGTATATGCAAATCTTGCATATATGTACGTGATAGAATGTGGCTTCTTGATTGATTGGTACATGGTATGAATAACCAAAGAATTGGGTTATGGAACTAGATAGAGAATGATTAACTCTACTACATAGTTGAACTTGATACGTGTATATTGGAAGTGCTATAAAGAAGCACTAAAGTGTAAATGATTTTGTTTTTAATCGTGTATATACTCAATGAAGTATATAAAATATAAAGAAGATATCTTGTCTTGAAATGGTTCCTAAAGAAAATAGGGACTAGTGTAATATGAAGATAATTCATATAATCGTGAATACTACGATTTAAATTAATAAGAATGATTACAGAACACAATATGTGTTAGAAAATGTATTTGATTACTAACGATACATATACGTGAAGTATGACTGTGTCTAGGTACAATGTGACCTATTCTACTACGTGTTTAGAGTATAATGTATTGAGCTCTACTTGATAGTAAGGGTATCGTGATAGACACTTTAATGTGTTAAACGTGATATGAATATGTACGTGCAAACTTGGCATGTGACAAAGTGATATACCCTACTACTTGACTGAAGTCTGTTATAAATGGACTCTTACTTGGATTGATCGTGTTACATGGACACTTACGTGCCATAGTTGAACTTGATTGGTATTTGCAATAATTGACTACGTGTACTTATATTCTCGTGAGCACATGATACATGACTACATGGTGCATATTCTCGTGAGCACATGATACATGATTATATGGTGCATAAAGACTGGTCCACTATTATGGGACTTAGTTCTATTCTCGTAGTTCAAGTAAACATCTACTTGTGCATTCTTTGTGAGTCCAGCTGGTTCTCCTTGCTTGTTCGAAAATATATAGGTTCACGCTTGTCGCGAGAGCTGGGGTTTAAGTGACAATCGGGTCCCTATGTATTTCCGCTTGACCCCTTACTACCGGCCATAGTAAGGGCATAGCTTCCTTGGTTAGAGCAATAAGCCTGACCTAAGTGAATGCGATTGTCTTGAACACCACGTGGATCTTGTTCTTGTGGATGACACTGGTTACCAGGTCTTTTTATATACTGCACATCAGTTCTTGTTCTTGTTCTTGGTTGTCCTCAGCTAGAAAAGCATCGACAACAAATGGTATTCTTGGGAGGAATAAGGAAGGATTCAGGTACAAATGCGTGATAGGCCTATGTGCATCTTGGTGAGCTGGTCTAGCCTCTAACTCTACTTGACTACTTGTTACCTGAACCTTTCTTGAGCTTGATTACTTGTTGGGTTGGCTTAGCCTCTCCTATACTTGTTACTTGATGATACTTGATATATGTTTAGTTGAGTATCTACTTGTATTGTATGATAACATGACATATAGTTGCATGTTAATAGCTTACTGAGATTTATCTCACCCTTTATTTGTTTAATTGTTCCCCCCCCAGGAAAGCAGGGGATAATACGCAGTGAGGCTCGACTTAGCTGGGAACTTACTCAGCAGGATATTCTTGTTCGAAGTTAGTGTCCTTTTATATTTTGGTAAGGACGATCTACTCTGTATTGTAGTATTTGATAGCTTACTATGACTATGTTGCATGTTAATAGCTTACTGAGATCTCACCGTGTGGAAAGCTAATACTTCGACTTAGCTGGGAACTTACTCAGCAGGATATTCTTGAAGTAGTATATATCTTGTATGAGTCTCTGGGCTTGTATTGGGGTAGTATTTGTTGTCCCTAGACAGTTCTTGTTGCTAGCTTATTTGCTAGGCATGTCTTCCGCTGTATGTAACCATTTTGGTTTTAAATATTCTTGGTCTAGAACTCGTGTGAGCTATCTTAACTCCCTACTCTTGAGTATATATATCATGTCAGTTTTGTTTCTAACAGGTATTGTTCCTGTTTCCCGTTAGTTTCTTGTTTCTTGTTAGTTACGCGCACCAGGTTCGAGGTTCTATTAGGGAATCCCGAGACTTGGGGCGTGTCAATTTTCCTTGCAATTTATTGTAATTACTTGACGAAGGATTATAGTGGATTGCTTCTTCACTGTTGAGGACAGTGAGGCGTGGATGTAGGAGGGTTGCAATACTCTGAACCACGTTACATCGTTTTGTTTGTCTCTCATTTACTCACACTTGATCACACACTAATCACTTATTGCTTACTCATTTATTTCTTCTCTTTATTTATACATTATTCCGCTGCATAACTCAACAATCACACACTGCACCTCAAGATAGTCGACCTGTCCTGATAAGATAGTCAACCTCTTGTGCACTAACTGTTTACTTGTTTTAGTACTTAAGTAATACAGGTTCTTTCACAATCCATGACCCTTGTCCTTGAAAGTGTTGGCTTAATCTCCCATGTGCATAACGATTTTTGAGAAAAATTAGGGACGGAGATTTGTAAGTCAAGATGTAAAAAAGATAATTTTTGGGACATACTTGAGGCTAAGCATGGTTTAGGTGTGGGGGAATTTGATATCACTTTATATATCTATGTTTTATGATCATTTTTTCCCTCATTTGAACTATGAAGAGCATGTATTTATACTTGTTTTTGTTCTTGTTTTGAAAGGAATGGAGCGAAATGGACTTTGGGCAGAATTGGAACAAAAGGGCTGATTTTTGGGCTAGTTTTGGTGGAGTTGCTGCACCTTAATTTGTGGAAGCAAAGAAGTTTGTTTTGGACTGTTTTGAAGACTCTCAATAAATAGAGAGCAGTTTTTTTTTTCTTTAGTTAAATGAACTCAAGACTTAGTTAATTAATCTCATAATGTACTTAGGAGTTTTAGAATGTGTAGGGTCAAGACTATGACCCTTATTATTCCATAGTAGTAGCCAAGGGAGAATCACGCATCATTCACCGCAGAACAAACTCCCTTGTCGCAGCAGCTCTTCTTCTCTCTTTCTCTGTTTTGTTTCCTGTTTGAAGAAATCGACACTTGTAAGAGAAATTTTTGTGATGATGTTGATTCTAGCCATGAGTGGCTAAGGTACTAATTCTGATTCAATGGTTAATTTCAATTGTGCTTATGTGAGGCTATGTGTTGATTTTTTTTTTTTTTTTTTGCTTAATTCAAGTATTTGTATTTTCATAACGAATTTTATGGATTTTGTCAATTAGTTGAATTGACAACTCACCTAGTTGATAATTTCCTATAGCTTTCTTAGAGCAATTAATCGAATTTGTTATGCTATCATAACGATTTTGGTTTATATGAAATTACAATCAAGATTTTAGTAATTGTAGCTATCTCAATTGCTTGAGTTTTGTTCAACTATTTCCAAAGAATTTCATGCTATCATTAGTTAATATGGAACCCTAGTGTCCCCAATTGATTAATGGTAAGGTTGATTGAGTGCTAGGCTTGATCTATACATTAGGGAAATCATAATTTATCTTGGCTATCCGGATAAGTTAAAAGTTGAATACTTGAGTGCGAAAATTATATTTTGAAGCCCATGATCATTTGCACAATTGAACACCACAACCCTTGAATCGGAGTTTGTTTAATATTGAAATTTCTCAATTTTATCCACGTTATTAAGTTTTCTAGTTTAACCTTAAATTTTTTTGATTAATTTAGTTGTTAAATTTCAGATTGTAGTTTAATCAAATCAAGAAATCCCCCTTCTTTTTGGTTACCTGTTACTTTTCAAAAGAAATAAAATCTCCGTCCCCGTGGATACGAACTCTACTTACCACTTTACTTGTTTGAGTAGGATAAATTAATTTGGTGGTTTAACAACACACCACTCTAAGTTCTCTATTTATACTTGGAGAGAGAGAGAGGGGGGGGGGGACTTCTTTACTTGAAGGGGTTGGGAATTTTGAATTTCCAACCGGTAGGTGAGGAGCATTAAATGCGTGATTTCTTGCATTAAATGTAGACGATACGTTGTATAAGCATGCCTGCAATATCCAATGGTTAAAAGTCCCCTTGTCTCAACCGGATACCTTCAAAAGCAGACAAAAGAAAAAGTAGAGCTAAAAATAGCTCTTGTGTTAGAATACGCAGAATGGCATAGGTAGAGTTGTTTAACTACTTTCAGTAAACAAGTACAAAAGCAAACCGTTAAAGTCAACATAAAGTGAAAGGAATGATGTAACCTGATGATATTTATATCAAGAATATCTTGAGTTGACTACCAGTAAACTTGAGTGTGTTCTTGCTGATTGTAGTGTTGCCGGTAAAATGAATTCTCTACTGGTGACTTCACTTATCGGTAAGCTTGCCTTGTTATATGCCGGTTGCCATAAGTAAATCTAATAAAATTGGGGGATCTTAAATGGCTAATGTGATTGAGATTAAGCAATTCTATGTCCTAAACATATATTTGAACAACAACAATTTATTCAACAGAAAACAACAACAACAAAATACAAATTCAGAAATGAATCCTGATTTTGCATTTATTAATTGTCAAATTGACAATTAATAAATGCAAAATTATAATTTTTTTAAAAGAAAATTAAATTAAAAAGAAGAAGAAGAAGATAATTCATAGTAATATATTTAAATAAAATTGAAAATGAAGGAGAATGATGCTTCAAACCTTGGCAATGGAAGAGATAAAGGGAAGAGCACAAAGGGATAGAGAAGTTAGCATAGGGAGAGAGATGTTCCTCCACGTTAGTCGTGTCAATTTTCGCATATTATTATTGTATCTATCATTTTCCATTATGAAATTATTGTGAATTACTAGTTTATTACAACTACCGACCATTTTATCTTATACAATTATATAGTGAATTAATAGTTTAGTAGCAACTACCTAAGAACTTTCATGGAAGAAAACGCAGCAACTACCTAAGTGAAAGTTCAATGAAACTCTAAAATGCCACAAGTAACAAAACATACCCTCTCAAACTGGTATATCCTCCATTTTCAAAAGACAAAAAATTGTTTGAGACGGTCTCACATAAAAGACGAGTTTCATTAATAGACTAAATGATTTGTGCTTTATGAGCGGAGCGGAGCAAGTCCATTTCCTCTTTCATCAAGACTTGTCTCATGTGTGAGACCGTTTCTCACAAAACTTCCCATCTTCAAAATAAATGTTTATTTATAGAGTGAAATTTTATTCTAAAATAAACGTAATGTTTTTAAATATCTTGGTCCGTGAGTATTTTTCTACCATCTCGGTAACATCTCATTTTGATCTCCCTAGTAGCTCTATAATATTTATCCGAGATTAGACAAAACATTTACGTATAATTTCTTTATCTTTGAGCTTATCACCTTAAAAAAAAAAAAAAAAAAAAAAGTCTAGAGCTTTTGTCTCGTGAATATTGAATGACGAACATATGCAATATCACGTCTTTATTACCATTGCAATTTATTATGAATTGATACCTTAATGCAATGTACCTTTCAATTCATTGCAAATAATGCAATTTATGTACTATTTAATTATATTTTAATGCAACGCACTTTCAAATTTTTGTTACGAAATAAATCAATCACTTACATTATTTGTAACCCAACCAAAAAGTAAGTTTAGTGTCAATGAATAATATATGACAAAAACTTATGTGAGAACACTATGACCCGTCTCATGGATGAGACGGGTCATTTTTGACCCATAACCCGGCCCATTGAACCAGCTCCATGACCCAGGGGGCGACCCTGCCACATGGCAGCCTCTCATAGGCCCAAAAAAAAATTGTTTTTTTTTTCGGTTTGTCAAAAGTAATAGTTACTATAACTTAATGTAATGACTTTATACATATAAAGTAACAGTTTGTATACATAAAAGTAATACATATATACAGAAAAGTAACAGTGTTTTTTTCTATGTTTTCTTCGTTTGCCAAAAGTAATACTTATTACAACTAAAATGTAACGAATGTGTTACTTATATGTAATAATGTTTATACATAATTGTAACACATATATATATAGAAAAAGTAATAATTCAACCATTTACATTTTTAGAGCTAAAAACACTTGATTAGTGTTACATGTAAAAGTATTACATTATCTATAGAAATATGTTATAATTTATTTTATTAAAGTTTTACATTTACTTGTACAAACAATTACATTCATATATATGAGTTGTTACTTTTCAAATGTTACTTTCTTTCAAAAAATTAAATCAAAATACACAATATTTTATATTTTTGCAAAAGCATTATTACATTTCAGTATAAATGATAATTACATTTAGATATTGTTTGGGTTACATGTAATTATAGTTATTATTACATTTAAAAAATGGGTAAAACGAGCTTTTGTTTTTGTAAAACATGTGTTACGTTTACTTATGAACAATGTTACTTTATATGTATACAGTCATTACATTAAGTTATGATAACTATTACTTTTGGTAAACGACGGAAAAGCCGAAAAAAATAATATAAAAACTCAAAAAAAAAAAAAAAATGACCTATGGGAGGCTGCCACGTGGCGGGTTATGCCAAATGGGTCATGGGTCGACCCGTCTCATACATGAGACGGATCCCCTTATTCTCCTGGGAGACCACCTCATAATATATTACATTTGGTTTAATAAAAGGGCCAATTGCAATTTGGTTACCTAAGTTTTACAAAATTTTGCAATTGGTTACCAGGTTTGACAAAGTTGCGATTGGGTTCCTGTGTTTGCTGAACCGGAGCAATCAGGTGTAAATCTCGTTACCTAGTTAAGAAACTAACGAAATGGAGCCCATGTGCGAAACACGTGATATCTTAAGGGTCATATACGTCATTTCGCCAAGAATTGAGTGGGTAAAAGAGGCACATTACATATTAACAAATTTTAAAAAAAAAACAAGAAAACAAAAAAGCCGTTTCTCTCTCTCTCTCTCTCTCTCTCTCTCTCTCAGACTCTCTCTCTCTACCACCATTTCCGGTCATCCCCTCTCCTCCCTCTCCGGCAACCGTCTCCGGCCACCCTCCCTATCTTCGGCCTTCCTCTCCGTCACCCCCTCCACCACCACCGCCACCACCACAAATCAAGCTACCAGATTTAACATCAATAACATACAAAAATGAAGGGTTTCTCGGTGGTGGCTGAGATGGTTGGCCGCGGCCATGGCCACGACCTAGTGCAGATGGATGGGGAAATCGGATCCTTACCCGCGGCCTCGACCTCGACCTCCACCGTCGCCGGAGAAGGTGGAGAAAGAGAAGGCGGCGGCGGAGGAGAGGATCGTTTGCATAGTAGCATTTCCAATTGGATTTGAAAGCTTTGTGAAGCTTCGTCTCATTATTGATTGACCTTCTTCTTCTTGTTCAACCTCCTCTGCCTCTTCTTCTTCTTCTTCAACTTCCTCTGCCGGTGAAGGGAGTTCGGAAGGGGGTTTATATTTGTGGGTTTTTTTATTTTGAAGGGAGTTCGGAAGGGGGTTTATATTTGTTAGGTTTTGTGTTGGTTTTTGAGATCTTAAATTGGATTTGGGTTTGATGTAATGGTTCTTGATTGAGGTAAAATGTGGTGTTTAGGCAGTGGGATGGTGGTTGGTGGTGAGGCTGGTGGTGTAAGGGTGTTGAAGATGGTGGTGTTAATGTTGATGGAAATGGTGTTTGAGTAACGAAATTTGTTAAATTTTTAACACATATGGACACATTTGATCAATTTTTTCCCAACCTGGTTAGTTTCATTAAATTTCCTGATGAAATGGCAAGTTTGCCCACTTAAAATCTCACATGTTTCGCACATGGGCTCCATTTCGTTAGTTTCTTAACTAGGTAACGGGATTTACACTTGATTGCTCCGGTTCAGTAAACTGAGGAGCCTAATAGCAACTTTGATAAACCTGGTAACCAATTGCAAAATTTTGTAAAACTTAGGTAACCGAATTACAATTGACCCTTAATAAAAAGTGTAGTCAGTTGCAATTATTCCAATTTGCCTTGTGGATTAATAAGTATAAGGAGTATTATAAAAAGGTTTTAAGTACAACCCACAACCTTTCGAGTAAAAAAAGTACAACCCACAATTTCCTTACACAACGCCCACAATTAAACATGTTGACTGTCCAAATACGTGTAGTAGCGATCGAACAGGACGCGTCATCCCAACACTAACCTTCCATATAAATAATTAATCGACTGTCTATATATGCCACGGATTTAACAGATCTGGATCCTCTCTACATTTCAAAAAAAAAAAAAAAAAACCCTAAAAAGGTGGAAATCCACATTTTCTAGAGCATTGATAATTGCAAAAAGTCAACCCTCCCCCATGGCCTGTTGGGTAGTGATAATGTGCATCTTGCTTCTTCTTATGATCATGCTGATCATTATCCCGGTCGGAGTTTTGATAAGTGCGAAAAGTCAACCCCCTCCGATTCACATTTTCTTGAGTTTCAGGGGCACAGACATCAGGGAGACTTTTGCTTCACTCCTTTACGATGCCTTGATCCGTGAAGGATTCAACGTGTTCATGGATGATCAAAGCATTCCCTCTGGATATGATATTGATTTGGTAATCATCGATGCGATCGAGAGATCGTTAGGAGCAGCAATCATTTTCTCCCAAGATTTTGCATCATCAGAATGGTGTCTCGATGAGCTCGTCCTAATACTTGAGAGGAAGAAGAAGTTGGGGTCGACTTACGTACTCCAACCCATCTACGTTGATGGTGTACAACCGTTTGAAGTCGGCAACCAAAGAGGGAGCTATGCCAAAGCATTTGCTAAGCACAAGAAATGGTACAACCCTTTCTGGGGTTCCAACAAGCTCAAAGTCTGGAGAGATGCACTTACAGAAGTTGCCGGCTATAAAGGAAGGATTTTGAAAGGTAATTATTTATACTTTAAACAATTCCTTTTCTTTTGTGATTTTACACAAGTTATCCTATTTTGAAAATGAAGAAATCATTAAACTACGAAATTAAATATCTACAGGTTAATTATAATTAGTGAAATAAGTGGAACATCCTAGAAAAGGGGTATTTTGTTATGTTGTGCTATTTCAGTAGTGTTTATTTGTTGGGTTATAGAGCTAAATTACTGAGGAATATTGTTGGGGTGGAAGTCTAAGTCGGTGATGAGTTTGGGTTGTAGTCAAAGCACTCGGGATGGAGGAAAAGGAATCAGAAAACTCGGAGGATAATCTGGAAGGTATGCGAGCAACCTATGACATCACATAGGTTGCAGAAGGTGCTATGCGAGTAACCTATGCACACACATAGCAGTCACTCAGAATGTGCTATGGAGCCAGATCATCCGCGCGCATAGCACTGGTTTCATAAAGAGACAATGTCCTAGTGATAGACCTTGTGTAGTATTGTGACACCTTCCTAGGTTGGCAGTGCCCCCATATATAGTCATTGTGGATAAATTGGGTGAACAATTAAGGTGTTCTTTTCTAGTTTATTGATTTCATATGGATCCTTGCATGTTTGTCAGTTCATGCTTTGGAGTCATGCCTTAGTGTGTCGTAGGGGCTCCCCAGTTGGCTGGTGCACTCCAGTTGGCTGGTGCACAAGCTTAGGGACTATATGTGTGTTTTCATAAAGAGACAATGTCCTAGTGATAGACCACGTGTAGTATTGTGACAACTTCCTGGCTTGGCAGTGCCCTCATATATAGTCATTGTGGATGAACTGGATGAACAGTTGATGTGTTCTTTTCTAGTTTATTGCTTTCATGATCCTTGCATGTTTGTTGTTTCTCACCGTGTACTCCTAGTGTTGCTAGGTACTCCTAGTTTGTTAAATCACTAACAACTTGTACCATAGCTCTAGGTTGGGTTATTCGTGCAATGCTGCCTGGATGGATTTAAAAATGGGCTGGGGGTATTAGGGATCGAAATTGAATTGATCTAGTTGGTTCGCAATTTCATATATTCAAATTGTTTAAATTGAATAGATTAAGATAGAGTAATAGTTGTATAGATCTAGATGATTTAAGTTTCATGGACCCAGATCGGACTAGGTTCTAAACATTCGTATTAAGGTTGCAGAGATTCAGTCACTAGTAGGGCATAGATCCAAGATAAAGGTTCAGATATCAGGGTTGCATCAATCCAGACAGGGGGGCGGGGTTCTAAATTGCAGATATCAGAGTTGGGCGATGAATGTGGAGATATGAAAGTAGAAACTAAAGGATGATGTAAGTGTTTGGGCCTTGATGAGTGTTGACTGTGTGCAATATGTTTGTAAAGTACGTGCATCAGATGTTCAGCGTACGTGTAGAAGGTGTGCATAGTTCGTGCATTCATGCAGTAGATGTCCAACATGTGTGCAAATGCGTGATTCACGGGTCATCCGGAGATAGAAAGATACTTGGTTCCCATTGAAAAGTTGGATAGCGTAAGTTGTATGGTAATTTTTAGCTGTGGCAAATGGAAGATTGGTGTAAGACCTAACTTAGTAGCTCGGGGTAGAATCTTCTTCACCACAAATTACATCTGACACATGTAGTTTGTGTGGATGAACTGAGTGAGCAAACCGTGTCCTTTTCTTTTGTTATGATTTCACATGGATACTTACATATTTGTTGTTTCTTCCCATGTACTCCTAGTATTATACTCCCTCTCTCCGGTTTAAGGTTCTTAGTTTAGTTTGACTCTACACGCTTATTAAGAAACCTAGGCAAATTTGAGTCAACAATGGTAGGGTGTGAAGGATATAAATGTCCATTAATAAAGCAAGTGGGTGAAAAATAGATGGGTGAGTGATGGTTTTTTTTGTAATATATGAACTTTTTATGAGGACATAATTGTCCAAAACACTATTCATACTTTACCATTTAAGGAATAAAGCAACTAAGAACCTTAAACTGGGACATACCAAAAAGGAAAGTAAGAACCTTAAACTGGGACAGAGGGAGTACTCCTTTTGTCTTAGACTATATGTCCACCTTTTCCTTTTAGTATGTCCCAAAGTATATGTCCACTTCCTAAAATGGCAAATAATCTTTACTATTCCTCTCTCTCATTCTCTCTCCAACTTACTTTTATATTAACAACACCAATCAACTTACTATTCCCTCTCACTCATTCTTCTCCTACTTTACATTTATACTCACAACACTTACATCACTTTCACCATTTCTTAATCTCCGTGCAAATGAGAGGGTGGACATATACTACTGAGAGAGTATTGTACATGAAACTGAACCAAAATTCATACATATCTCTAAGAATAAGGTTAGGAGTTAATGTAATCATAAAATCACTTTTAGTAGTGGTTTATTGAGTTTTTTTTTTTTTGACTGACAGGAAAGTGGTCGAAATTTATTAATGAAATAGTCGAAGATATTAGACAAGAGTTTTGTACCCGTGGCATTACTGTGAACCGGCGCTGTTGCCCATATCACAGTACCAGAATGGATCGCATGCATGCTGTCCATGAATCTCTGAAGATGCTGGCAATCATCGGAAACTTGATCTTTCTCGAGTAAGTTTTTGGGTAGCTCCTTGATCAAGCAACTATGCACTCAGTTTGTGCAGCTAATGGAAACTATTCACGAACAAAATATGATAGTCGAAAAGGGATTAGGCATATCAGGTGCGTCAGCAATACTGGTATTAGTTCTCTATATAATCATTTTGGCAACTCGAAAAGTTAAACCTGAGAAGAAAGGACTGATCGTGCCAGAAACAAAGGCCCCAGTGATTGTCAGGCCAGAAATGATGCCCAGAACGACCATTGTGCCCGAAACAAAGGCCCCAGAAATAGTCGAGCCAGAAATGATGCCCATGCTAATTAGTACTAATACTGAAGAATCAAAGGAACCCGTCACCACTGCTAGAACAATCAAAGCAAGTGTGAAGAAATCATTTGTGGCTACTATGAACAAAGCATTGAGCACCAATCTATATAGAATTAGCAGCATGTCATCTAACCTATAGAAATGATCGAGGAATATGAATTGGCTTGACTTACCGAAACTTTGATATATTGAGTCTAACGGTGGTATCATCATACAACAAAACAATGACGCGAAATCTGTTAATAAATATGAGGCATTTATTTGATGGTGATACCATCGTCGCCGTTTATGATGTTTAGGCGGTGGTGTTATATAATGATTATTCATTCGCCCTTTATCTTTTCTTTAATTTTCTCTCATTAATGTAAGGATAATTATTTATTTAAACTATGTAGCGTAAGGTAAAATAAGAAATCAAAAAATAATGTATGTATTAAATTTTTTAAAATGGCAAAAAATACGGTTAAAAATGAAAAGTTTTTCGATAGATAGAGGGATTACATCACTATCTCAACAGAAGAATATAAGAAGAGCTAATAATTTAAACCTTAATTTTCATTTTTGTTGTTTCTGAGTATCCAATGGATCATAGTGTAGAAATACAGGCCAACAACGATCATGGACAACGGCGGAAGCAAAACTTGTTTTGCGTGTATTGAATAATTGTGCTGGTTACAAATATATACAGAGAACCAAAAACCCTAGTTGTACTATACTAGGAAAGTATGTACCCTAAAATATTGGACTCAACTAATTACAATACTTATCAAAACATACAAAGATTTATATCCCTAAAATACTACCTACCGTATAATATGTCTAATACCCTCCCTCAAGCTAGACGACCGTATGGTAGACGTAGCTTGACAAATAAAGCTTGAAACCTTGGTTTAGACAACCCCTTAGTAAAAATATCTGCTAGCTGATCATCAGTGGAGACATAGTGTAACTTGAGAAACCCACGAGTGACCAACTCCCGAATAAAATGATAATCAATCTCGATATGTCTCGTGCGGGCATGAAACACTGGATTGTGAGCCATATGAAGAGCAGATAGATTATCACAGTGTAGAGAGGGAGGAGTAAACGGTAGTCGAAGTTCCCGAAAAAGATATGAGAACCAACGCAGTTCAGCTGTCGTGGTTGCAAGAGCACGATACTCAGCTTCACTGCTGGAGCGGGAAACGGTAGTCTGTTTCTTGGCAGTCCAAGAAACCAGATTGGGACCAATAAATATACACGCACCTGTGGTAGAGCGACGATCATCGGGATCACCCGCCCAATCGGCATCAGAATAAGCTTGGATGGCAAAGGATGGCGACCTATGAAAGGTAAGACCAAGCTGAGTCGTACCTCGAACAAAGCGTAGAATACGCTTGGCTGCTACCAAATGAGTGGTGCGTGGTTGATGCATAAACTGACAAACTTGATTTACGGAAAATGCTATGTCAGGACGAGTTAAGGTGAGATACTGGAGACCTCCAACAAGACTCCTATAGGTAGTAGGATCGGGTAGAGGATCTCCATCGTGACCCGAGATCCGAGTATGAGGTAGACACGGAGAGGACGATGGCTTGCAATCGGTCATATTGAAGCGAGCGAGAAGATCAAGGGCATATCTGGATTGCCCAAGGTGCAAGGTATCACCGCTGCGAGTAGCTTCTATGCCCAAGAAAAAACTCAAATCACCAAGTCGACGACTGTCAAAGGTACCACAAATGGCATCAATGACCGATGAAACCATATCAGACGAGGAACCAGTGACGATAATATCGTCGACGTATACCAAAACGACAGTAGTGGCGTTGGGAGAATGCCGAATAAATAAAGAGGAATCTGATCTGCTATTAAAGAAGCCATGACGTAGAAGAAAATCGCGTAAGCGTTGAAACCAGGCACGGGGAGACTGCTTCAAACCATATAATGCCTTATGAAGCTTACACACATGATCAGGAGAAGTGGTACTCACGAAACCAGGTGGTTGTTTCATGTAGACCTCTTCATGTAACAATCCATTGAGAAAAGCATTACGAACATCTAGTTGCTTAATATCCCACTGTCGAGAGTGTGCCACAGAAAGGACAGTGCGAATAGTGGATGGCTTAACGACGGGACTGAATGTCTCATCGTAATCAAGACCGGCTTGTTGTGTGAAACCTTGAGCTACCAACCGAGCTTTATGTCTATCAAGAGTGCCATCAGCCTTCCGTTTAACTTTGAAAATCCACCTACACCCGACTACATTCATCTGAGGTTGAAAAGGAACAAGAGACCAAGTCTGATTTTTAGCAAGAGCAGAAATTTCCTCTTTCATTGCATCACTCCAATGATTAAACTTTGATGCTTGTTTAAAGGTACGTGGCTCGTAAAACGGATCCTCTTATGCAGCAATAAAACTAGAAGGAGTATAACAGGGAGAAGTATCATCATACAACTCGTGCATACCTTGATAGCGAAGAGGCGGAGTAGAAGAGGAAGCACCAGACAGAGGAGATGTCAGGTTGGAAGAATCCGTGTTGGCAGATGTCGGAGAGGCCATGGGTGAGACGGAAGGGACCTCAGTTGATGTAGATTGAATGGAAGGAGTGTGATCTGTCTCGGCAGAAGCAAGGAGAGGGCCTGGTATCAGTTCCGGAAGATACAGGGGCACCGGAGAGTGATTGAACACAGGCCTGTTTGGACCCAAGGCAGCAGGTCGCGTAAGAATTTGCTGCGCAGAATTTTCCGTGGAAGGGCGAGCCAAGTGAGGTCCGGAAATGGGTGCAAGGGCAGACTGATTGTCCAAACGAGTATCCGAGGGCAAAGGCATCCATTCTGTACCTGTCAACAATTTATTTGTACAAGAATTCTGCCAAGGAAAACCAAGCTCATCAAATACCACGTGTCTTGAAACATAAACTTTCTTAGAAGTTAGATCCATGCAACGATAACCCTTACGAACATTATCATAACCAAGAAAGATGCAATGTGTTGATTTAGGCATAAGTTTATGTGCATTGGTAGGAACGATGTAGGGAAAACATGAACAACCGAAAACTTTAAGAAAACGATAGTCTGGTTTTCGCCTCCACAACTTTTGATAGGGAGACACAAACTTATGTTGTCGCATGGGTAGACGATTAATAAGGTAGACGGCGGTAGAGAAAGCTTCCAACCAAAAATTATAAGGAACTTTGGCTTTAGCCATGAGACACAAACCCATTTCCACAATGTGGCGATGTTTTCGTTCTACGACACCATTTTGTTGAGGGGTGTAGGGACACGTAATTTGATGATAAATGCCAACTGTTTGGAGATAATTGACAAAGACTCGACCAGTAAACTCAACCCCTCCATCTGTTTGAATGGTCTTAACAGTATGTATAGAAGAGATCTTACGGGACAATTGATTTTCAATCTGTGTTTTGAAGGTAGAAAAAATATGTGTAACATCAGATTTATGTGTCATGGGAAAGATCCATACAAAGCGAGAAAAATCATCAACAACCGAGAGATAATAACGAAAACCATTCATAGAAGAAACCGGGGCGGGGCCCCAAACATCCAAATGAAGAATATCTAGGGGATGCAAGGCATTAAAAGTTCTAGCATAAAAGGGTAATTTACTAGACTTGCCTAACGGACAAATGACAATGGTGTACATCAAATTTGCTACTTAACGGTAAATTAAATTGTTGACACAAAACTCTGAAAACTGGAGTAGAAGGGTGACCCAAGCGAGCATGCCAGGTATCTTGACTCGAGCGTTCACCAAGAAGTGCAACGGGACTATTGGAAGACGCGGAATCGAAAGAAAGCTGGTATAGGCCGCCGGAGTTACTGCCAGAAATAAGAATCTCCTTCGTCCGATTGTCCTTAACACGAAAACCAGAAGAGTCAAGTTTAAAGAAACAGTTATTATCCTTGGAGAATTGTCGGATGGATAATAAAGGACGATGTATACTAGGAACAAACAACATATTTTTAAGAGTAAAGGAACGATTGTTAATGTGCACAGCGGAACTACCAATACGCATAATAGGCAACTTAGAACCATTAGCAACAGTAATTACATCTTTACCTGGGTACGGATAAGATCCGGAGAGGGAGGACTGGTTGTCGGTGATGTGATTGGTGGCACCCGAATCAAGGATGTAGGGAGTCGAACGAGCCATGTATGCGGAGAATGCCTGACACTCTCGTCCACTATGTCCATGTTGAAAACACAACTGACAAGTCACATCTGGAGTTGGTAAAAGACCATGGCTGTTAGTCCCAGTATGCCCCCCATGGTTTTGTGCGCCACCAGAATTACCGCGGCTATTGTTTTGATTGTTACCATGGCCACGTCCTCCATTATTGCTGTTGTGCCAATTTTCGTGACCCCCACTATTACCATTGTTCCAGTTGCCGTGTCCCCCATTGTTGTTGTTGTTATTCCAATAACCATTAGAACCTCCGTTGTTGTTGTTGTTCCAATTTCCACTCCACTGCCCGCGCTGGCCGTTGCCCCCGTTTTGACGCCTGCCATTATTTCTGTTGTTGTTACCCCTGCCATTACCACGAGACTGATTACCTCCACCACGATTCTGGGCAAATAAAGCCTGAGGGGGATTCGAACAAGAAGGTTGTGCAGCCAGTAGAACCGTCGTTTGCTGGATCGGGGTGGAGAACTTCTGCAGTAACATCTCCTCCTTGAGGAGCAAATCTGTGAGAACATCTAGAGTAAGGGGATTACGGGCATGTATAGTAGCAACCGATGTTAAAAACTCCTTAAATTCCTGACCCAAACCACCACAGATACGCTGGATTAAGACAGCATCGTTGATTGGATCTCCTGTAGCAAGAAGTGAATCGGCGATGGACGAAGCACGGAGCAAGTAATCAGCAATGGAAGTTTCAGGAGCCTTTTTGAGATCATGAAGCTTCTCCTTGAGATTTTCAATCTGTAGAGCAGAGGTGGCACCAAATCTTTTGGCCAAAGCAGCCCAAGCCGCAGGTGCAGTCTCACAAGAATTGAGATATGGCTGGACAGCAGGAGTAACAGTACCTTTTATCCACCCGCAAACCAAATCGGTGGCAGATTTCCAGATGGCATGGTCGGGGTTCACAGAACCATCGGTGAGTGTGGCGGCTGGTTGCTCGGGATTGACAACAAACAGCAATCCATGGGTACGGAGAAGAGTTTTGAAGAGTGTGCTCCAATTGATGTAGTTTTCGTTGGTGAGAAGAGTTTTGAAGAGTCGAAGAAGAAAGAGAAAGAGAGTCTAACAATGTATTGAGACTAGGCTGATACCATGTAGAAATACAGGCCAACAACGATCATGGACAACGGCGGAAGCAAAACTTGTTTTCCGTGTATTGAATAATTGTGCTGGTTATAAATATATACAGAGAACCAAAAACCCTAGTTGTACTATACTAGGAAAGTATGTACCCTAAAATATTGGACTCAACTAATTACAATACTTATCAAAACATACAAAGATTTATATCCCTAAAATACTACCTACCGTATAATATGTCTAATACATAGAGCATCAAAATGTGTTGGCACTCTCCCTAATTATATTCCTTATTTCCCTTTATCAATCTACACATTCTCCTAACTTTCTCACTGCAGACTTGCCCAAACATCTCTGCAAAAAAGAGGCCAATCTCAATATTTGAGAAGAATTGATGGCATCATCCTTCAAAAAAGGCACCATAATTCTCATCATCTTCATATCTTCTTGAGATTCAGAGGTAATGACTAGAGATAATTTCACGAGAAAACTCTACAACGCTTTGACACTAGCAGGATTCGACATTGTAGATTATTTTTCTTTGACAACGTTTTGGCACCAAAAAGATTATTTTTCTTGTACGTTCCTTATCGACTAGTCCTATTCTTTTTCTCAATGCTAGACTGGGTGGTCTTTTGTGTGTGCTAATAATATGTGTTCGTCTCATTTATGATAAAGGCTTACGCGTGGACATATAATTGGGTGACTCTGATACCATGATAAAGTCTGAGGTTCCATCCCAAAACCAATTGGCTATGGGAGGAGTGGCCCTGGATCTTTATATAGTTAGGTTTTGGCTAATTAATTCCCGATGTGGGATAAATGCTCCAACAATTTATTGGTAACAAACGCGGTTTTATTGAACCATTGTATTAAATTTTGTGTGCTAAACGCAGTCTGTTGGTGCATTTCTTGTACATATGTTAGTCACTACTTACATGAGGAGATTTACAATAATATAATGGCTCATCAAATATTTGGCTTTGAACTTTATTTTTCTTACAAACATCATATTCCTGCAGAACCCGTAGCCAATGCCCTTAGGGCGGAAAGAGACAATCACAAGAAACATATGAATGATTCTAGGGATGTGAGTTGTCTCATGCTCGCGACCATCTGCTCAAAACTCCAACAAAGTTTGGAACATTTGGAAGCCTATGAGATAGGCGTGGAGTTGAGAGGCATGTTTCAAGAGCATGCTAGGCAAGAGAGGTATAAGACCATTGTTGCATTCACTTCTTGCAAAATGAGTGAAGGGCAACAAGTGGGACCTCACATGCTTAAGATGAAAGGCTACGTGGAGCATCTTAAGAAACCTGGCTATCCGATTTCATTGGAGCTAGCCACGGATCTCATTATTAATTCATTGCCTAAAAGTTATAATCACTTTGTGATGAACTATAACATGCATGGAATGGATAAGAATCTCTCCGAGTTGCATAACATGCTAAAATCTGTGGAGATGAAGATAGTGGAGAAAGGTACTCCAGTGCTCGTGGTTCATGATGGAAAAGGGCCAAGTGCCAAAGGAAAGGGTAAGGCAAAGGTTGTCAAACCCAAGATTAGCAACACAAATGTTGCCAATGCTATAGTTGCAAAACCCGATTCATAAAAGGATGCAATTTGTTTCCATTGTCAAGAAATTGGTCATTGGAAACGTAATTGCAAGGCTTTTAAGGAAGAGCAAAAGAAGAAGAAGAGCAGTGGGACTGCGTCGACTTCAGGTATCTATATGATAGATATTATCCTTTCTACCACTAGTTCATTGGTATTGGATACCGGATGTGATTCTCACATTTGTTTAAATGTGCAGGGACTAAAGAATAGGAGGCTACTTAAAGATGGTGAAGTGGACCTACGTGTGGGGAATGGAGCAAGAGTTGCTGCATTAGCCGTAGGAACTTATGAAGTCACTTTAACTTCTGGTTTAATACTTGTTTTGAACAATTGTTATTATGTACCGGATTTAAGTAGGAATATTATTTCAATTTATTGTTTGGATAATGAAGGTTTTAAATTTCTTATTGAGAATAAGAGATTTCCTATTTATTTAAATGATGTGCTTTATGGTATTGCAAATTCATTTAATGGCCTTTATGTCCTTGATGTCAAGAATGAAAATAATGAGAATGTCTATCATATAAATAAGAAATCTAAACCTAATGATGTAAATCATACTTATTTGTGGCATTGCTGTCTTGGTCATATTAATGAGAATCATATCTCAAAACTCCATGGGGACGGTCTTTTGGGTTCATGTGACCTTGAGTCATATGACACTTGCGAGTCGTGTCTTCTTGAAAAAATGACCAAGACACCTTTTACCAAGTTGGGTGAAAGGGCAAGCGACTTATTGGGCCTAATACATACCGATGTATGCGGACCACTAAGTAGCAATGCTAGGGGAGGATTTCAATATTTCATAACCTTCACTGATGATTTTAGTAGATTTTGGTATGTTTACGTAATGAAAAATAAAAGTGAAGCGTTTGAGATATTTAGAATATTTTAAAATGAAGTAGAAAAACAACTTGGCAAAAGTATTAAGGCAGTTCGATCAGATCGAGGTGGGGAATACTTAAGTTAAGAATTTGATGATCATCTAAAGAATTGTGGAATAGTTTCACAATTGACTCCACCCGTAACACCACAATGGAATGGTGTGTCCGAGAGGAGGAATCTAACTTTGTTGGACATGGTTCGATCAATGATGAGTCAAGTTGATCTTCCAATATCCTTTTGGAGTTATGCACTAGAAACCTCCGCTTTCACACTAAATCGTGTTCTAAGTAAATCGGTTCAAAAGACTCCATATGAGATATGGAGCGGAAAGAAACCTAGTTTTTCTTTAATGAAGATTTGGGGTTGTGAAGTTTTTGTCAAAAGACTTGTCTCTGACAAACTTGCACACAAATATGATAAATGTATTTTCGTGGGGTATCCTAAGAAAACTAAAGGATATTACTTTTACAACCGAATGGACAACAAAGTGTTTGTTGCCCGAACTGGTGTCTTTCTAGAGAAAGAGTTTCTCTCCAAAGAAATCAGTGGGAGTAAAGTAAATCTCGAAGAGGTTCGAGTACCCGAAAATGACATTGAACCGATAGTGGAACAAGAATGAGTCCCACAAGGAGTTGTAGAACCCGTTTAAGATACACAAGTAACTCGCATATCTGGTAGGTTACGATCCGAACCCGAGAGATATGGATTTCTCGTAACGGATAGTAATGAGGTGGAGATCATTGATAATGATGAACCGACCACCTACCACGAGGCGATGTCATCTCCTGATTCGGATAAATGGCTTGGAGCCATAGAATCCGAATTACAATCCATGCATGATAATTAAGTTTGGAACTTGATTGATGCACCCGAAGGTGTAAAAACCATAAGATGCAAATGGGTCTTCAAGAAGAAAACTGACATGGATGGGAAGGTGCATACTTACAAAGCTAGGCTTGTAGCGAAAAGTTATAGGCAGATTCATGGTATTGACCATGATGAAACCTTTTCACCCGTAACAATGATCAAGTCTATAAGAATTTTGATTGCCATAGCCGCATATTATGACTATGAGATATGACAAATGGATGTCAAAACCGCTTTCCTTAATGTAAACTTACAAGAGGATGTCTATATGACACAACCTGGGGGTTTTGCACAAAATTCTAAAGTATGCAAGTTGCAGAAATCCATCTATGGATTGAAGCAAGCTTCTAGGAGTCGGAATCTCTGTTTTGATGAATCAGTCAAAGAGTTTGGCTTCATCAAGAATGAAGATGAACCTTATGTATACATGAAGATTAGTGGGAGCATAGTGTTATTTCTTATTTTATATGTGGATGACATATTGCTCATTGGAAACGATATTCCTACACTTCAATCTGTAAAGATTTGGTTAGGAAAGTGTTTCGCAATGAAAGATATGGGTGAAGCCGCATATATCCTTGGCATTAATATATATAGAGATAGATCAAAGAAGCTAATTGGGTTAAGACAAAGTACATATATTGACAATGTCCTTAGAAGATTCCACATGGAAGACTTTAAGAGAAGACACTTACCAGTGTTACACGGAGTTTTTCTAAGCAAGACTCAATGTCCTAAGACAAATGATGAGCATGAGAAAATGAGTGAGATTCCATATGCTTCGGCAATTGGATCCATCATGTATGCCATGATGTGTACTAGGCCGGATGTATCTTATGCTTTGAGCATGACAAGTATATATCAATCCGACCCCGGTGAGAGTCACTGGATGGCTGTTAAAGCGATTCTTAAGTACTTAAGAAGGACTAAAGATTCATTTCTAATCTATGGAGGTATGGAACATGATCTCGTTGTAAATGGTTACACGGATACAAGCTTCCAAACCGATAAAGATGATAGTGTTGGTGTTGTATGCTCTAGGCACGTTATATGAACGATTAATGTTATCACTTGCTTATGCTTTAATAAAGATATTGAATGTTTGATTATTATATCTTTTGCATGTTTATTATAATAATCCCCGCGCCCTGATAATTATGATGAATTATTAGTATAAGTTTAATAGATAATCATATAATAATTATGTGTACGGGATACAATTAGACTTATGGGTATTTGTTGGAGAACAAATACTGGACTGACCCCTATGAGATTTATGTCATGGTCACAATGTCATAATAAAGTCTCATGTAGTTATATCAGTGGAATCTCTAGACCTGAGGTTATTACAGTCTTCCACTTTATGAACATTACGTTTGACATATTCAAACGTTATCCCTAATCGGATAGTTATAAAGAATATGATTGGCGTAATCGGAATCATGTAGGGAAGAGTAATAAGCCAAGATGAGATTTGTTCCTTGTCAAGAGAGATGTCAAGCTTTGGCCACTCGATGAATAGTATTGATGAAATGCATGGCCGTGCTCAAATGAGTTTTGTATTATCAATACATTCGGGATCGAGAAAGCATTAAACTATGTAAGCTGGCCATTGACTATGGCTTACGTTCAATAGACATCGTGAAATAAAGAGATTGTGTTATGTTCTATTTAGGAAACTTTGGATTTAAAAGTTATACTAATTGGGTAGTCATAATGGCTTGCTAGAGTCCGCTTATGACTTACGAGGTTTGAATGGTTCGGACTCGTTACCAACTTAGTATAATCCTATTGGGTCACACACGCAGAACGGATAATTAAAAGGAGCGAAAAATGAAGAAACTGTCTAAGGCCACCGTACGACTGTATGAGCTTCATACGGCTCCAGCTCAGCCGTACGGCTGCCTGCCCGTAAATCAGTTTATTTTAAGTCTTTTCTTATTGGACAAGAAGACCTAAGTCCTAAAGAGTTTTGGACACCCCTTGAATATAATATAGACTAATGGGAATTGTTCCCATAACATTGATTTGATCAATTCCAAACTCCTTTTTTTAGAAAGAAAATACACATTATATTCTTAGGTTATTGTGATTGATTATTCCCAATCATCAAGTCACAATAATCATTGGAGCTTTGAAGAATCGTTCTTCAACAACATTTTTCAAACCGAAGGCCTAGCAGTCACATTCAAGAAGGCGTTCTTGAAATCTGTTCGTTGTGTGGATCACTGATAGAGGGCGTTTCTCTTAACGTCTAATCCAAGTTTTATCTCGATCTACAAGGGTTAGTTTCTTTCATCTTGATATTATGAATTATTGTTTATAGCGGATCTAGGCTATTGGGTTTTATTCATGTCTTTCATCCACTGTGCATGATTGCACGAAACCCAATAGTGGTATCAGAGCCCCGTTGATGATCAATAATTCTAATATAGTCATGATATAATTATTTAATTGGTATGATCATGAGCAAGATGAATTTATGTGATGAATTTTATATGAGATATAGAATTTGCATGCTAGTTGATGATTGGATTATGTGGTTATAATATTAATTCGATTGATATGTATGATCGCATGCTTAGATTATCTTGTTATAATTGGATTATAATTGTTGATAATGTTGATCTAATTTATATGAGGAATAAATTGGTTATTGTTTGTATGGATTAGATGGGTTAAAATTCATATTCTGTATTTTTTGTATTTCTGTAATCTAATTATGTATAAATACGATAATGGATTAATCGAATTTCTGAAAACTGGATAATCTGAAAAACTGGGAACAGGATCCGTACGGCGGCACGGCAAGCGTACGGCGCGCGCCTAGCCGTACGACGCATAGCCCGATTTCCAGAATGTTGCTCTGTCTTCTGGTTTCCAGGTTGTTCTGTAAATTGTTTACAGAATTCGAATCTGGAAACAGAAACTGGATTCAGACGGCTGGTTTTCGAAACCGTGTTTTCTGAAACAGTTTTCTGTCAAGAATTTAGAGTAACTGCAGAAATCAGAGTTCTAAAGAGTTTATAACTGTTGTAATCTGTGAGATTAAGAGACAGTGAAAGGCTTGAGACAAGTGACAATCTATACGGGAATGTGGATGCCTTTTGGCTTAGTTTCGACCTTATAGAGAAGTTGCTTGATTTCTTGATCCTAGTACAGGAATGTGGATGCCTTTTACTTAGTTTCGACCGTACGGTTTGTGCTCTCAATTTCAAGATGCTCTGCGGATAGTTTGGACAATGCTGATTTTGATCTATTTCAGATGGATGGTTTTGGAAACCGTGTTTCCTAAAACAGATTTAAGTTTAGAAGTCCAGACAATGAGATCGGAATCTTAAAGGAGTTTAAGACTGGTGTGATCTCAAAAGTTTCAGACTTTAATCCTATAACTAGCGCAACTAAAGTCACATAAAATTAATTCGGTTAATTGATTAACTTTATGTGTGTGAACCTTTAAAATTTGAGTTATGTGCCGATCCATGATTAAAACACTTGTGAGTACATAGACAGTTTTATGCGGGCTCTGCCAAAGCGAGGCGCATTAATTCTGTTCATCTATGAGCAAGATGAGGAAATAGTGATTCCTATACGTTTAAAATGGTTTGACTTAATTGGGCTATCAAAAGATAAAGTTTTGGGCGTAAGGCACAGATGAGATTAAAACATGTTAGACATATGATGTCTAAAATCTCATAAAGGATCTAAGAGTCATATATGATATGATTGACAAGGAGTTGTCTACCGAATTAATTTAATTTTAAGCAGTATCGCCAAAGCGGACTTGAAATTAAATTAAAGTAAAGTTGGATCTTGGCCCATTTAAATTATATGATACATTGGATGTATTTGAGGTTATATAATTTAGTGGGAGTATTTGTGAAATACTAATTTTTATAATGTCTTTAATTAAGTTGGTACTTATATGTGATTACATGTTTGCATAATTGTAGATAATGGCACAAAATACAAGTTCACTTTCATTGCGATCTATCCTTGAGATGGAAAAGCTTAAAGAGAATGGTTCTAACTTCATGGATTGGATCTAATGCCTTCTAAAGCATGAAGATAAGCTATACATTCTTGATGAACCCGCTCCTGAAGAGGAACCTGCTGCCACTGCCCCTAAGGATGAGAGAAACGCCTATAAGAAGCACAAAAGTGATTCTCGTGAGGTGGGTTGTCTCATGCTTGCTGCCATGTGTCCTGAGCTTCAGAAGACTCTTGAACACTTGGAGGCATATGACTTAGGTGTTGAATTGAAAGACATGTTTCAAGAACAGGCAAGGCAAGAAAGGTTCGACACTATAGCTTCTCTGATCTCATGCAAGATGAGTGAAGGACGGGCTGTGGGTCCTCATATTTTGAAGATGAAGGCTCACTTTGAGCATCTAGAGAGGCTTGGCCATCCCATCTCTGTTGAATTGGCCACAGATTTTATTCTTAATTCATTACCTAAAAGCTATAATCAGTTCGTCATGAACTTTAATATGCATGATATAGATAAGACTCTGTCTGAGTTGCATGGGATGCTAAAGACGGCAGAGAAAAAAATCATTAAAGAAGCTTCTCATGTGCTTGTGGTGTCAAAAGAAGGAAAGGGCTCTAAAGCCAATGGAAAGGGTAAGGCAAAAGTTGTCAAACCCAAGATTAGCAAGACAACTGTTGACAATGCTACTGTGGCTAAACCTACTTCCCAAAAGGATGCAATCTATTTCCACTGCAATGAGATTGGTCATTGGAAACGAAATTGGAAGGTTAACAAGGAAGAATTAAAGAAGAAGAAGGGCAGTGAGACTGGCAGTGAGACTGCCTCTACTTCAGGTATCTATGATATAGATGTTCTCCTTTCTACTTCTAGTTCCTGGGTATTAGATACCGAATGTGGATCTCACATTTGTTTAAATGTGCAGGCACTAAGGAATAAGAAGCTACTCAAAGATGGCGAGGTAGACCTACGTGTGGGGAATAGAGCAAGAGTTGCTGCATTAGCCGTACGAACATATGATGTCATTTTACCTAGCGGATTAATTCTTGTTTTGAACAATTGTTATTACATTCCGGATTTGAGTAGAAATATTATTTCAATTTCTTGTTTGGATAATGAAGGTTACAATTTTTTTATTAAAAATAAGAAGTTTTCTATTTATTTAAATGATATGCTTTATTGTACTGCATGTTCATTTAATGGCATTTATGTTCCTGATGTTGAGAATCGAAATAATGAGAAAGATGATAGTGTTGGTGTTGTATGCTCTAGGCACGTTATATGAACGATTAATGTTATCACTTGCTTATGCTTTAATAAAGATATTGAATGTTTGATTATTATATCTTTTGCATGTTTATTATAATAATCCTCGTCCCTGATAATTATGATTAATTATTAGTATAAGTTTAATAGATAATCATATGATGATTATGTGTATGGGATACAATTAGAATTATGGGTATTTGTTTGAGAACAAATACTGGACTCCCCTATGAGATTTATGTTATGGTCACAATGTCATAATTAAGTCTCATGTAGTTATATCAGTGGAATCTCTAGACTTGAGGTTATTACAGTCTTCCACCTGATGAACATTACGTTTGACATATTCAAACGTTATCCCTAACCGGATAGTTATAAAGAATATGATTGGCGTAATCGGAATCATGCAGGGAAGAGTAATAAGCCAAGATGAGATTTGTTCCTTGTCAAGAGAGATGTCAAGCTTTGGCCACTCGATGAATAGTATTGATAAAATGCATGGCCGTGCTCAAATGAGATTTGTATTATTAATACCTTCGGGATCAAGAAAGCATTGAACTATGTAAGTTGACCATTGACCATGGCTTACGTTCAATAGACATCGTGAAACAAAGGGATTGTGTTATGTTCTATTTAGGAAACTTTGGATTTCAAAGTTATACTAATTGGGTAGTCATAATGGCTTGCTAGAGTCCGCTTATGACTTACGAGGTTTGAATGGTTCAGAATCGTTGCCAACTTAGTATAATCCTATTGGGTCACATACACAGAACGGATAATTAAAAGGAGCGAAAAATGAGGAAACTGACTAAGGCCACCGTACGACTGTATGAGCTTCGTACGGCTCCAGCTCAGTCGTACGGATGCCTGCCTGTAAATCAGTTTATTTTAAGTCTTTTCTTATTGGACAAGAAGACCTAAGTCCTAAAGGGTTTTGGACACCTCTTGAGTATAATACAAACTGACGGGAATTGTTCCCATAACATTGATTTGATCAATTCCAAACTCTTTTTTTTTTTAGAAAGAAAATACACATTATATTCTTGGGTTATTTTGATTGATTATTCCCAATCATCAAGTCACAATAATCATTGGAGCTTTGAAGAATCGTTCTTCAACATCGTTTTTCAAACCGAAGGCCTAGCAGTCAAGTTCAAGAATGCGTTCTTGAAATCTGTTCGTTGTATGGATCACTGATAGAGGGCGTTTCTCTTAACATCTAATCCAAGTTTTATATCGATCTACAAGGGTTAGTTTCTTTAATCTTTATATTTTGAATTATTGTTCATAGCAGATCTATTAGTTTCTTTCATCTTGATATTATGAATTATTGTTCATAGCGGATCTAGGCTATTGGGTTTTATTCATGTCTTTCTTCCGCTGCGCATGATTGCACGAAACCCAACAGATAGTAGATCGTAATTAGGTTTTGTGTTTATGTTGAATGGTGGAGATGTAAGCTGGAAGAGTTCTAATCTAAGTATAGTCGCTGATTCTACAACTGAAGCTGAGTATATTGCTGCATTGGATGCTGCAAATGAAGCTGTTTGGATTAAGAAATTCATTGGTGAACTTGAGGTGGTTCCTAGCATTGCTAATCCAATAGACCTTTATTGTGATAATAATGGTGCTATTGCTCAAGCAAAGGAACCAAGGGCACATCAGAAATCCAAGCACATACTTAGGCGTTTTCATATCATTCAAGAAATCGTTGATAGGGGAGACGTAAATATATGCAGAGTACCTACTGATGACAATGTTGCGGACCAGCTAACAAAGGGACTTCCACAAGCTAAACATGATGGTCATGTTAGGTCCATGGGTATTAGATACATGGGAGATTGGGCCTAGGGAAAGTGGGAGATTGTTAGTGTTGGTGCCCTATGCACGTTTATTTAAACATTATGTATGTTATCATTTTATTCATATTAATAAAGAGATATTTTGATTATTATTGTTGTTCATGTTTACTCATAATAATCTCCGTCCCTAGTACTTATGAAGCACTAGTATAAGTCTGAATGATCATGTTAGACTTATGGGTACTTGTTGGAGAACAAGGTACTGGACATTACCCGCTTTATGAGATTTATGTCATGGTCAATGTCATATATAGATCTCATATTAGTTATGTCATTTGAATCCTTAGACATGAAGTTATTATAGTCTTCCACTTGATGAACATTATGTTTGAAATATTCAAACGCTACCTTTAACCAGGAAGTTATAAAAGGTATGATTGGCATAATCGGATTCACGTAGGGAAGAATAATAAGCTAAATTGATTTGTCCCTCTTTGGAAAGATGTCAAGCTTGGGCCCCTCGTAGAATGATGTTGATGAACTGTTTGGCCAAACTCAAATGAATTGATTGGATCAATGCCACTTGGATTATCAACATATTCGGAATCGAGAAAGTATTGAACAAATACAAGTGGACTCAATGACCATGACTTGTATTCAATGACATCGTGGACAAAGGGATTGTGACATGTTCTATAAAGGAATGCGAACTTGTATATAGTTACACTATTTGGGTAGGTATAACGGTTTGCTAGAACCTAATCATATCTTATGGGTTTATGTTTAAACCCATTGCCAACTTAGTGTAATCCTATAGGGTCACACACAAATAGAACGAATCCTAAAGGACTTAATTGGAATTTGAGTCGAAAGGCCTTTGAGGGATATTAGGAATTTAGAGGAGAAAACAAGAAATCGGAGAAATTGGAATGGTCCGGTCGGACCTATACAAGGACCCGGTCGGACCTTGTATAGGACCCGGCCGGACCCCCTTTGTGATTCGGGCGGACCTAGCTTGTTTCTGCCATGAATTTTCTTAGTCCGTTTTCTTGCAAGTTTTGCCACTTGTTGTTGGGTTTTGAGCAAACATGCGCAGCGGAATAAAACCCAAAAGCCTAGATCCGATCACGATGATTAAATTAATATGGAGATGAATTTAGAACACTAACCGTGACGGAGCTTTAAAATTCTGAGATCTTCAATCTTTGTTCTTCGCGCTTCTTCGAATCACGAACGTAGGAACGACCGCAAAACTTGGATCACGAACTTTGAAGGAGTTGATGCCAACGCCCTCTATGTTTATCCACACGCGAACGAATTTCAAGAACGATTCTTGAACCGGATTGCTAGACCCAATAGAAACTCTTTCTACTTTGAAGGCTATATGGAAAATCAATGTTCTTGTTCTTGAGGAAGAAGAAGAACTTGTTTTTCTCTCTCTCGGAGGCTATCTAATTGATATGGAATCAATTCATACTGATTAGGTCGTTGTTAGAGGTTTATATACTTATTAGTCCTAAACCGTTTAGGAGAAATAGGTTAAAACCCGTCACAACACGAAATCAGTTTTTTGGCCCGAACAGGGCCTGCTCGGCCGAGTCCTTTAAGGTGCTCGGCCGAGCACCTTTGCTCCAGAAAATCTGACCTTCTGATTTCCCATGCTCGGCCGAGTCATATGAGGTGCTCGGCCGAGCACCACCAGAATTCCGATTTTAGCCTTTTAAACAATTCGTCCTTTTGTGTGTGACCCCATAGGATTATATTAAGTTGGCAATGAGCCCAAACACATTTGTGCTCATAAATCATGAGCGGACTCTAGCAAGCCATCATGACTACCCAATTAATATAACTTGTATAAGTTCGTGAATCCTTTATAGAACATATTACAATCTCTTTGTTTCACGATGTCTATTGAACGTAAGCCATGGTCAATGGTCAACTTACAATGTTCAATGCTTTCTCGATCCAGAATGTATTGATAGTACAAATCTTATTTGAGCACGGCCATGCATTTCATCAACACCATTCTTCGAGTGGCCAAAGCTTGACATCTCTCTCTTACGAGGAACAAATCCCTTCTTGATTTATTACCTTTCCCTACATGAATCCGATTACGCCAATCACATTCTTTATAGCTACCCGATTAGGGGTAACGTTTGAATATGTCAAACGTAATGTTCATCGAGTGGAAGACTGTGATAATCTCAGGTCTAAAGATTCCAGTAATATAACTATATGAGACTTAATTATGACATTGTGACCATGACATAAATCTCATATGGGTCAGTCCAGTATTTGGTCTCCAACTAATACCCATAAGTTTAATTGTATCCCATACACCATAATCATCATATGATTATCCATTAAACTTATACTAACAATTAATCATAATTATCAGGGACGGGGATTATTATAATAAACATGCAAAGGATATAATAATCAAACATTCAATATCTTTAATATATAAATAACATTAATCGTTTTACAAAACGTGCCTAGAACATACAACACCAACACTTGTTACCTATTTGGAATAGTAGAAACAAGTATAAAAACCTCCTCTAGTTGCCCTAATCAGTCCATAACATTGTGTGAGCTTCCAAAGAGTTTGAGAGGGTTATTTCTTGTTCTAAGAGATCTCTAGATTGAAGAACAAGAACACCATAATATAATTCCATATAGTTCTGTACAATTGTGAAAGCGTGTTTCACAATTTTGGTCTAGCAACCAAGATCAAGAAGTTTCTTGATATTCGTTCGAGGTGTGGATACCAATAGAGGGTGAAGCTTATCGCCTCCATAGTTCGTGTTCCTACAGTTGTTCGTGATCAAGTTTCAAATCTCCACCAAGATTCAAGGTTGTTAATCAAAGGCATCAAAGGTTAGTATTCTAGTATTCATTATGCAGTATTTGATTTAACCACATGAATGGATCTATGGGCTTTGGGTTTCATGAAAATTTTAATGCTTTATTCCGCTGCGCATGTTTATAGGAAACCCAACAATTACCACATTGAACCTTATTTGTGGGATCTCCACTCAGATAGGTTGGGTTGCTACTGTGTATGAATTATATAGGGTTCAGTCCCATCCCCAACCTGGATTTTGGACAAGAACTAATTCAAGTCCTTTGGTTAAAGGATCAGCTGTGTTATCTTTAGTACTAACATAATCAACAGCTATCACCTTCCGAGACACAATATCCCTTATAGATTTTAATCTAATTTGGATATGTCTCCTTGTTTTGCAGTTGTACTTGACACTTTTAATTTTCGCAATTGTGGCAGTATTGTCACAATGTACCGAAATCACAGGCATGGGATTGCTGAAGTATCTTCCTCTTCTTTATCACCTCCATATGAGGTTTCACCAACGGGCTGCCCAGATTCATCACTCCTCTCCAACATGAGAGTGTTATCCCACCTCCAAGAACCACCACAGAAGACTGACTGATTTAAAGATGGCCACATAGATCTAGGCCACCAATTCATTGTCTCTTGAGGCTTTGGCATGTCCTCAAGTGGTGATATAAAGCTGAAGGTAACAGATGAGTAGTTTCTCTCACTAAAGACATAGGCCTGATCAGACCTAAAACTATCTTCCTGCTTCACATCTGCTCTGAAAGGGCTGAAGCAAGCAAAATACTTGCTTGACAACAAGGAAAAGGAAATGGTCTTTGTATAGGAGCTACCTTCACAATTGTCACCTTTTCCATCTCCTCTCACTCCCTTATCTCCAATCACCAAATCTGTCACCCTCTCCATCTGCAAAATCTCAAACAAGGACTTATGAGGTCCTTTATCTTCTTGAATTTCAGTCACCTTGGCCTTGCCCTTATTACACCACCTCTCATCAGCCTCCCCTCTCTTAAGCCTCTTCCTCTCCTCCTTGATGAACTTATTCCTAGCATGAAGCCACATCTCCTTCTTGATTGATCTCTCCAACAACTCCATCTAAATCCTTGGATCATTAGGAAGAATCTGGTCAACTTCTTGCTCCCACCCTGTTGTTTCTTGGGCTTGGTACTCTCTAAATTCACTCAAAAACTTATCATCAACCTTGTTCACCTATTCTTCTTCCTTAAAACTTAAGTTTCTTAACAAGATTAGACATCTTGCTAGGGCTAAACATGTTGGTCAATCTACCCATTTGTTTTGGACTGAGAAGATCAAAGTCTACTATCTTCCTATTATAAGCCAAATTTTGTCTGAATATTGTTGGTATATTCACATATTCATCTACAATCCTCCTTGTATAGAAAGATTTTTGCATCATTAAATTCATCTCGAGAATTCATGTTCTAGATACAATGATGATAGTAGACCTCAAAAGTGGCAATACCAGTAAGGTTGATTTGATATGGAATTAATTTTGTCGCTTGACCAACCTGACTTATTGTTGAATTTGGACTTAACCATGTCAAAATTAATTGAAGGAATAAGGAATATATTGAAATATATAACTTTCCCTTACAGTTAAGTCCTTTGCGAAGTTGTAAAAAGAAGAGAAGTTACTGTAGCAACGATTTCAAATGTGATGCAGCCCAAGGGAAACAGTTCCCTTCAAGTACCTAAGTACTCGGTTTAGAGCTTCCCAATGAGCTCTATTCAGACACTTAGTGTATCTAGCCAATCTCATCACTGAGTAGGAAATATCATGTCTCGTAAAATTGGCAAGATACATCAAGCTTCCAATAATCTGAGAATATTTCAATTGAGCCACAGGTACTCCAGTCTCATTCTTAGTAAGTGCTATACAAGTATCAAACGGAGTGCTGCCGATTCTCCCCTTACTACCAAACTTCTTAACAATACTTTCAGTATAATGATACTGTGAGATAGTAATGCCTTGAGCAGAGCGAGTCTGCTTAAGTCCAAGAATCAAGTCAGCAACCCCCATATCCTTCATCTCGAACTTACTTTTCAAGAATGACTTGGTCTCATCAATTATCCTCATATTATTCCCAAATAACAGAATATCATCAACATATAGGCATAAGACAATACTACTATCACCCTTTATTTTGCTATAGACATATTTATCAAATTCATTTGGAATAAAGCTGTATGATGAGACAATTTGGTCAAATTTCTCATGCCATTGCTTTGGCGCCAGTTTAAGTCCATAAAGAGAATTAACCAGTTTGCAAACCTTTTCCTCATTACCGAAGCTACAAATCCTTCAGGTTAATCCATATAAATTTCTTCCTTAAGATCGCAAGGCAGTCTTTACATCCATCTGATGGATAGGAATAGGAAGATCATATGCAAACGCCAATGCTATAAGCATGCGAATTGTAGTCATTCTAGAAAGAGTTGAATAGGTATCGAAATAGTCTATTCCTTCCATTTTCTTAAACCCTTTAGCCACCAATCTAGCCTTAAACTTATCAATAGTACCATCTGGTTTCATTTTCCTCTTGAAAACCCACTTACACCTTATTGTGTTACAACCGGGGGGAAGGTCAACTAATTCCCATCTCCCATTTGAGACAATAGAATCAAATTCACTTTTAACGGCATCCTTTTATTGCTTAGCATCCGAAGATGCCATAGCTTCCTTGAAAGTATTAGGATCACCCTCGATATTGAAAGTAACAAAGTCATTTCCATAATCCTTAGTAATCCTAGCCCGCTTGCTCCTCCTTGGTTCTTCCTCATCATTAGATAAGGAACCAACTGAATCAACCCCCACATTTGTCATCTCTTCCAGTTGAGTTGGAATTGAGTTAGTTGTGGTGTTAGATTCCTTAGGGAGTCCAGTTTTTATGGGAAACACATCCTCAAAAAATGTTACATCACGTAACTCAACAATTGAGTTCACCTCTATGCCAGAAATTTCAGATTTGATAATCAGAAATCTCAATGCATAACTGGTTTCAGAATATCTTATAAAGAAGCATCAACAGTTTTTGGACCAAGCTTTTTCCTTCTATGTGCGGGTACAAGTACCTTGGCAAGGCACCTCCACAATTTAAGGTAACTCAAGCTTGTCTTTTTATCTTTCCAAAGTTCAAATGGACTCGCTTCATTATTCGTAGGAGGAACTCTATTCAGAATATGGCAATCCGTATTCAAAGCTTCTCCCCTCATATAATTAGGCAATCCAGAACTTATAAGTAGACTATTGATCATAGGGTTCTATTTTTACGTTCAGGAACACCATTAGATTGAGGTGTATATGGTGGAGTCTCTTCATGTACTATGCCATTCTCTTGACAATAGTACTTAAATGGGTTAGACTCATATTCTCCACCTCTATCAGATATTAACCGTTTAAGTTTCTTGCCAGTTTGATTTTCTACATCGTTTTTGAAAATGATAAACTTTTTTAATGCTTTATCTTTACTATTAAGTAAATAAACATAACAATATCTAGAGCAATCATCAATAAATGTGATAAAGTATTTCTTTTTTTCTCTTGTTAAAAGTCCATTAAATTCACAAATGTTAGTATGAACTAAATCAAGAATTTCATAATTTCTAACAAAAGAATAAAAAGATTTCTTTACAGATTTAGCTTCAACACAAGTGTGACATTTAGACTTTTTATCAATAACATGTTTAGGTATTAAATCCAGATTCATCATTCTTTTTATGGAATCATAATTTATATGACCTAAACGACCATGCCAAATATTTAAAGATTCAATATTAACGGAAATAGGATAATCAATAAATGAATTATCAAGTGATGTAGGAGATCCAACCAACAGATCCGCCCGTGACCAAGCCAGGCGCCCGCCCGTGACCAACCAGGCGCCCGCTTAGTTGGTGGTGTTTCCGGGTTGTTCTTTCTAATCCAAGCGAGCGCCCGCCTAGGTTGTACCAGGCGCCCGCTTGGAATGCCGGGAAGAAATTCCAGTTTTCGTATTTTATTTTATGCGTGATAAACACTAGGGTATTTCTGCCCGGCATTCCAGGCGGGCTCGCTTGGATCAGAAATAACAACCCGGAAACACCACCAAGTAAGCGGGCGCCTGGTTGGTCACGGGCGGGCGCCTGGCTTGGTCACTGGCAGATCTGCTGGTTGGATCTCCTACATCATCAAGAGTACTAAATTTTTAAATAACTCTAATTTTAAATAAACCATCCGAATAATAACCCTTCGCAACGAAACTACCAGAATCCAAAAGTATAACTTTATTACATTTAAATGAAATCTCTAAATTTTCTCTAACTAAGAAACTACCACTAATGATATTATGACGAACATCAGGAACGTGATACACTCGGTGCAAGGTCAGAATGCGCCCATTAGGAAACTTCAGGTCCACGCTTCCCGTCCCAAGCACTTTTGCAGCACTAGAGTTCCCCATCGTCACTGTTCTCCCACGTTCAGGCTGGTAAGAAACGAAAAGCAATTTGTCAGCACAAACGTGCACATTTTCCCCAGTATCTACTAACCACTCATTGTATTCATAAACAGTACAAAGTTCAGGTTTAGAGATTACATACTTGGTGATTTTGGTGGTCAAAGACTCAATTCTAGGTGCACCAGCATCCGGCTCATCGTCCTTGGGTCCAATCACCATGTTCACTAGCCCTTGATCCACATAACCTTGTGGCGCTTTTCCTTTCTTGGACGGACAGTCCCTAGAAAAGTGTCCACTTGTTCCACAGTTCCAGCAAGTCTATTTTGCTTTTGGCTTTTTCTGGATGTTCTTTTTAGGTTTCAGCTTAGAGTTATCTTTAGATCCATTTTTAAAAGCTTTTCCTTTGAACTTAGCAGTTATCAGATTGACATTCGCCTCCAAAGGTACGATAACACCGTTACTATGGTGCACTTCCTGGACGGATATTGCATTCATCAAGTCATTGAGTGTCAAGTTCATGTACGGTGCTTAAGAGTCATACCAAATTCCTCCCAAAAACGAGGAAACTTCTCAATGATCAACATGACTACGAACTTCTCAGGAAGTTCCATAGCCCCATCCTTGAGTGATTGCAATATGATCTGGAATTCATGCACTTGATTAGTAACAGATTTCCTATCAACCATACGATATTTCAGGAACTTAGACACACAGTATTTTTCAACACCAACATCATCAGTGTTATATTTTGTGTTAAGTGATTCCCACAATGAAGCAGCAGTGAGTGGAGTAGAATAATATACATCAAAGAGCACATTCGACAGAGCTGAAACTATGCATCCACGAACAACATCGTCCCTCTCCGTCCATTGGGCACTAGCCTTCGCTGTTCAGGGCCTTACCGTCAATGGCAGGGCACTTCTCAGTCAGCATACCAGTCATTCCCTTGATTGACAACAAGATCTTTATGCGCTCCTGCCAGCGCTTGAAGTTCTTTCCAGCTAACTTTTCTGGCAGATCTGAAGTGTCAACAAGGGACTTGAATAGAGCAGTATTACCGGATGAAGACATGATAATTAAAAATCAGAGAGTATTTTTGTGTGTGTTAAAATCTGAAACCATGACAATTATTTATACAATTATGAAGTCGGTTTAGGTTTTTGAGAAAGACTCTAAAACCTACCCAAATTACAGTAGCTTATTCTTTAAGAAAAAGAAACTGTACAGTTAGAGTCCAGTTAGGAAACTGACAGACTAACTGAGGGAGTATATCACTTGAAAATCTAGTAAACATTAGTCATATTAAGTCACGTGGTTAGATTTTATTATGATTTTAGCACCAATACATTTATTAATGAGTAACAAGAAATCTCTAATATTTAAAAACGTTAATCATTGAGTGCGTTTAAATTATGAGATTCAGAAAGAGTAATAATCAGACAAAGAAAGGCAGATGATGATTGTTGGAGTCTAAATGAAAAAAACGAGAGAGAGAGAGAGAGAGAGACAGAGAGGATTTCGAAATCCTCCCCCATTACCGTTTTTTCCACCTCTCCTACCATGTAAAAACAACCAATGTTTTGTAAAACTTTTACCACACAATGCAAAACATTTTGAACATATATAAAAATGTGTTAGCTCCCATATTAACTCCATGTTATACAAAAAAAGTTTGATTTTTGGGTAGCACACATTTTACATTTTGTAGACAACATTTCAAAAAACGTTATCCAGTTTTTACCTGAAAAGAGAGATGGAACAAATCTGAAAGGAGCGGTTCCAGGTCTGAAAGAGAGGAAGCTTACATTTATATAATTATAATATTAAGTATATAAATTTAAAATTTATTAAATATCAACCTAAAGTTAATTCAGATCTTTAATATAATATCAAAACATTCTTTTAGAGAGGGATTTTTTTCATAATTAAGGGCATATACCAAAATTTCCCTTGCGCAAATGAAAGTTATCATAAGGACAGACACTTTCATAACTAACCAAAAAGTTCTTACTAAAAATTTTGGACCAACGTGCATCTACTTCATTTCGCGCGTTTTTGGGGCTCAACGCTCTTTTTTTCGTTTTTCACATTTAAATATGATAATTTCATCTCTCATTTATTTATTTTTCATTTTTCACTTGTAAATGTGATAAATTCATCTATTAGTTGTTCATACTTGCACTAATTGTGTTCTTTTCATTTGTCACTTATAAAACTAATAAATTCGTCTCCTAGTTGTTCATAATTGCGTTATTTTTGTGAATTTTAAATTCAAAAATAGATAAATTCATTTCACAGTAAAAAACTCATTTCTCACTTATGAAGAAAAGAAAAATGTTGTCACATCAATTGTGAACAACTGATAACTCAATTTCTCAAATCATTTATATTTCACTACAATCTTATTTCACACTTATTAACATAGTTATAAATACCGTCCCGGACAGCGCACCGGTTTTACCATTGGGATGGGACGTACCGGTACCGGAACGTACCGGTGTACCATACGGATTTACCGCACTTTTTAGTAATTTTTAAGATAATTATATATATAACATATGTTCAACAAAAAATTACAGAATCTTATATTTTATCATCAAACTATACCAATACTAGCATAAGTTTAGTCTCGATTGCTTACAAATTACTGATCTGCAGCTTCAATTTCTTTGACTACACAGGCTGCTTTGTTCCTGTTTAGTGACTTAATGAACTTGAAAGTTCTATTGCGGTGAATGGATGTTGATTAATCGTGAAGTATAAATCTAGGGCATAGTTTTTTTTATATATAAAAAAAACTCAAGTTTGAATATATTTTTATTAGGTCCGACAATTAAAAATTGATTTAAAAGTCTTTCTTTTCGCGTACCGACCGGGACAACCATCTTGGCCGGTTCGGTCCGGTACGGACCGGTTTGTACGGTACATGGCGGTTCAGGGTGGTACAGAAACTGGGATGGAATTATACCTGTACCGCACCGGTTTTCGACTGGGACGGGACGTACCGGCCGGTACGGGATGGGATTTATAACTATGCTTATTAAGAATAGAAATTTACGAATAAATACCCTTCAGACAACATATATTATTCACTTTCACATATATTTTCTCATATACCCTCTAAACAAAACAACCGATAAACCATAATAAAAAAATAAAAAAAAGCTGATAATTCAAAAAACAACTAAACAATTGATAAATCAAAATAACAACTAAACATTTGATGTACCAAAATAACATCTAATAAATTAAATATATCAGAAGTTGATTCCATCCAAATCGAGGTCCAAAAAAAAAATCCCGACCAGATGTAGCTTAAAAATGCGATCAGATCCAAATAAAAGAAAAAACACTCAAGCCACCAAATCTATGGCATAGAGGAGCGTGTGGTGGGAAGGGAAGTCAAGCGAGGGTAGTCGGTCAGAGAAGAGGAATCAGAGAAGGTCGCTGGAGGTCAAACTCCAGTCAGATCTAGAAACACTCAGGCCAGATACAGGCGAAAAAACACAATCTGGCCAGATCTATGGCAGAGAGGAGGTCGCGGTGGGAAGGGAAGTCAAGTGGGGGTAGTCGATTGGAGAAGAGGAACTAAGAAGGTGGTAGGAGGTTGGAGAGCAGAGAGAGAAAGTGAGTGAGAGAGAGTCGCTGGATAGAGAAAAACACTGTGAGGCGATAGGAGAAAGGAGGTCTCAGTGGTTCTTGATTCAAAGATGATCGTCGGAGTTAACCATAGAAGAGCGTCGAAAAAGCTGTCGAAAGTTAGAGAGTTTGAGAGAAAGTGTGTTGGGGAGGAGTGTTGCATCTGGAAAACGGTGGATGGAAGGATAAGGTTTTCTTTGGGTAGGGTTAGTGTTGTCATTTACAATAAGTTTGAGATTTATTAAAAACTTGATTTTTAAACAAGGATGGTTTTTTTTTTTTTTTTTTTTTTTTTTTGAGGTAACACATATAGTATGTATTAGTATAATTAGATAATGTGTGTTTTTATTGAGTATTAACGGTGAATTTTAGTTACTTATCGGTAAAAATCTCAAAGTACCTAAGTAGGGTTAATGATAATTTAGACCCTAAAGTCATATACCACCCTTCCAAACGAACCCTGATGTTTTTTTCCCCGCCAGCTCAGACCTTGACGTGTAAAAACCTCGCCAGTTAAGGCCTTTTTTACGAAAAATGTTAAAAAGTCAGTTAAAAAGCATGTGTCATGCACGTGATTAATAGAATTGAGTAGTTTGAATTGCTATTAAGTTTGGAGGGGTTGTAAATGATATATTTTAAAAATAAAGGATGAAACAAAAAAATTAATATATACTCCCTCCGTCCCAGCAGAAGTGTCACTTATTTCCCTTTTGGTCCGTCCCAGCATAAGTGTCACTACCCAAAATGTAAATGTTTTAATATATTTATATTCAACCAACCCCACCATTTAACCCCACTCATTCTCTCTCTTCATTTTCCACCACTCATTTTATTCAACCAACACTACTATTTACTCCACTCATTCTCTCTCTTCATTTTCTACCACACACCTACTACCTTTTCTTAATCCCCGTGTGTAAGTACCACAATCTGAAATTAACCTACCTTAGAGGAATTCTTGGTACCATTTAGGGATAAACCAATGGGCCAGGACCTCACTAGGATAAACCTGATATTTCAGGACTGAACTGGAATTGAACTTGGAAAAATCCAGAAGCTCGCCAAGTCGAGTCGTACGGATGGTTTGGGCACATGAGGTCCCTAGCCGTACGGCTATGTTGGGCACCCTCAGCTTCTATAAATTGAACCCCATGCTGATCATTTCAAAGGGGGAGAAAAACATTTTGTGAGGTGATACTCTGCCAGTTTGAGAGCAGAAAGTGAGTGATACATACATTTCAGTGAAAAGAGAGGAAGATAGGCCATAACCATCATAGGTGAAGCCTCCTTCTCCCCATCTTCTTCTTCATCTCAAACTCTTTTATTATTGTTCATATTATTGCTCATTCTTTTGTCATTTCTTATTATTCTTGCAAGCCTTGTCCATTCAAGCATTTTACATTTCATTGAAAGTCTTGTCCATTTCAAGCACTATATATATATATATATATATATATATATATATATATATACAAGCCTTGTCTTCTCAAGCTATATATTATGATTATATATATGTATACTGAAACCAAATCATGAGGTGATTCAAGGTTCCCTTCATGCCTAGTGTGTGATTATGGGATAAAACCTAAGGATGATCATGATTTGTTAAATTTCATGTTGATTTTGTTCTTGTTTGGCCATGAGAGTCATGATTGGGTGATAAAGTTTCAATCTTTATCATCCCAACCATGACCTAGCCATAAATCACCAAGCATGGGACAAAAAGATTTAATTTTTATGTTATATTTTTGTCCCTAAAGGTTTAATCTTGCATCATAAGTCCATCTTGATGGTAAAGTTTCAGTATTTACTCATCAAATGGCCATTTTAGCCCAAAGGGCTTGTTCATCATCTTTTTCTTAAATTTCCCCAATGATTGTCTTGATCACACCCAAAACCTTTGTTTTTGGTGTCCAACTATTGATCAAGGACATAGGGATGATTTAATCCATGTTTTGTTAAAAAGAAAATAACTGAAAATGATCATTTCAGTCCAGTTTCAGCAAGAACACTCTGTTTTGCCTGAAACTGGACAGTTTTTCTGATAAACTGTCAAAAATCCCTGGAATGCCCTCCCCATCCGTACGGCTACTTTGGCCGGGGAGTGCATTTTCCAGTTTCTTCCCTTTCTGTCAGAATGTTTGCAAAATAACCATTTTCTGTTAAATAATTAACCGGTTTTGCTAAAAGTCAGTTTCTCCCATTTTTGAAACACACACACACACATGCACTTTGTTAACTAACGTTAGGGAGACTCGGTCCTATCCGAGGCGACTTGGGTGACGTAAAACTCTTCCCAAGGCGTAACATGACCTACGAACTAATAGAATCTCTAACCTTTCCATTTGTTGGGTTAAATAATTAACAAATGTGGCGACTCCGTTATGTTTTGCGTGATAACCGTGTTTGGCGTTTCGCCCCCATACTCGTCGCGTTCTCCGCGCGGAGCGGGATCCTTACAGTGGCGACTCTGATAGGGAGGAAAGTGTTTGAAAACTTCTTTTTAGAAGCTTTGAGGACACTTTTGTGTAGGTCAAACTCCCGTCCCCCGTTTTCGTTAACTTTTATGCTTGTTTTGTGTGTGCTGAGTTTCTGTTTGAATATTCTGGAGTGGAAACTGTTCTGGATGTGCAATAAACTGGGGCTTGATGATCAGAAGTTGAAAAACTGCAAAAAATAATTGCCAGCATGCTATAGCCGTACGGCTATGTTGGGCAGGGAACAGAATGTTTCAAAATTTGACAATTTTGTGCAGGGCAGAAACATTATGTACCCCTTTGGCTTCTGCTCTTGTCCAGGTTCCATTTACAGTTTTGTTTGTGCACATTACCTTCTTCCTTTTTAGCCAAAACTTGGTTTTTAAAGCTTGGTTATGCACAAGTTCTTTTTGGACATAAAATTGGGTTTTTAAGGCCTCCTTGTGCATAACCCCTTTCGTGAAAATTTTTGAATCCTTTTATTGTGCACAACTTGTTTTGCAAATGGTTTTCAAAGGGATTGTTTCTTGTGAAGTTTTGATTTCAAAGAATTCTTTGGTTGTGCACAATTTGTTGCATGTACAAGTTTTGGCTTTGTTTGTTCATATGTTCTTGCTTGATTGCTTGTGTAAATAGCTTATTCATGCTTGCCCATATTTGTTGATTATGTTCATATGTTGATCATACATTGCTCATGATGTTAAAACGGATTGAAAATCTCTATTTTGACTCAAAAGAGAACATAGAATGGCTTCACACAACGCGCACTCGACTTTGCACGTTCCAAATACCCTTTAAACCCGGGATGGATGCCAGATGCAGCTTGATTGGTGCTCTTGTGCCCTTCTAGCGCGCACGGGTCCATTCCACCTCCCCTTTCGAGCTGAGTCAACCACGCTTGTCCGTGACACACAAATACCGTGACTCCGGTTGGTTTTTGGTCTAGCTCACGTTACCACATCTCTAATGCGTGTCTAAGGTTAATCATGGCCAAGTTGATGCCCGAGTCACGAATCCTTGTAAAAGCAAGTATGACCAAGGTCGTCCTCGACTCGATCCTTGACTTGTGCGTTAATGATAGCCATAATTAACCTAAGTCATGTATTAAGGATAGGGTGACACCGTGTTGTCAAGCCCTAATGAATGGTTCATACTAATCATCCTTAAGCCCAATGGTAAGACTTGAGAGCCCTCATCAAAGATGAGGTTATACCGGAAGTCCCTTAAGTCCCTAAGACGAATCTCGATCTTAACCGGGGCCTAATCATGATTGGAATGGCCCAGGTATTGGGAACCTTGCGATGAACTAGATCCTAGGTTCGTTTATTTCGGTCGGTGGAAGCCGCTTGCCCTATAGGACCCTTGCCCGAGACAGTCCATCCTTGGGAGTGTGCAAGACAGGTGAAAAACGAGGGGTCTATAGGCGTAGTGATGGCCTCCACTGATCCAGGATTTAGATTAGTTGCGAAAAAGAAGAGAAATCTTTTCCAACCATGTAGGAATAAAAATGCTTTTTAAGTAAACTTGAATAAATGAATAATCACACATTACATGCGTTTGCTCCTTTCTTGCTTCTTGTCTTTGACGCATCGCATTCTTGCGTTAGCAAACAGCATTTCATTAAGTCTTTGGATGGATCCCCGTTATCCTCCAAGACCTACGCTAAGGCATTTCGTTAAGTCTTTGGACGGATCCCCGTTACCCTCCAAGACCTACGTTAAGGCAGTTCGTTAAGTCTTTGGACGGATCCCCGTTATCCTCCAAGACCTCCGTTAAGGCATTTCGTTAAGTCTTCGGACGGATCCCCATTATCCTCCAAGACCTATGTTAAGGCATATCGAGTCTTTAGACGGATCCCCGTTATCCTCCAAGACCTACGTTAAGGCATTTCGTTAAGTCTTTGGACGGATCCCCGTTATCCTCCAAGACCTACATTAAGGCATTTCGTTAAGTCTTTGGACGGATCCCCGTTATCCTCCAAGACCTACGTTAAGGCATTTCGTTAAGTCTTTGGACGGATCCTCGTTATCCTCCAAGACCTACGTTAAGGCATTTCGTTAAGTCTTTAGACGGATCCCCATTATCCACCAAGACCTCCGTTAAGGCATTTCGTTAAGTCTTTGGACGGATCCCCGTTATCCTCCAAGACCTCCGTTAAGGCTTTTCATAAGTCTTTGGACGGATCCCCGTTATCCTCTAAGACCTACATTACGTTATGGCATTTCGTTATGTCTTTGGACGGATCCCCGTTATCCTCCAAGACCTACGTTAAGGCATTTTGTTAAGTCTTTAGACGGATCCCCGTTATCCTCCAAAAAGCCGGTGAAATCTTTGGATAGATCCCCGTTATCCTCCAAGGCACCCGTTAAATCTTTGGTAGGATCCCAGTTATCCTCCAAGAAGCCGGTGAAATCTTTGGATAGATCCCCGTTATCCTCCAAGGCACCCGTTAAATCTTTGGTAGGATCCCAGTTATCCTCCAAGAAGCCAGTGAAATCTTCGGACGGATCCCCGTTATCCTCTAAGACCCCCGTCAATCTTTGGATAGATCCCCGTTATCCTCCAAGATGTTCGTTAAACCCTTAGGCGTTGTCCCCTAGGTCCCTGTTGAGATTTCCGTTAAACCCCTAGGCGTCGTCCCCTAGGTCCCCTTTTTGATATTCTCGTCAAATCCCTAGGAGTAGTCCCCTAGGAAGTCAAGTCCTTGGGAGGATCCCCGTTATCTTCTAAGGAGTCGGTCAAGTCTTTGAATGAATCCCCCGTTGCCCTCCAAGAAGTCGGCTACAACCATGGATTCGAGATCCCATTTGATCCCGTTCACCTTTCACCCATAGGTCTAAGCCTAGCGGTCGTGTCCCATTTGTAGCATGAGCATCCACCAATGATTACTTGAGCCTAAGTTGCATTCTGTCTCTGCTGCAGCGAGAATGAAGTGGAAAAGAGCACCGTGTCACCGCCTGTTCCGCGTTGATTTCGAGGGTTCCTCAGCCGCTACAATCCCTCCACGCCGGAACCTTGGAATGACCGGCTCAGAGGAAAATAGTTGGGAAAGCAATGCCGCAAATGGTCAGACCAGCCCAACCAAAGAAGAGTTGCTCCAAGCTTTGGAAGCCTCCAGGGCTAGGGAAGATATTACCAGGAAACACTACGAGGAAGCACGAGACCGGTTTGTCGGGTCAATGAGACGAAAAGGCGTTAAGGTTTTGTTTCAGACGGACGGGTCCTTCGTTGAGGTTTCTGACCATGAGGAAGGGGTCGAAACCACCCAACCTCCAAGTCACAACCAAACTTGTAACGCCCATCTTTATTCTTGTTAAATATTTAACGTGCTTGTTAAATTCTTGGCTAGCATATTTATATGTTATTTTATTTGAGTTAATTATTTAACTACTTTAGAAAAATAAGGTGGTTAAATGTCAAAGTTAAAAGTTTAGGGGCCTTTTTGTCAAAGTTAGAACTTGAGGGGCCTAGTTGCAATTCTTGGAAAGTTCCAAGTATATAATGTTGTTGCCTGAGAAAGGCAATTATTTCTCAAGTCTTCTCGCTCTTTCTCTCTGTTTCATAATAGGGAGTTCAGTTTTACCCTATTCTCGACTCCTCGCGATTAATTATTCCTCCGTTCGTGATTCTAGTCCCGGATAAATATTCGTGGCGTTGAATAGAGCGTTCCAGACCGATCAGAAATTTATTTGGGTCAACTTGATTTTTGACTAGGTAAGCTATTAGCTTCTCCTTACTTGTAATAACATGTATATATGTTATTCCCGCTACTTGTTCTTGTTAAAATTGTGTTTTGAGCAATTTTTGTGATACTTGTAAAAATTGGTACGAAGGGAGTATTTCTATACTAGTGCAGAACAGAGACGTGAACCTAAGTACTAAATGGGTTTGTAAATCTATAAGAAATTTATACTCCTATTCGTGAGACGGTAAAATAGTAACTTGATTTAAATATTATTAGAAAAATTGTACCATTATTTGTGGTACGGGAAAATGAATGGAAGTATCCCTAAATGTTTATAGTAGTATATTAGAAAATTGTACTTATACTTTTGGGGACGGTGAAATATTAAATAGGAATAAAAGGAAATTGTCCAATTATTTATGGGACGGTAAAAGAAATGAATTGGGCTTGAAATAGGAGTTCTAAACTTGTTAGTATACTCCTGAGAATGTTAGGAGTGTTAGTTAAATGTTACTCCTACGTGTGGGACGGAGAATTAATGAAACTTGAATTCAGGGGAAAAACTACCAAATTGTGCTGAGCACGGTCGTGCGCCTTTAATTGGCACGGTCGTGCCAAATATCGCCTTTAGGCAAAAATCTCTCGGCAGTGTTAGCACGGTCGTGCGCCTTTTATGGGCACGGTCGTGCCGAAAATGAATTTTGGGTGAAAATTCCTCGGCAGTGTTAGCACGGTCGTGCGCCTTTTATGGGCACGGTCGTGCCAAAAATGAGTTTGTGTGAAAATCCCTCGACCTTGATAGCACGGTCGTGCCAATTTCTAGAGCACGGTCGTGCCAAGTGAAATTTCTGATTTGTTTTCCTTCTTGAATGGTTCCCTTCATAACTTTCTATAGGAAAGTCGGAATCAAGATCCGAAAGAAGCTGAATAACCTAGACTTAGAGGGCTATTCAAAGAATAAATTAATGGGGTTTTAAAGTGATTGTCTAGAGCACCTAGATAGGTGTTTTAGGACATTGAACTTGAGTATAAGAGTATGAATGCTCTTATGTGTTTGGGAAATCAACGTCTTGTGTACCTTAGGGGTATAAAACAATGTTTTGAACTTGAACATCCTAAGAATAGGATTGAGAATTGGTAAGAGTAAAGTGTATAACTCTTATACCTGATTGAATGTCCAAAGATTGGAATAAAACTTGAAGTATAAGACAATAAAATCTTGTACATGACTTGAACATCCAAAGAAAAGGGATTAAAACATGAATATAAGATTAATAAATCTTGTATATGCCTTGACACCAATATATGGGTAAGGTGTAAACTCGAAAGTGCTCAGAACAAGCCTTAACGTGAATAAGAAATATTCTTGACTTGTATGTGCAATCATCGCACATAGTTACTTGATAACAATGTAGCTTCTTGATTACCTGAAGCTTGTTTCCCGTTGAGCTAGTCCACGAATCTTGGATTAGTCTCCCCTCTCGTAGCTAAAGTTTGTGTACCTAAAGGACACCAACTGATGTCTTGAACTTGAATATCCTAGGAATAGGATCGTGAACTCGATTGGGAGATGTATAGCTCATCTTCTTAATTAAAACGTGAATATAAGATGAGTAAATCTTGTACTTGTCTTAAATAACCAAAGAGTTGGATTGATAACTTAAGTATGAGTTAATTAACTCTTGTACATGTTTAACCATCCAAGAAAATGGATTGAGAACTTGGATACAAGATAATAAAATCTTGTAAAAGTCTTGACTGTCTTGATTGTCTTGAATGTCTTGAAACCATTACATGAATATGGTAATAACTTGAAATATTCTTGATGTGTATATGCAAATCTTGCATATATTTACTTGATAAAATGTTACTTCTTGATTACTTGGTACATGGCTTGAATAACCAAAGAATTGGGTTATGAAACTAGTTAGAGAATGATTAACTCTACTACATACTTGAACTTGATACGTGTGTATTGTTAGTGTTATGAACAAACACTAAAGTACTAGTGATTGGTTTTAATCGTGTATATACTCAATGAAGTATATAAAGCATAAAGAATAATTACAGAACACAATATGTGTTAGAAAATGTATTCAATTATTAACGATACATATACGTGAAGTGTGACCTATTCTACTACGTGTTTAGAGTCTAAGGTATTGGGCTCTATTTAATAGTAAGGGTATCGTGATAGACACTTTAATGTGTTAAACGTGATATGAATATGTACGTGCAACTTGGCATGTGACAGAGTGATATACCCTACTACTTGACTGAAGTCTGTTATAAATGGACTCTTACTTGGATTGATCGTGTTACATGGACACTTATGTGCCATAGTTAAACTTGATTGGTATTCGCAATAATTGAGTACGTGTACTTATATTCTCGTGAGCACATGATACATAGTTACATGGTGCATATTCTCGTGAGCACATGATACATAGTTACATGGTGCATATTCTCGTGAGCACATGATACATAGTTACATGGTGCATATTCTCGTGAGCACATGATACATAATTACATGGTGCATATTCTCGTGAGCACATGATACATGATTACATGGTGCATAAAGAATAGTCCACTAATAAGGGACTGAGTTCTGTTTCCGTAGTTCAAGTAATATCTACTTGTACATTCTTGTGTGAGTCCAGCTGGTTCTCCTTGCTTGTTCGAAAATATATAGGTTCACGCTTGTCGCGAGAGCTGGGGTTTAAGTGACAATCGGGTCCCTATGTATTTCCGCCCGACCCCTTACTACTGGCCATAGTAAGGGCATAGCTTCCTTGGTTGGAGCAATAAGCCTGACCTAAGTGAATGCTAACTCCCGTCCCGAACACCATGTGGATCTTGTTATTGTGGATGACACTGAATACCAGGTCTCCCTATATACTGTTCTCCCGTCCCGAACACCACGTGGATCTTGTTATTGTGGATGACACTGGTTACCAGGTCTTCTTATATACTGCACAGCAGTCTCTTGTTCCTGTTCTTGGTTGTCCTCAGCTAGAAAAGCATCGACAACAAAATGGTATTCTTGGGAGAAATAAGGAAGGATTCAGGTACAATGCGTGATAGGCCTATGTGCATCTTGTGAGCTGGTTTAGCCTCTCACTCTACTTGACTACTTGTTACCTGAACCTTTCTTGAGCTTGATTACTTGTTGAGTGGGCTTAGCCTCTCCTATACTGGTTACTTGATGATACTTGATATATGTTTAGTTGAGTATCTACTTGTATTGCATGATAACATGACATATAGTTGCATGTTAATAGCTTACTGAGATTTATCTCACCCTTTATTTGTTTAATTGTTTCCCCCCCCCCAGGAAAGCAGGGGATAGTACGCAGTGAGACTCGACTTAGCTGGGAACTTACTCAGCAGGATATTGTTGTTCGAAGTAGTGTCCTTTTATAGTTTGGTAAGGACGATCTTGTATGAGTTAGTAAACTCTGGGCTTGTATTGGGGTAGTATTTGTTGTCCCTAGACAGTTCTTGTTACTAGCTTATTTGCTAGGCATGTCTTCCGCTGTATGTAACCAATTTGGTTTTAATTTTCTTGGTCTAGAACTCGTGTGAGCTATCTTAGCTCCCTACTCTTGAGTAGACATATCATGTCAGTTTTGTTTTTAACAGGTATTGTTCCTGTTTCCCGTTAGTTTCTTGTTTCTTGTTAGTTACGCGCACCAGGTTCGAGGTTCTATTAGGGAATCCCGGGACTTGGGGCGTGTCAGGGTGGTATCAGAGCTATGGTTTAGCTCTTAGCCTGGATAGGGTCTATGGCCTAGGTTGGGTTAGTCTTGGGTGTGTTTTCGACGCCGAGTGCTTCGTTACTTGTTGTCATACCAGGTATAGGACTGGTATTAATAGTGTTGATCCAATTGGATTAGATGGTTTGAGAATCGAGAGCGCGAGTCTTTAAAGACTTAGGCGTATCTATCTTGTCTAGTGGACATTGTTTCGTGCTATATATGCATGCTTGTCCTTATCTCGTGAATTACGTGGAAGTGTATTCTCTAGTAAGAGACTACATGCTTGATATCGTTATATATAATAGCTTGATAGAAGTGTGGGTGATAACACCCTATACGTTCTATGTTAACTTGGTCATGTTACCTAGATGGGACATTGATGTGATACGTGATATAGCTTGGCTGTCTACGTGTCATGACTTGACTTTCTATGTGTTGGGTCATTCTTGTTTACCACAATAGATGGTAATTATTTCTATGTTAGTATGCTTGACTATATATGTGAGCATGATATAATTATGCATATCATTCATATTTTGCATTGAAAGTCTAGAAAGGGTTCTTGAGATTGTACTGGGTATTTAACCTATGTGATTGACAGTGGAGTTTCTACACCAAACTAGATGGATGTATCCATTCTTAATGAGAAACTGGGTTATCTTGAGTTGTTACAGTGCGAATACAGTGCTGACATCTGGATTAATGTTCTTGACCTTGATTGAGTTAAAAGAGTTAAAGATTCAACTTGAAAATTTCTTGATAGAGGATATATCTACCTTGTAGTGGATGTCTGAATTGAGTATCTGTGTTGACCTATTAGTGGAAACAACCAAGGTACGTGTGTTCTTGAGATTTCGTGGTCTTGTTAGAGATTCATGAATGAATTTCGAAGACAGCTCCATTGTTAACTATTTGACACCGAGAGCTACATCTTTTGATGGATTGATATACGTAAAGTCAGTTCTGAATATTGAAACGATGGATAACCACGACTTCAGTATTTGAGATTTCCTAGTGGATTTGACCAGTATTACAGTGATCTGGATGATATGACCAGTTCTATTATTTTAGTGGATATGTCAAGTTTCACCAATATAGTGGATTGACTAATCGAGTCTGTTTGACTTTATGTGTTTTGATGTTATAATTTATACATCTTGATTGCATAGAATATTTGTGAGTATTTGTGCATAGTCGTGATGTTCTTGGGTTCCATTTCTTGATTATATATGTTATAATCTTGATCTAGTAAAAATTCGAGGACGAATTTTCTTTAAGGTGGGGAGGATGTAACGCCCATCTTTATTCTTGTTAAATATTTAACGTGCTTGTTAAATTCTTGGCTAGCATATTTATATGTTATTTTATTTGAGTTAATTATTTAACTACTTTAGAAAAATAAGGTGGTTAAATGTCAAAGTTAAAAGTTTAGGGGCCTTTTTGTCAAAGTTAGAACTTGAGGGGCCTAGTTGCAATTCTTGGAAAGTTCCAAGTATATAATGTTGTTGCCTGAGAAAGGCAATTATTTCTCAAGTCTTCTCGCTCTTTCTCTCTGTTTCATAATAGGGAGTTCAGTTTTACCCTATTCTCGACTCCTCGCGATTAATTATTCCTCCGTTCGTGATTCTAGTCCCGGATAAATATTCGTGGCGTTGAATAGAGCGTTCCAGACCGATCAGAAATTTATTTGGGTCAACTTGATTTTTGACTAGGTAAGCTATTAGCTTCCCCTTACTTGTAATAACATGTATATATGTTATTCCCGCTACTTGTTCTTGTTAAAATTGTGTTTTGAGCAATTTTTGTGATACTTGTAAAAATTGGTACGAAGGGAGTATTTCTATACTAGTGCAGAACAGAGACGTGAACCTAAGTACTAAATGGGTTTGTAAATCTATAAGAAATTTATACTCCTATTCGTGAGACGGTAAAATAGTAACTTGATTTAAATATTATTAGAAAAATTGTACCATTATTTGTGGTACGGGAAAATGAATGGAAGTATCCCTAAATGTTTATAGTAGTATATTAGAAAATTGTACTTATACTTTTGGGGACGGTGAAATATTAAATAGGAATAAAAGGAAATTGTCCAATTATTTATGGGACGGTAAAAGAAATGAATTGGGCTTGAAATAGGAGTTCTAAACTTGTTAGTATACTCCTGAGAATGTTAGGAGTGTTAGTTAAATGTTACTCCTACGTGTGGGGCGGAGAATTAATGAAACTTGAATTCAGGGGAAAAACTACCAAATTGTGCTGAGCACGGTCGTGCGCCTTTAATTGGCACGGTCGTGCCAAATATCGCCTTTAGGCAAAAATCTCTCGGCAGTGTTAGCACGGTCGTGCGCCTTTTATGGGCACGGTCGTGCCGAAAATGAATTTTGGGTGAAAATTCCTCGGCAGTGTTAGCACGGTCGTGCGCCTTTTATGGGCATGGTCGTGCCAAAAATGAGTTTGTGTGAAAATCCCTCGACCTTGATAGCACGGTCGTGCCAATTTCTAGAGCACGGTCGTGCCAAGTGAAATTTCTGATTTGTTTTCCTTCTTGAATGGTTCCCTTCATAACTTTCTATAGGAAAGTCGGAATCAAGATCCGAAAGAAGCTGAATAACCTAGACTTAGAGGGCTATTCAAAGAATAAATTAATGGGGTTTTAAAGTGATTGTCTAGAGCACCTAGATAGGTGTTTTAGGACATTGAACTTGAGTATAAGAGTATGAATGCTCTTATGTGTTTGGGAAATCAACGTCTTGTGTACCTTAGGGGTATAAAATAATGTTTTGAACTTGAACATCCTAAGAATAGGATTGAGAATTGGTAAGAGTAAAGTGTATAACTCTTATACCTGATTGAATGTCCAAAGATTGGAATAAAACTTGAAGTATAAGACAATAAAATCTTGTACATGACTTGAACATCCAAAGAAAAGGGATTAAAACATGAATATAAGATTAATAAATCTTGTATATGCTTTGACACCAATATATGGGTAAGGTGTAAACTCGAAAGTGCTCAGAACAAGCCTTAACGTGAATAAGAAATATTCTTGACTTGTATGTGCAATCATCGCACATAGTTACTTGATAACAATGTAGCTTCTTGATTACCTGAAGCTTGTTTCCCGTTGAGCTAGTCCACGAATCTTGGATTAGTCTCCCCTCTCGTAGCTAAAGTTTGTGTACCTAAAGGACACCAACTGATGTCTTAAACTTGAATATCCTAGGAATAGGATCGTGAACTCGATTGGGAGATGTATAGCTCATCTTCTTAATTAAAACGTGAATATAAGATGAGTAAATCTTGTACTTGTCTTAAATAACCAAAGAGTTGGATTGATAACTTAAGTATGAGTTAATTAACTCTTGTACATGTTTAACCATCCAAGAAAATGGATTGAGAACTTGGATACAAGATAATAAAATCTTGTAAAAGTCTTGACTGTCTTGATTGTCTTGAATGTCTTGAAACCATTACATGAATATGGTAATAACTTGAAATATTCTTGATGTGTATATGCAAATCTTGCATATATTTACTTGATAAAATGTTACTTCTTGATTACTTGGTACATGGCTTGAATAACCAAAGAATTGGGTTATGAAACTAGTTAGAGAATGATTAACTCTACTACATACTTGAACTTGATACGTGTGTATTGTAAGTGTTATGAACAAACACTAAAGTACTAGTGATTGGTTTTAATCGTGTATATACTCAATGAAGTATATAAAGCATAAAGAATAATTACAGAACACAATATGTGTTAGAAAATGTATTCGATTATTAACGATACATATACGTGAAGTGTGACCTATTCTACTACGTGTTTAGAGTCTAAGGTATTGGGCTCTATTTAATAGTAAGGGTATCGTGATAGATACTTTAATGTGTTAAACGTGATATGAATATGTACGTGCAACTTGGCATGTGACAGAGTGATATACCCTACTACTTGACTGAAGTCTGTTATAAATGGACTCTTACTTGGATTGATCGTGTTACATGGACACTTATGTGCCATAGTTAAACTTGATTGGTATTCGCAATAATTGAGTACGTGTACTTATATTCTCGTGAGCACATGATACATAGTTACATGGTGCATATTCTCGTGAGCACATGATACATAGTTACATGGTGCATATTCTCGTGAGCACATGATACATAATTACATGGTGCATATTCTCGTGAGCACATGATACATGATTACATGGTGCATAAAGAATAGTCCACTAATAAGGGACTGAGTTCTGTTTCCGTAGTTCAAGTAAATATCTACTTGTACATTCTTGTGTGAGTCCAGCTGGTTCTCCTTGCTTGTTCGAAAATATATAGGTTCACGCTTGTCGCGAGAGCTGGGGTTTAAGTGACAATCGGGTCCCTATGTATTTCCGCCCGACCCCTTACTACTGGCCATAGTAAGGGCATAGCTTCCTTGGTTGGAGCAATAAGCCTGACCTAAGTGAATGCTAACTCCCGTCCCGAACACCATGTGGATCTTGTTATTGTGGATGACACTGAATACCAGGTCTCCCTATATACTGTTCTCCCGTCCCGAACACTACGTGGATCTTGTTATTGTGGATGACACTGGTTACCAGGTCTTCTTATATACTGCACAGCAGTCTCTTGTTCCTGTTCTTGGTTGTCCTCAGCTAGAAAAGCATCGACAACAAAATGGTATTCTTGGGAGAAATAAGGAAGGATTCAGGTACAATGCGTGATAGGCCTATGTGCATCTTGTGAGCTGGTTTAGCCTCTCACTCTACTTGACTACTTGTTACCTGAACCTTTCTTGAGCTTGATTACTTGTTGAGTGGGCTTAGCCTCTCCTATACTGGTTACTTGATGATACTTGATATATGTTTAGTTGAGTATCTACTTGTATTGCATGATAACATGACATATAGTTGCATGTTAATAGCTTACTGAGATTTATCTCACCCTTTATTTGTTTAATTGTTTCCCCCCCCCCAGGAAAGCAGGGGATAGTACGCAGTGAGACTCGACTTAGCTGGGAACTTACTCAGCAGGATATTGTTGTTCGAAGTAGTGTCCTTTTATAGTTTGGTAAGGACGATCTTGTATGAGTTAGTAAACTCTGGGCTTGTATTGGGGTAGTATTTGTTGTCCCTAGACAGTTCTTGTTACTAGCTTATTTGCTAGGCATGTCTTCCGCTGTATGTAACCAATTTGGTTTTAATTTTCTTGGTCTAGAACTCGTGTGAGCTATCTTTGCTCCCTACTCTTGAGTAGACCTATCATGTCAGTTTTGTTTTTAACATGTATTGTTCCTGTTTCCCGTTAGTTTCTTGTTTCTTGTTAGTTACGCGCACCAGGTTCGAGGTTCTATTAGGGAATCCCGGGACTTGGGGCGTGTCAAAACTCCACCCCCTCAACCTTGCGAAAACACCAAATCCCCTCACTCTCCGTTTCAACACGTCACCACTCAAAGCTTGCCTCCCACTCAAGCTCCATACACTTCGCCTTACCCCGGATCTAACATTCCCTTTGGGTTGCCTCCCATAAACACCATGTCTCACCATTCACACCGATCATGCCTCGACCATCACTCCCACGAGGTCTTCCTAATTATACTCCCTCTCAGTTTGAGGTCGCCAATCAAATCCCAAGAACTCAGTCACCATATGTGGATTATTGGCCAACCACTGGATTCCGAGGTGACCCGTATCATTTCTACGGTCCGAGACCTTTTGGACCACAAGTTCATTACGCACCTCCGAGGTACATTCCTGCGAACAACCAGGGTTATGGATATGCCTACCCCCCTCCACCCCCGCAGTTGGGAAGGAGAAAGCAAATGGAAGTTCATTATGAAAGGACACTCAATGAGCACCCCTTTTCATTGAATAGTAATGATTCTCATCCCCGCCGCGCTCCGACCAACAATGGAAGAAGAGCCAAACGCCAATCCAGACCCCGTTTCATAAGGTTTGAGGATTTCGAAATGCCTATAAGCAAGGTATTTGAGAGATTGGTTAAGCAAGGGCTCGCAAATCCTATTGTCAACTTCCAACCCAAAAACCCTGAGAAGTATCTCGACGTTAACAAGAAGTGTGCCTTCCACAGTTACCATGGACACAATACCGATGAGTGCCCTGCTGTGAAACGTATCATTCTGGGTTTGATTGGGGAAGGAAATCTTGAACCCCCTCATGCCTCCGCCACAGCCAACAGCCCGAGTGTCAACGTGTTTGGGATCGAGAGATCTAATCCTGTGACTTCTCCAAGGATCAACGAATGGAGTGGTATCCGCCCCAAGAGAAAGGAGACCGTGGTTGACGGAGTCACCAACTCCAAAGTAGGAGAGCCAGTTTCGGGAAGGTTGAAAAATTCAGCAAAGCCAAAGGGTCAATGGCACGGAAAATGTCTGCAGGGCTAAATGCCCCGGGTTGAGAAATTGATGGTGTTGTGGTCACCGTAACAGAAAGCAAAATCTCAAAACCCCTTCCACCGACCTCCCCTGAGGAAAGGTCAAACTCCACTGTTAGAATGTGTAATAAGCCTTTAGGGAAAGTCAGTTAAGATGTCTGTTAGGTCTAGTTAGAATTTTGACTCCCCGGTTAGTGCTATGTGGTGACCCTTTTGAATCCATTGTCAATTTTTCTTAATGAAATTATTATTATCATTACTACATTGTCAAAAGTTTACATAAAAAATGTGTGTGAGTCTTTTACTCAAATAAAAAAAATGTGTGTGTATCAATCCTTATAAAAAGAAAAAAAAATGTGTGAGTCTTTTGCTCAAATAAAAAATGTGTGTGTCGATCCTCATTCAAAAAAAATGGAGATCGAGTTTTCCTAAAATAAAAGGTCAACTCTTTTTTAAAAGGCTAATCCGCTAATGAGGTGTTCCTTGAAGTTTAAAATGCTAAAGTCCTTTGTGGTCTTGTCCACCGGAAACATAGACCAAGGAGTCCACATCCGAATTGGCGCCCACATGAACAAGAAGATCAAAACAAGTTGGGACACCGCCCACAAGGAGAGGCCCATGCTTCGAAAGCCCAAGGGTGGGTACATCAAACGGAGAGCCATACCCTCGCCGAATGCCATGCATGAGGTTACGCACCTCGAAAGGAAGTCGCCAAAAGGAGATGGCCAAAGATGAACTCGGTAATTGCAATGCCAAGCCAAATGGAAGCCTCGCGACATCTTTCCCGATGATACGGAGCCCGAGTTCCCCGTGGAAGACATGGAATGTGCCGCCGACAACCCCTCCAACAATTGAGGAAGAAAATGGACCATCGCACTTTATAGGAACCCATTCAAAAAAAAAAAAAAAAAAAAGAGTGATGAGTCTTCCAGCCTCGTAGGATCTAGACTTTCATCAAAGTCCGCCTCGGACTGTGTCTTTTTATTTTTGCAAAGGTCCGCACTTGGATATGTATGTACAAAGTCATCTCAATAAAAGAGTCATTTTCATTCTCTTCTCTCTAGACTTGAGACATTATTTACAATATACATTTACTCTTGAAATTGCCTTGCTTGTTATGATCAATTGATTGCTACGTCCCTAAAATGATGAATTGACTTCTAAGCATACTAGTCAATGACGACTCATTAAGGACGAATGGACCTAACACGAATGAAAAATGCTAAATGCAAACAATTAATCTTGATGTGAATAAATGTTGTGCTCAATTGGCATGAAGAAACCATTAATAGCAAGTCTTCCCTCATACACTTCCCCGATACACAACCCGATACATTTTTCTGAGACAAATTCTTGATGCACATCAAAGGCATCCCGAGACAGTGAAAAGGTGAGGACGTTGTTACTCAACCACCAAGATTCAACCGTGATCGCACGTGCTCAACCAAGCAAAGGGCTTCCCGGATCGTCAAAATCAAAGCTAGAATCGATAAAGGGCTGCAGGAAAGCCAATGCCCAAGATAGCAAGCTGGGGCTAATGTTTACCTCCTCCATCACAAAAAAAAAAAAAAAAAGAAGAGGGAAAGGAAATGAATGTATGGAAAGAAGGGAAGGAAATGGTGAAAACAAAGTTTGCCTCAAAAGGAGTTCACACCAAAGAGGGTTCACCCCAAGCGGTCCATCTCAAGGAGTTCACCCAAAGCAAAGTGAGCAACAACGTCCTCCGAGACAACAACAAAAGAAAGCCAACTTCAGCAAAAGACGGCCTCATGGCCGAACTACGACGACCTGAGCTCCTCACATTGAGGGGAACGTAGGCAACCTTCGGGTCCGGTCATAGCATGAAATGAATCCATCAAACCTCGGTCCTCCCAAAATGACCCGGTTCCCTTCCCTTGGTCCCATCAATGACCAATTTCCCAGATAATGACCAATTCTCCTGAACGCATTTTGATCTTTCCATTGATCGAATCTTAATCTCAATTGATCACAGCATTTGCACATGTTAAGGCTTATTGCTTTTTATAATCTTGACTTAATAACAAACATGGTCCATTCAAGCAATCGTTTGATGATATTAACTAGGGCAAATTTCAAATGTCTCAACAAGTCTTCTCCTCTACATTTTAGGAAAGAGCTAAACACTTGTATTCTGTAAAGCAAGGGCTTCCTCCCATTTCATGATACATTGCTCAAAGAGCTCACCAACATAAAGGGACTCTCTCCCAAATAAAATTCCCTTGCATGTTTCCTCCATGAAAAAATACTTTAAAGTCCCCGTTCTATCGAGTCGGCTGGATCACTCATAAAAAGAAAAAGAAAAAAAGAAAGGCACAAAAAAAGTAGCCCGCTAGGTTGAAAACCCGTAAGGGCGGCCTAGGCAAAAAACACGGTGTGCCATAAAAGACAAAAAAGTAGCCCGCTAGGTTGAAAACCCACAAGGGCGGCCTAGGCAAAAGAAATGGTGCGTCATGAAAAAAGGGATGGGTTCCTAACCTCACTTCAAAGGTCAAAAGACGGTATTGGGTCTAGGCCAACATCAAAAGTTGGAGGACGGCATTGGGGCTACCTCCACATCAATGACGACACAGACATGGGGCTACCTCCACAAGGACATGAGGCTATCCCCACATCAACAACGACCACAAGGACATGGGGCCACCCCGACACATACAATGACATTGGGGCTACGCCGCCACCGACGCCGGCCGAAAACATGGGGCTATGCCGCCACCGACGCCAACAAGGACATGAGGCTACCCCAACATTGATGATTACAAGGACATGGGGCTACCCCAACATCGACGACAAAAGGGTTCTCTACTCCCGATCGCTCCTAAGAAATGGACAAAGCTACAAAAGACTTTATGCATAACAAACCTCTTGGTTAAGTTAAAATCAAAATTTGACTGACATGCTTCATTAAAAGATTCACCTTGAGGAATGAGAACTTTGGAAATTTGCCCTTTTGGCATCATGCTTTTGATAAAAGATGTGTTTTTCCACTTTCAAGTCGCGTCGGGCACTTAAGGCTGTGTTTTGTGAAAAAAATGTGTTTTTCCCTTTCAAATCACGTTGGGCATTTGAGGGTGTATTTTGAATGTTGTGTCGTCCCCCTTTCAAGTCGCATCGGGCACTTGAGGGTGTGTTTTGTGAAAAAATTATGTTTTCCCTTTCAAATCGCGTTGGGCATTTGAGGGTGTATTTTGAATATTGCGTTGTCCCCCTTTCAAATCGCGTCGGACATTTTAGGGTGTGTTATGTTTTGGTCCGTCCCCTTTCAAATCGCGTTGGGCATTTGAGGGTGTATCTTGAATTTTGTGTTGTCCCCTTTCAAATTGCATGGGCATTTGAGGATGTGTAAAAAGAATGATTTTCCAAAACCTTGGACTTTTGCGTCCAACAATGTACCTTAAGGGTCGCCCCTAGGCTTTTCCCGGTATCAAGAAAATGTGTCAACTGTGCTATAGAGTAGTGTTGACCAAATCCAAGCCTCGACATGAAGTGGTCACTGTTAGGCTAGTCCTTGTCCCAGTTTCTCTGTCAACCTCCCGTGAGTTAAAGTTGACCGAAGCGTCTAGGATGACTAAGTAAGAGTCAAACCATTTGGTTGCGCGGGCAGTCCGACGTGACGTAAGTCCATTTGATTTGTAAAGAGTTGTCGGCAGTCCTTCTTAAGTCCAGATTAGGAATTTGAAAATTGTGAAAGTCCTGGTCATGCGCCCAGGATGAAATGTGAAAATTGTGAAAGTCCTGGTCGTGCACCCAGGATGAAATTTGAAAATTGCGAAAGTCCTGGTCGTGCGCCCAGGATGAAATGTGAAAATTGCGAGGAAAATTGCGAAAGTCCTGGTCGTGCGCCCAGGATGAAATGTGAAACTTGCGAAAGTCCTGGTCGTGCGCCCAGGATAAAATTTGAAAGTTGCGAAAGTCCTGGTCGTGCGCCCAGGATGAAATTTGAAAGTTGCGAAAGTCCTGGTCGTGCGCCAAGGATGAAATGTGAAAATTGCGAAAGTCCTGGTCGTGCGCCCAGGATGAAATGTGAAAATTGCGAAAGTCCTGGTCGTGCGCCCAGGATGAAATGTGAAAGTCCTGGTCGTGCGCCCAGGATGAAAATTAAGGATTAAGTTCCATAGATTTGAGTAGCCTTAAACTCTCACCCGAACTACGTTAGGCTTGATTCCCTCAGGGATACGTAGGAATCCTATACTTCTAGGTCCAGCGATAGAACAAATCGGCCAAGCCGTCCTCCCATCAGATTGGGATGCTTGTTTTGTCGACAACCCTTCTTTCTTCAAAAGCGATGTTGCCGAGGGGCTCTGTAAGTACCCCAATCTGAAATTGACCTACCTTAGAGGAATTCTTGGTACCATTTAGGTATAAACCAATGGGCCAGGACATCATTAGGATAAACCTGATATTCCAGGACTGAACTGGAATTGAACTTGGAAAAATCCAGAAGCTCGCCAAGTCGAGTCGTACGGATGGTTTGGGCACATGAGGTCCCTAGCCATACGGCTATGTTGGGCACCCTCAGCCTCTATAAATTGAACCCCATGCTGATCATTTCAAAGGGGGAGAAAAACGTTTTATGAGCTAATACTCTGCCAGTTTGAGAGCAGAAAGTGAGTGATACATACATTTGAGTGAAAAGAGAGGAAGATAGGCCATAACCATCATAGGTGAAGCCTCCTTCTCCCCATCTTCTTCTTCATCTCAAACTCTTTTATTATTGTTCATATTATTGCTCATTCTTTTGTCATTTCTTATTATTCTTGCAAGCCTTGTCCATTCAAGCATTTTACATTTCATTGAAAGTCTTGTCCATTTCAAGCACTATATATATATATATATATATATATATATATATATATATATATATATTATACAAGCCTTGTCTTCTCAAGCTATATATTATGATTATATATATGTATATTGGAACCAAATCATGAGGTGATTCAAGGTTCCCTTCATGCCTAGTGTGTGATTATGGGATAAAACCTAAGGATGATCATGATTTGTTAAATTTCATGTTGATTTTGTTCTTGTTTGGCCATGAGAGTCATGATTGGGTGATAAAGTTTCAATCTTTATCATCCCAACCATGACCTAGCCATAAATCACCAAGCATGGGACATAAATATTTAATCTTTATGTTATATTTTTGTCCCTAAAGGTTTAATCTTGCATCATAAGTCCATCTTTCATCAAATGGTCATTTTAGCCCAAAGGGCTTGTTCATCACCTTTTTCTTAAATTTCCCCAATGATTGTCTTGATCACACTCAAAACCTTTGTTTTTGGTGTCCAACTAGTGATCAAGGACATAGGGATGATTTAATCCATGTTTTGTTAAAAAGAAAATAACTGAAAATGATCGTTTCAGTCCAGTTTCAGCAAGAACACTCTATTTTGCCTGAAACTGGAAAGTTTTTATGATAGACTGTCAAAAATCCCTGGAATGCCTTTCCCATCCGTACGGCTACTTTGGCCGGGGAGTGCATTTTCCAGTTTCTTCCCTTTCTGGTCAGAATGTTTGCAAAATAACCCTTTTCTGTTAAATAATTAACCGGTTTTGCTAAAAGTCAGTTTCTCCCATTTTTGAAACACACACACACGCACTTTGTTAACTAACGTTAGGGAGACTCGGTCCTATCCGAGGTGACTTGGGTGACGTAAAAGTCTTCCCAAGGCGTAACCTGACCTCCGAACTAATAGAATCTCTAACATTTCCATTTGTTGGGTTAAATAATTAACAAATGTGGCGAATCCGTTATGTTTTGCGTGATAACCGTGTTTGGAGTTTCGCCCCCATACTCGTCGCGTTCTCCGCGCGGGGCGGGATCCTTACACCGACTACCTGTGGAGTGGAGCCTTTTCTTCGTTTCCGATCTGTTTCCAAACTATGGTGCGCTCTAATTGACAGTCGCGCCATCTTAATTGTTCAATCGCCACCAAATCAAATCGATCCATTTACCTTGGCGGCACCGGTACTCTGTTCTCTCTAGATTACATTCCATTATGAACTGCAATTCCTCTTGAAGTTCCATTTAAGGAGTCAGATGGGGCTGATATAGTCGGATCCTGCAATAGGTTGAAATTGATTTGTTCAGTCTAGCAACAAGAGAGTACATGAACAGATCAGACAATGAATCCAGATTCCGATTTCTCCCCGCAAGAATAATAAACATGACGTAAAGAAACAATGAATCCACCCCAAAACAATCCCAAGTTTGAAATTGATTTCATTTTGATTTTCTTAAAGGGTTTAAATTGATTTTTAAATGGTTTTAAATTGATTTCATTTTGTCCAGAAAGGGTTTTAAATTGATTTCATTTTGTTCCAGATTTGTTTGGTTGAAATTTATTTTGGATTTGGTGATATTAAGGTTTGAGTTTTTTGGTTGTGAATGTAATGAATTAGGTGGTTGTAAATTGTAATGGCAATGGTGGTTAGGAAAGAGAGGGGTGGTGAATGGCTGAGAGGGGAAACTGGGTTTGGGTTGAGTTATGATGAAGAAGGGGTATGAGAGGTAGGGATGGGATGATTTGGAAGAAGGGGAATTTTACTGGTATATTTGTATGAAGATGGAAATGGGTAAAGATAGGGTTTTTTCTGAAATAAAAACTTAGATTTTATCTGTGAAGTGGTGAGGTGGTTATGGTGGTTGCTAGGTGGTGGTCATGGTGGTTACAGGTGGTGGTTATGGTGGTTGTAGGCAGTGTTCTAAAAATCGCTAGGCGGCGGAGCTGGACCTAGCGCCTAGAGGCCTAGGCGGGGCCGAGAATTTAGAGCATTTTTATTCTTTTCATTGTTGGGTTTCGTAGTCACATGCGCAGCGGAATTTAGCATTTAAAATTTATGAAACCCAAAGCCCATAGATCCGTTCATATGATTAAATCAAATACAACAATATGAATAGAGGAAAAACTAACCCTTGATGACTTTGAATTCTAGCTTTGATCTTGGTGGAGATATGAAGCTTGATCACGAAGAAAGTAAGAACACGAACTTTGAAGATGATGAGCTTCACCCTCTAGCGGTATCCACACCACGAACGAATATCAAGGAGCTTCTTGATCTTGGTTGCTAGACCAACAATTATGAAACACACTTTCACAATTGATAATGACTATATGGAATTTTAATTGTGTATTATTTTGTTCTTCAATCAAGAGATGTCTTGGAACAAAATAAACTCTCTCAAACTCTTTGGAGACTCACACAAACATTGGGGAAGAGTGCTGGCCGAATTTGGTCTTTTATACACAAGTAAGACCTATTCCAAATAGGAAACTTATGTCAAAAATCGTCCAAAATTCGTTTCCTAATCAAATTAGGAATCTGCCCCCGACAGTACTGTGCGGCCGCCCAGAATCTACTGTGCGGTCGCACAACTATCTGAAACAAACTGGTACAAAAATGAGCTAAGTGTGCGGCCGCCCAATCCATACTGTGCGGTCGCCCACTTCCCCAGAATTCCAGAATTTCCAATATAGTCCTTTTAAAGATTCGTTCTCTTGTGTGTGACCCTCTAGGATTATACTAAGTTGGCAATGGGTTCAAACATGAAACCATAAGATATGATTAGGTTCTAGCAAACCGTCATACCTACCCAAATAGTATAACTAGATACAAGTTCGCATTCCTTTTAGAACATGTCATAATCCCTTTGTCCACGACGTCATTGAACACAAGTCATGGTTAACAAGTCAACTTGTCTTTGTTCAATACTTTCTCGATTCCGAATATGTTGATAATTCAAATGCTATTGATCCAATCAATCCATTTGAGTCCGGCCGAACATTTCATCAACATCATTCCTTCGAGGGGCCCAAGCTTGACATCTCTCCGTGGAGGGACAAATCCATTTAGCTTATTATTCTTCCCAACGGGAATCCGATTATGCCAATCATACCCTTTATAACTACCGTGTTAAGGTAGCGTTTGAATATGTCAAACACAATGTTCATCAAGTGGAAGACTATAATAACTTCATGTCTAAGGATTCGAATGACATAACTAATATGAGATATATGTACGACATAGACCATGACATAAATCTCATACAGCGGGTCATGTCCAGTACCTTGTTCCAAACAAGTACCCATAAATCTAACATGATCATCCCATGATCATTTAGCCTTTATACTAGTGCTTAACAAGTACTAGGGACGGAGATTATTATAAGTAAACCTGAACAAAAATAATAATCAAAACATCTCTTTATTGATATGAAATAAATGATAACAATTACAACGTTTATTAAACGTGCCTAGGGCAACACTACCAACAATCTCCCACTTGCCCTAGGCCCAATTTCCTATGTATCTAATACCCATGGACCTAACATGACCATCATGTTTAGCTTGTGGAAGTCCCTTTGTTAGCGAGTCCGCAACATTGTCATCAGTAGGTACTCTGCATATATTTACGTCTCCCCTATCAACGATCTCTCGAATGATATGAAAACGCCTAAGTATGTGTTTGGATTTCTGATGTGCTCTTGGTTCCTTTGCTTGAGCAATAGCACCATTATTATCGCAATAAAGGTCTATTAGATTAGCAATACTAGGAACCACTTCAAGTTCAGTTATGAACTTCTTAATCCAAACAGCTTCCTTTGCAGCATCCGATGCAGCAATATACTCAGCTTCTGTTGTAGAATCAGCGGTTGTACTTTGCTTGGAACTCTTCCAGCTTACAGCTCCACCATTTAACATAAACACAAAACCCGATTGCGATCGGCTATCATCTTTGTCGGTTTGGAAGCTTGCATCCGTGTAAGCATTTACAACGAGATCATCTTCCATTCCTCCATAGACCAAAAACGAGTCTTTAGTTCTTCTCAAGTACTTAAGAATCGCTTTTACAGCTATCCAGTGATTTTCGCCAGGGTCGGATTGGTATCTACTTGTCATGCTCAAAGCATAAGATACATCCGGCCTAGTACAAATCATGGCATACATGATGGACCCAATTGCCGAAGCATATGGAACATCATTCATTTTCTCACGCTCATCGTTTGTCTTAGGACATTGAGTCTTGCTTAGAGAAACTCCATGTAACACTGGTAAGGTGCCTCTCTTAGAATTCTCCATACGGAATCTTCTAATGACCTTGTCGATGTATGTACTTTGGCTTAAACCAAGTAGCCTCCTTGATCTATCTCTATAGATCTTAATGCCAAGTATATATGCGGCTTCACCCATATCTTTCATTGCAAAACACTTTCCTAACCAAGTCTTCACAGACTGAAGTGTAGGAATGTCGTTTCCAATGAGCAATATGTCATCCACGTATAAAACAAGTAAAAGCACTATGCTCCCACTAATCTTCTTGTATACACAAGGCTCATCTTCGTTCTTGATGAAACCAAACTCTTTGACCGATTCATCAAAACGGAGATTCCAACTCCTTGAAGCTTGCTTCAATCCATAGATAGATCTCTGCAATTTGCATACTTTGGAATTCTGTTCAAAACCTTCTGGTTGTGTCATATACACATCCTCTTGGAGTTTTCCATTCAGGAAAGCGGTTTTGACGTCCATATGCCATATTTCATAGTCATGATATTCGGAAATGGCAAGCAAAATTCTTATAGACTTGATCATTGCTACGGGTGAAAAGGTCTCATCATAGTCAATACCATGAACTTGCCTATAACCCTTTGCTACAAGTCTAGCTTTGTAAGTATGCACCTTCCCATCCATGTCAGTCTTCTTCTTGAAGACCCATTTGCATCATATGGTTTTTACACCTTCGGGTGCATCAATCAAATTCCAAACTTGATTGTCTTGCATGGATTGCAATTCGGATTCCATGGCTCCAAGCCACTTGTCCGAATCAGGAGAAGACATCGCCTTTTGGTAGGTTGACGGTTCATCATTCTCAATGATTTCCACCTCATTACTATCCGTTACGAGAAATCCATATCTCTCGGGCTCGGATCGTAACCTACTAGATCTGCGAGTTGCTTGTGTATTTTGAACAGGTTCCACAACTCCTTGTGGTTCTTGTTCTTGTTCCACTATTGGTTCAATGTTATTCTCTGGGTCTCGAATTTCTTCAAGATTTATTTTACTCCCACTGATTTCTTTGGAGAGAAACTCTTTCTCTAGAAAGACACCAGTTCGGGCAACAAACACTTTGTTGTCCTCTCGGTTGTAAAAGTAATATCCTCTAGTTTCCTTTGGATATCCCACGAAAATACATTTGTCAGATTTGTGTGCAAGTTTGTCAGAGACAAGTCTTTTGACAAAAGCTTCGCAACCCCAAATTTTCATGAAAGATAAACAAGTTTTCTTTCCGCTCCACATCTCATATGGAGTCTTTTGAACCGATTTAGTTGGAACACGATTTAGTGTGAAAGCATCGGTTTCTAGGGCGTAACCCCAAAAGGATATTGGAAGATCAACTTGACTCATCATTGATCGAACCATGTCTAACAAAGTCCGATTTCTCCTCTCGGACACACCATTCCATTGTGGTGTTCCGGGTGGAGTTAATTGTGAAACTATTCCACAATTCTTTAGATGATCATCAAATTCTTGACTCAAGTATTCTCCACCACGATCTGATCGAAGTGCCTTAATACTTTTGCCAAGTTGTTTTTCTACTTCATTTTGAAATATTCTAAATATCTCAAATGCTTCACTCTTATGTTTCATTAGGTAAACATACCCAAATCTGCTATAATCATCAGTGAAGGTTATGAAGTATTGAAATCCTCCCCTAGCATTGCTACTTAATGGCCCGCATACATCGGAATGTATCAACCCCAATAAGTCGCTTGCCCTTTCACCCAACTTGGTAAAAGGTGTCTTAGTCATTTTTCCAAGAAGACACGACTCACAAGTGTCATATGACTCTAAGTCACATGAACCCAAAAGTCCGTCCCCATGGAGTTTTGAGATACGCTTCTCATTAATATGACCAAGACGGCAATGCCATAAATAGGTATGATTTACATCATTAGGTTTAGATTTCTTATTTACATGATAGACATTGTCATTATTTTCATTCTTGACATCCAAGATATAAAGGCCATTAAATGAATTAGCAATACCATAAAGCACATCATTTAAATAAATAGAAAATTTCTTATTCTCAATAAGAAACTTAAAACCTTCATTATCCAAACAAGAAATTGAAATAATATTCCTACTTAAATCCGGAACATAATAACAATTGTTCAAAACAAGAATTAATCCGGAAGGTAAAGTGACTTCATAAGTCCTTACGGTTAACGTAGCAACTCTTGCTCCATTCCCCACGCGTAGGTCTACTTCACCCTCTTTAAGTAGTCTCCTATTCTTTAGACCCTGCACATTTAAACAAATGTGAGAACCACATCCGGTATCCAATACCCAAGAATCAGTGATAGAAAGGAGAATATCTATCATATAGATACCTGAAGTCGACGCAGCCTTGCTGCCCTTCTTCTTGTTTTGCTCTTCCAAGAAAGCCTTGCAATTACGTTTCCAATGACCAATTTCTTGACAATGGAAACATATTGCATCCTTTTGTGAATCGGGTTTTGCCTCAAAAGCCTTGGCAACACTTGCCTTGCTTATTTTGGGTTTGACAACTTTCTTACCCTTTCCTTTGGCACCAGCCTTCTTCCCATCATGAACTAAGAGCACGGGAGAACCTTTCTCCGCAATCTTCATTTCCGCAGTTTTAAGCATCCCATGCAACTCGGAGAGATTCTTATCCATTCCATGCATGTTATAATTCATCACAAACTGATTATAACTTTTAGGCAATGAATTAAGAATGAGATCCGTGGCTAGCTCCAATGGGATTGGATAGCCAAGTTTCTCAAGGTGCTCTACATAACCTTTCATTTTCATCATGTGAGGACTCACTTGGTGCCCTTCATTCATTTTGCAAGTAGTGAATGCAACAATGGTCTTGTACCTCTCTTGCCTAGCTTGCTCTTGAAACATGGCTCTTAACTCCACGCCTATCTCATAGGCTTCCTGTTGGGTATGCATATTATAAACCACTCCTATTACCTAGATTTGATTGATCCCATAACCTTATTTTACTTTTTATGGACTTTAGGTTCTATTGTAAGAAGTTTTATCACTTCATTAGTTAAGTCCATTTTTAGATTAGCTAGGCTTAGAAGATCAGCCCCTCAAATTTTGAAGAAATGCTGCTGCTGAAAGACTTCTGCAAAATTGGCCAAGTCTGCCAACCTCACCTAGGCGACCGCACCTAGGCGACCGCACTTAGGCGACCGCACTACTGACCGCATTAGTGACCGCAGACCTTGGCGATCGCAAATCCAAGAAAAGACAAACTTGATTTGAACGTTGCAAAATCAAATTTGAATTTGGTCGTACAAGATAGTACATCTGGACCACTAACTTTTGCAACTACAAGACAAAGATGTGAGCTCCAATCAGAATGCTCCAGCTCATCATCTTCCAACAGCTATTTCTCAACCCAAGGCTATAAATAGACCTTGAACTCTTCATTGAAGAGTGCTGAGATTCAAAGAAAGAAATTGCTGTCGAAATACTTGGTGATTGAAGATCATACTCAAGATTTCCAGAATCATTTGAATCTTCAAGCTTTCGCCTTCAAATCTTCAAAGATCCCCAGCAAGCCTTCAAGAACATTAAATCTCAAGCCCAGCAACACTTAAAGATTCATTAGGCTCTCAATCATCTAGATTATATAGAGCTCTTGATTCTTTACACACACACACCCCGATTGATCAATCACATAGATTGCATCATTAGGGATACACCGGTCTAAGTCTAGGATTTGTTCTTCATAGAAAGTAGGAATTAATTCAAATCTTCATCTTTGTAATTTGTACTCAAGAGAATTAATATATCCTCCATTCAAAATCCAAGACTGACCATCTTGGTAAAGGACGTAGATCTTTTAACAGATCGAACCTTTCCAAATCATTGTGTCATTTACATTCTACAAATTTACTTTCTGCAATTGTTCTTATTGTTCATATTGACTTTGTTTGTCGTTTAGTGTTTTGATGTTTCCAGATAATCAAACGATTGTGAATTGTGTTTGTTGCTTGCCTATTGCCTAAGTTACTACTTCTGACTACTTATCATTTTGCCAAAACTCTAAGACACAAACTTCCATTTTCAACCTTTCTAGTCTGTAACCTTGCTTGCTGCAAATCGCCGACCGCAAGGGTTACCGCTCCGCTTACCGCATTGCCGACCGCATTGCCGACCGCAATATTGCTTGCCGCGCTATTTGCTTACCTAGCAGTTTTTAACTTCAAAAACAACTCTACTTCGTTTTTATCGAAAACTTCCGCTGTGCATTTTGCTACTGAGTTTGTGGTTTTTCATTTGACCATAAAATTCAAATAGTAAGCATAAGGTTGAATTTTGAAAAAGGGTTGATAATTTTAATTTTAAATAGGCTATTCACCCCCTCTAGCCTCTTTTCATACCCTTGTTGTGTCTTTGGGACCAACACTTCCAAATGTTCCAAACTTTGTTTGAGTTTTGAGCACATAGTAGCAAGCATGAGACAGCTTACATCTCTAGAATCATTACGATGTTTCTTGTAATTGTCTCTTTCTGCCCTAGGGGCAGTAGGTTCTGGTTCAGCAGGAAGAGGCCCATCGAGAATGTATAACTTATCTTCTTGCCTAAGAACAATTCTTAGGCTACGGATCCAACCCATAAAGTTCGTACCATTCTCTTGGAGCTTATCCTTCTCAAGGATCGATCGCAACGAAATTGATTGAGTGTTAGTAGTCATTATCTACAAATATGCAAGATTTTAATAAGTACCCGTTTTTCATTAAAGAAATAAATAATGTATTTTTCAAACAAAAAAAATACTCCCACTAAATTATATAACCTTCATATACATCCAATGTATAATATAATTTAATTGGGCTAAGATCCAACTTTAATTTAACTTTTGAGTCCACGGAGGCGGACCGCTCAAAAATAAATTAATTAGGTAGACAATCAATCATATCCCATATGATTCTTAGATCCTTTTATGAGATTATTTGAGAAATCCAATTTCCAAAGCATGTTTAATCTCATCTTTTGCCTAGGCCCAAAACCGTTTTGACGCCTAATTAAGTCCAACCATTTTAAACGCATAGGAACCATTCAATTTAATGTACCTTGCGGAGGCAAGCCCACATTAAACTAATGAACCTCATCTTGCTTATACAAGAATAAAATTAATGCACCTCGCGGAGGTGAACCCACATCAAGATCACCCATGTATAAACAAGTGTTTTAATCATGGCATGGCAATTAAGGACTTAAAACTTTCTTTGAAGGTTTATCACATATAACATATAACACATTTATGAGCACATAATATAAACATGTTACACATCAAGTTTAGCCACTAAATTAATCTCCATTAATTTAAGCATGATATTCATGTGTCATTAGTTTCTCTATAATTATGAGGATGAGACTATTTCAACTTCGGTTATTATCTCCAAATCAAGACAACAAGAAGTGCAGTCGAACTAAGCCATTAGGCAACCACAATCCCGCACTAATTCAAGAAACCAATAAAGTAGTCCATGTGGCCGAAACTAAGCAATATATGGTCTCGATGAACGTAGGCCAATTGCATCCACAATTCCACATGGATCTCCAATCTTTGAATCAAGAACTTTGTTTCTCAATTTTAGCAATTATGAACTCTTCATAATTCTAACTTCGTTTTATCTTTGAAACTTTGATTGCGATCAAGTTTGGGAAACACAATCTCGATGAACACAGATTAGCCATCCAAAGCTTGAACCAATCTTAGAGTCACAAGACTAAAACAAATAGGAAAATCAAACCCCAAAATCCACACACAAACCAACTACCTAAAAACCCATTCCAGATCAGCAAGTCTGGACTGGTTCTGTTACTGGTTTTGTTGAATTTTTTTCGAAAAATTCCAGATTCTGATTTTCAACCAAAATCTGACTTTCTGATGTCCCTGTGCGGCCGCCCAAAAACCCTTGTGCGGTCGCCCAAAATCGTGCGGCCGCCCAAGGCGTTTTGTGCGGTCGCACACTGTGATCAGAATGTGCAGAATTTTCAAAGTTCGAAAAATTTGTCTCAAAATTGTTTTTTCCCCGATTATTAAAACTTTGATCCAATCAAAAATTAATAATCAACAATTCTGAATCCACCATAATTTATTTATTGCGATTGAATCGTGCGATTAAAGTTGCAAAACAATAAACCACATAAAATCACAAAACACATAAACATCATATATTCCAATATTCATATCATGTAAGGCACATAAACAATTTATATACACATAACATGATCTTAGGTATTGAAATAATCAACATGAATGGGGCTCTGATACCACTGTTGGGTTTCGTAGTCACATGCGCAGCGGAATTTAGCATTTAAAATTTATGAAACCCAAAGCCCATAGATCCGTTCATATGATTAAATCAAATACAACAATATGAATAGAGGAAAAACTAACCCTTGATGACTTTGAATTCTAGCTTTGATCTTGGTGGAGATATGAAGCTTGATCACGAAGAAAGTAAGAACACGAACTTTGAAGATGATGAGCCTCACCCTCTAGCAGTATCCACACCACGAACGAATATCAAGGAGCTTCTTGATCTTGGTTGCTAGACCAACAATTATGAAACACACTTTCACAATTGATAATGACTATATGGAATTTTAATTGTGTATTATTTTGTTCTTCAATCAAGAGATGTCTTGGAACAAAATAAACTCTCTCAAACTCTTTGGAGACTCACACAAACATTGGGGAAGAGTGCTGGCCGAATTTGGTCTTTTATACACAAGTAAGACCTATTCCAAATAGGAAACTTATGTCAAAAATCGTCCAAAATTCGTTTCCTAATCAAATTAGGAATCTGCCCCCGACAGTACTGTGCGGCCGCCCAGAATCTACTGTGCGGTTGCACAACTATCTGAAACAAACTGGTACAAAAATGAGCTAAGTGTGCGGCCGCCCAGTCCATGCTGTGCGGTCGCCCACTTCCCCAGAATTCCAGAATTTCCAATATAGTCCTTTTAAAGATTCATTCTCTTGTGTGTGACCCTCTAGGATTATACTAAGTTGACAATGGGTTCAAACATGAAACCATAAGATATGATTAGGTTCTAGCAAACCGTCATACCTACCCAAATAGTATAACTAGATACAAGTTCGCATTCCTTTTAGAACATGTCATAATCCCTTTGTCCACGGCGTCATTGAACACAAGTCATGGTCAACAAGTCAACTTGTCTTTGTTCAATACTTTCTCGATTCCGAATATGTTGATAATTCAAATGCTATTGATCCAATCAATCCATTTGAGTCCGGCCGAACATTTCCTCAACATCATTCCTTCGAGGGGCCCAAGCTTGACATCTCTCCGTGGAGGGACAAATCCATTTAGCTTATTATTCTTCCCAACGGGAATCCGATTATGCCAATCATACCCTTTATATCTACCGTGTTAAGGTAGCGTTTGAATATGTCAAACACAATGTTCATCAAGTGGAAGACTATAATAACTTCATGTCTAAGGATTCGAATGACATAACTAATATGAGATATATGTACGACATAGACCATGATATAAATCTCATACAGCGGGTCATGTCCAGTACCTTGTTCCAAACAAGTACCCATAAATCTAACATGATCATCCCATGATCATTTAGCCTTTATACTAGTGCTTAACAAGTACTAGGGACGGAGATTATTATAAGTAAACATGAACAACAATAATAATCAAAACATCTCTTTATTGATATGAAATAAATGATAACAATTACAACGTTTATTAAACGTGCCTAGGGCACCACTACCAACATTCATATTTATATATATATATATATATATATATATATATATATATATATATCACGTATTTTTATTATTTATCAAAAATTAATAATTTATTTTAATTAAAAAAATAAATCATAACTAGAAAAAATATTTTAAAATGTTTTAAAAGTGAAAGCTTACACACATTAACTAAAGCCCATTCAGACATCTTTTACTCATACCCAAATAAATTTCCCCCCACACTTAAATAATGAGGCCCAACCCATTTAAAGTCTTTTTAAACTGAAACCTAAACCTAAGACAAAAAACCCAGCGCCTCTCTCTTTTCAGTCTATCGTCTTCTCTTTCCCTCTCTCTCGTCTTCTAAAAATGGGTGCCGCCACCTCCAAAAACCGCCCGGCTGCTCCACCACCCTTTTTTTTGTGTGCGTAACCTCCTCCGACCACCCCAACCGTCATATCCACATCTCCTTCTCCTCCGGCCATTTTTTTTTTTTTTTTTTATAAAAGTCAGTCGCCAGACGATGCCAAACCAGCCTGGATCGCCACGCCGCCTTGAACGCCTAACGCTGCCTAGCTCCGCCCAGTCCGTTTAACACCGAATTGCATCGATTTGAAGTAAATCGCGGCGGAAGGACACTACCTAGGCCGCTTTTTAGAATACTGGTTGTAGGTGGTGGGGATGGAAGCTTGAAAGAGGGGAAATGTAAGAATGGAGTAGGGAATCCGGGCATGCTGTATGAAGATGATGGTGGCTGACTCTGTCTAAAAAAATGCTATTTTAAAGAAAATTTTGTTGTAAAATAAATGATTGTAACTTGCATCGCTGTATGAAGATGATGGTGGCTGACTCTGTCTAAAAAATTGCTATTTTTAAGAAAATTTTGTTCTAAAATAAATGATTGTAACTTATTTTTACTTCCTATAACAAATTATAAAATGTTGCATATTGACATCTAACCCCAATTTCCCAGCTTTTATTTTTGTTAAAAATAATTGAAAATAAAAATTATTTGGATAAGGCATTTGCTAAAAAATATTACATATACTCATTTGTCTAAAAAATTAATCTAAATATTAATTAAAAAAATTGGAAATAAGAATTACATACATTTCTCAAATAATTATGTTCTTATATATTTAATTATTTTTTTGTTTCATTATTTTATTTTTTTCTAATAAAAAAATTAATTCTATTATTTAGAATAAAAATTACTTTTTTCTACCATTTTTAATAGGTGCACAAATATTGGTAATAATTTTATTTTTTTGAAAAGATAATTGTTTTGATTTTCAACCCTACTAAATTTGAAATTTTCATTAAGCCCCTTAACAGAAATATCAACTTCAAACTACCCAATTTCGTTAGTCACGTGCATGACACATGCTACTTAACTGATTTTCTAATGAAAACCGTTAAAAAGGCCCTAACTGACGAGTATTTTCACATCAAGGTCTGACCTAGCGAAAAAATAATATCATGATCGGTTTGTGACGGTGGTATATACTACTCTGTCCCAAAACAACATGCACAGTTTGACCAAAATTGGTCAAATTAGTAACACTTTGACTTCTACTTTGTAAAAGATTTGATGATTCAAATAAAAATCTAAAAATTGTTATCTATAATTTTTTTTATGGTGAGTTAATAACAAATTTTAAATGTTTAATTAAGATCATTGATTGTTTATAAAGTCTTGATCAAATTACACTTAGGCTCCGTTTGTTTGGAGGAAAACATTTTCCGGAAAACATTTTCCCCATTTTCCGGTGTTTGTTTAAACACCGGAAAATGGGGAAAATGTTTTCCAGGAAATGGTTTTCCTCCATTCCTAAGGAAAACGTTTTCCTTACCTCCACCTAAGGAAAACGTTTTCCGGAAAATGCTAACACTTCAATTGTTGTTTTAACTCCAATTTTTATTTTACGAAAATTATTTTTTAAATATACTCAGTTAATTAAAAAATGTCTAAAAATATTTTATTTTTATGAATATTTTGCAATATGTTAAATTATTAACTTTAGTCCATTATAATTATAAAACCACATTTCCATTACTTTATAATTGAAATAGGAGATAATGACTAATTTATTGATTATTTCTTTTTAATATATACTCTAGGTGATCAAAATTAATGTATCTAAAAAAGTTTTTCAGAAAGCATTTTCTTAAAATTCACCAAACAATGGAAATTACATTTTCCGGAAAACATTTTCCAAGAAATCGTTTTCCGGAAGTTATTTTCCACAAAACAAACGGAGCCTTAAGTTGACCATTTTGGTCAAAATGGTGCAAGTTGTTTTGGGACGAGGGATTATCAATTTAGGGTATAAATATCATGGGCGTTATTAGACCATCTACAATGGCAAAAAAAATGGGTGTTGAATGGGTATTCACAAAAGAAAAAGGGTTTAATTGCTCCAATGGTTGTTTAATGGGGTGTGTGTGAATGGTTTTGTTGAACCCATTCAACATTTGTGAATGGGAATGGTGGGATCCGTTGGACACGCGGCGGCCACACACTGGGCCGCGTGCACACCACGCGGAAACATGGTGCGTGTGGTCGGTGGCGAATTCTTTTTTTTTTTTTCCTGGACAAGCCACGTGTTGGCTTCTCATTGGCTAACGATTTTTTTTTATCTCAATTGTTTGAGCTCAATTATTTCACAGAAAATGTTTTTTTTTACACCAAAATTCCTATTTTTTTTCTTTTTAAATTGACGTAAGTTTCATTGTATTTCGACAAAAAAAAATCATCTTTTTCTTGAAATGGATCCCAATAATAACTATTTCAACACTAATCATAAAAAATATAAAATATAAAATAAATTTTAAGTGGTGGGGTATAGGATGATGAGTGTGAAAAGTGTTGAATGAGGGATTAAACAAACCTTGTAAGGTAAAAGTTGAATGCGTGTTGAATGAATTAGTTGAAGAGAAAATTTTGGGGGAAACTTGTTTCTCCATAAGTTATATAAAGTCCTGTTTTTATAGGGGTTAAGGTTTAGGGTTTAAGGTTTAGGGTTTCGAATTTATTGTTTAGTGTTTAGGTTTAAGGGTTAAAAAGTAGACTTTTTATAACTTATGGAGGAACTAATTTCCCCCAAAACCAATTTTCAGTTGAAGTATTGAATGAGAATTGTAAATGGTCTCACGTGTGTTGGAATCCACTCGTCCAATGACAAATCAACCCAATGAAATCCTCAGCCTAACTCCACGTAGCCCAAAACTCAAGGACTCATCGTAAGTAGACCCCACACAAAAATAAAAAAAAATAACCGTATCCACGTCCCCCATCTCCTTCCTTCCTAATCTTCCCAACTTCATTTTTTCTTATTTCCACTTTCTCTTTCATCTCTCTCCCTCTCTCTCTCTCTCTCTCTCTCTCTCTCTCTCCCGCGAATAAAAAGATTTCAGTTTCGTTCGTTACCGTTCTCTCCGTTAGTTGGAAAAAAAAAAACATAAGAAACTCTCTCTTCCTCACACAGAAACCCTAATTTGAAACTTTTTTTTTTGATTGGGTAAATTCAGATCTGTTTATGTTTTGGATTAGATATATTTTATTTTTGGTAATTAGACAGTCTCAGATCTCTTTTAATCACTGCTGCATGCGTATCTCCAGATTTCATCTTTGTTCGATTCAATTCTTGTACTTGAAGAGGTTGGTTTTGAATTTGGCTTTTCAATCATTGGAATTCATTTTATTCTTGAAGGAGTGAGCTGATTTTGCCTATGTTTTTTGTACTGTGGAATGCTCAAAATTTGATTTGTTCATGCCTTTTAAAGTGAGAAATCTACTGTTGTTGAATAATTAGGGTTCAATTTTGAATATTGTGGAATTATTGATTTAATTGATAGTATTTGTGAATTTGTAGAGGGATTTTGTTTGGATGGGAGAAGGGGAAGTTTGTGTTGCAGTGTTGAGTGATGTGGAGATGGGTAGTGAAAAGGTACAAGCTAAGCGCGACCATGAGTGTTTGGTGGGGGATGGTTCTGAGATAGAGGTAACTGAGCCTTGCGCTAAGAAGCAGTTGAAAGAAGCTTTGAGTGAAATTGAGGAGGTTAAGGGGAATTTGGATTGTATTTTGGAAGAGCCTTGTGATGAGAAGCTGGAAAAATGTTCTTTGAATGAAGTTGCTGTAGAGAATTTTGACAAGAAGGAGGTGAAGGAGTTTTCGAATGATGATATATGCTCGGAGGTCTCCAACCCGAATTTGTCCCCTCGAGAACATGGATCGAGTAATCAGGCTGTTGATAGTCAACCAGCTGTGGAGGTAGTAAGAGGTGTCCAAGGTGGTTTTGGTGAAATCTTGTCAACTTCTTCTGGGAGTTCTACTAGTCAGGAGAGCTCTAGTGAAGAAGATCATGTCAGAACTGATGCTCATGACACAATGGCAATTTCCGATGTTGTTCTTGAGATTCCAAAGCATGTCAATACCACAACAGGAATCAGGAAGATTACGTTCAAATTCAGCAAAAGGAAGGAGGATTACGACAATCAGCAACCTGTTTCGGCCTCTCTTCCCATGATTGATGAACTAGGTGATGGGTTTCATACAGCGCCTTGGTTGAACCGCTTGCTAGTAAATGACATCAGCAGCTCAGGGTTGCATGGAAGTCGAAAATCTTTATATTGTCCTACCAATACTGATGCCAGGATGTCTGAGAAGGTTGTTCTTGACAGCTACCCAAATAATGTGAAAAAGCTCTTGGCGACTCGAATTTTAGATGGTGCGAAAGTGAAGTACATTTCTACATCTGGAGATGTGAGTTGTTGTTCTGTGTATGCACTTGTGTTTAGTGGTTAAGTCAATGATGATTTAAGCTCACGTATTTCCTTTTTGCTTTTTGTTTTGTTTTGTTTATATTTTTTTCCATGTATATGATTGACAGATAGAGCTTGTTGGAATCATCAAAGATGGTGGATACATGTGTGGCTGTTCAGTGTGCAATTTTTCCCGAGTAGGTTTCTGATTTGTGGTTGAAGTGATATATTTGGTAATTTGTGGGTTTACAGTTCTTACTAACTAAGCAATTGAGTCACATATGCAGATTGTCAGTGCCCATGAGTTTGAGCAGCATGCTGGTGGTAAAAGTAGGCATCCAAACAATCACATATACCTGGAGAATGGGAAGCCTATATATAACATTATCCAGGAAATAAAGACCGCTCCTCTGAGTATTCTAGATGAAGTAATAAAAAATGTGGCTGGTTCATCTGTCAACGAACAACTTCTTCAGGACTGGAAAGGTGAGTTTTGCTGCCAGTATTTTGTTATTTAATTAAGTATGTGTTGTTCTCGTGCGGACACAGAGTAATTGGGACAATGGTGGATTTGAGTTGATTCAAGTGCCTAACTTCACATGTACAGCTTTAACAAAATGCATATAAATCGTACAATATGATCTAATTCCTGTGGATTATTTTTGACATTTAAGCACAATTAGCTGCTGCCTTTATATGAATATTATCAATGTTGGGAAATGAGGTAGGGAAGTGGGTTGGGATAGAGTGCTGCCAGTTGTTTTTATAAAAGGCGAAAGATGGAGAGTAATATTTCTTCCAGTACATGATTTTCCGTTTTCTCTGCAGAAAATCTCCAGTGCTCCTACTTGGAAAATGCAGAGAGAAGCTATTCTAAGCTACCAAGCATGTATCATTCTACAATAAGGTGCCCTTCATCCCTCTTCTTTCTTTTATCTTCTGATTTTTATATTGGGCAAGCCTAATTATCTAAGAATTGATTATCTGAGTTTTCACTTAACTAAGGAAGTTGGTTTTATTAGACCTAATTGTTGCAAAAAGATTCGTGCAGCCAATCCAAGTAGTTGTGATAAGGCTTAGTAGGTTGCAGTGTGCCTTATCTTTAAGCATTTTGAAGTCTCAGAACTGGGCTTTGTCCCCGTACAAAATGAACTTCTTCCCCAGCCATACCTGATACTAACTCGTATTTTGTCCTTGAAGATAGCATTTATATTCCCATTCAGCAGCCCTTTTATTTATTCCACAAATCCTTCTATTAGCATTTGAATTACAAAGCCTCTAACCAATTTGCTGCTGTTGGGTTGGGTTTCAGGTTAGTCCCACATCCTAATCAAATAGCGCATTTGAATGACAAAGCCTCTAACCAATTTTCATTCCTGATATGTAAACAATATTGATTTTGATCTATATATAATGTTAGGAAGGAACTTAGGATTCATAATGTGCTTTCTTAACAATTGAGTCCCATTCCATTTGTGCATATGTTTTCCAAGATCGATAGGGATAGTAATTTTGACAGGCATCTCTTCGTAATCAATTTTGAGCAAGTCAGAATATTTCCATGGAATCAAGCCATAATATGAGCTTGATTTTGAAATAAAATTTGTGGATATCATCAAATTTCTTTGGAGGTGGTATCATCGCACTATGCAGATTGCATATTAACTTGCCTGGTACGCTCTTTATTGCTTTTTCACCTAAAGTTACTGTGAGAAAGGTGAATCTTAAGGTCTTTGTGGGTTTTGGTCCTTTTTGCTGCCTTTTTGGAATGTAAATTCATTTAAAGGATTTTTGATGTAATTGTTGCCAAATGTCCTTTTTTTTTTTTTTCTTTCCTGAAACCCTTCCATCAACTTGGATTAATTTTATCCCACTACTGATGAAAACAAGCGTACAGAATATTTATTTCTTTTTCCCCTATGCTTTGCGATTTGGTGATTGGATACCCATACCCCTATAAATCATCATTGTTAAATTCATAATCTACATTCTCAAATGCGCGCACACACACACACACTTCCTTTACGCAAAACAGTTTAGACCTTTTCTCCAAGTCCTTCTTCATCTATTTATCTTTTTTTTTTAGGAAAAAAAAAAAAAGAAGATTTATAAGGGGAGATAAAACTGTTGTAAAATGGCTGACGAGAAGTACATCCAAGCTACAACGTCAGAAAACATTAGAAAAACAACTAAGAAGCACTAAGAAACTGAAGCACTGCAATCCCATTGGCCATTGTATAGTTGAATTCCACAAAGATCTCGGCAGAAATATCAACTTCATCCTTGACCTTTGACATTTTTTCGTTTTCGTCAATATATTAACGGAGATTGATGACGTCAGACAAATGCTTAGTTGGGCTGAGGTGGAAGATCCTATTGTTTATAGGGGTGTAAGTGGGATATGTTAAAGTAGAGCAATTCCAATATATTAGAACCATTACTTTGAAACCCCCATTCTGGCTGTAAAAAAGCTAAGAAAAATACCAACCCACTAACAAATCCACCGTCTCCGCATGCCCTCCCTCCCTTTCTCCACACTAACTCTTCTTCACCATTGCAGTGCCGTCCACTACTACCACCATTTCCACCCAGAGATATAACATTTTTCCCTTATCAATCACCCACCCATCCTCATAAACCATTAAGTATACAAATAGAAGGCCAATCATCCCAAATCCAAGTTTCATGGACCAAAAATTATCTCTTACTTCGTCAAGTTCAAAACAAGAACTTCCATTTACATCTACCAAATCACAACATTTAAAAGATCTGAACACAATTTAATCAAAAGAAATGAAATTAAAACAACTTAAGTTTGAAACATCTAGATAGATTTGAGGAAAAGAAGAGCCGGTCCTTGAGGTTGAAATGGAAGCGGAGATGGCAGCAGTGATGGCTTGAAAAGTTTGACAGAGAGAATTAGGGGCAGTGATTGCAAGAGAGAGGGAAAAGAGGGGATTCAAGGATTGGAGTGCCGATGAAGGTGGGTTGTTATTGTGTGGCGGAGTGGTGGAAGAGAGGCAACTCGGTGGCATTACCGTTGGTAGCGGCCGTTCAACGAGAAAAAGTGGAGAAACAAAGTGATGATATACATAATACAAGGATTCTGGGGTTAGGTTTTAATTCCAACACTTCAACCCCTGAAGTTAATATAAAGATAGTTTTTATTTTAGCCCCTTCATATTTACCAGAAAGCTATTTAGGATAATTATTTAAATATGTGACACTTTCACCCCTATATTCAATGGATCATCCACATCAGCATTAAGTTGCTGCTAACTAAGCATATGTATGACATGTGATCATTCTCCAATAATAAATTGACATCCGTTAGGCCTAAGGACTATTAAAGGTCTAAATGACATAGATTGAGGATGAAAACGAAAAGGAAAATTCCGTAGGGACAAAAAACAAAAAAAATGTTAAAGGTTAGGGATGAAGTTTGTATTTCTGCCCAGAGATCTCTGAAAAGAAATCTACCTCAAGGCAGAGAGAGAGACCAAGGGATCACTTGATCCCCGAGATTCTGATATTTCATTCGACTCCACACACAGAGGCCCCAACAAACCACAACATCCCACGTTGCACACTATCTCTGTCCTTGCTAGAACCTTTCACTTGCATATGAAGGAAGGTCACTACATATTCAGGGCCGACCCTAGAGTCTCTCATTTTGCTTCACATATGATTTCTTCAATCTTACTGATCGATTATAATTAATATTGTATGAATAAAAACCAAAGGGCTATCCCTGTTTTCCTTGTAATGCTGGTTCACCACTTTGTTTTTACATTTCCTATCAGAAAATATTGATCTTTCAGCTTCTAGAACATGGTGACTGACAATGTGACCATGTATGGACCTTTCAGCTACCCCAGCCAAATGATAGAAGACTATAGTATCCCTACTTCATGCTCTTATGCTAGCAATAGAAATATGGAACCACACACATATGTCAAGGAGAAAGCAAACGAGCAGAAGCGCATGCTTAAGAAGTTAGTTCTCTCTCTCTCTCTCTCTCTCTCTCTCTCTCTCTCTCTCCCTCCCCCTCTCCCACACTGCCCCTTCAGGCCTCATCAAAGCGCACTCACTTGGAATCTTGTATATATGTTTAATGCATATTTCATGAGATACATGCATAGCTCATTGAGTACTAAAATAAATTTCGTCACATTTTGTTCAGGGCAAAGTCCTACTTACCTACATCCTTTGAGAAAAAACGAAGTGCTGATGGTGGTCCTAAGAAAAGGTAGCGTTTGTCATGTCTATTTTCCTTTCTGTATTTTCATTGGTGTTCATTGCTTTCGTAGTACTTTCGTAAATGCTTCTTGGCCGATTTTACATTTTGAACCTTGGCAATCATAATATATCAAACTAGTCTCCTTTTCATTTTATTTGTAGGTCATGGGCTATGGGCTTATTTCTTATTATTGATGTGTAGCTTCACAGTGTTATGCTCATTGCATTTTTTTCACCTAAACAGGGATAATGATTTACACCGGTTACTTTTTATGCCAAAGGGGCTTCCAGATGGGACTGATTTGGCTTATTATGCAAGAGGACAGGTTGTTGTTTAAAAATAGTTGGTTATCCTCTCTCTGCTCTGCATCTTTATTATTATTTATATGATTCATGTTATTTTGCAGAAAGTACTTGGTGGTTACAAGCAAGGAAATGGTATAGTCTGTAGCCATTGTGACACTGAGGTAGTGTATTTGAATACATCTTACTTTGTGCTTAATACTTATGTTTTGGAATTATGGTATCTCTCTCACATTCATCAACTGTCATCAACAGATTAGTCCTTCACAGTTTGAAGCTCATGCTGGATGGGCTGCTAAACGTCAACCGTGAGTAACGCATTACGATTGATTATATTGACTTTGTAAATGATCATATTGATTTTTTAAAAGCTGTTACATGGTGTAGTGATTGATACTTGTGTCGAATTTCAGCTATCGTCATATTTGTATTTCTAGTGGTGTGACACTCCATGACATTGCTCTACTATTGGCAAGTGGTCAAAGTATAACCATGACCAACAGCGATGATATGTGTGCAGCATGTGGAGATAGAGGACAACTGATCATTTGTGATGGATGCCCTCGTGCTTTTCATGCAGGTCGTATTATTTTCCTTTTGCCTTGTTATTACTGAGTTCACATCTTTTTTTATTTCTATGGTGGTACCAAGATGTTTTCCACTCATACTTTTTCTGTACCCAACTATGCTGGCCATTTAGTCTGGCTCCTATCTCCATCTTGCACAGGCTGTCTTTACGTTTCAGTGTTTTACTATTCTAGGACTCTAGAAATTATTAGTTAGGAAAACACTCGGGTTTGTCTTTCAGATTTTGGCTTATAGAAAAATTCCGTTGGAGAATGCATCAGCTCTGACTCTGACTGATCAAGCAATCAAACTGACCAATTGGACCGCCTTAAAGTTAAAATGATGCTATTTACGAGTCACTGACTGCTCTCTCTCCCTCGGAGAACGAGTATAGATTGGTCCACTTTGATTTCACGTCAAGTTTTGTATTCACCCATCTTGTCTGCTTGGTGCTCAGGGATGAAAAGATAGGTCTTCTGGTCAATTTGTGAGGATAGAGACATTTTCGTGGGGTGGCATATTGAGAAGTTTCTTTTGGGGCGGATTTAGCAGGAGATAGGATAGTATCATAATAATGATTCTTTAGTGGATTGGATTTTTGATCTGCGATAGAAAAAGGTAGCAAGTGGTGGTTTGGTGATATGATAGATGGGAGAGGGAGTGTCAAAGAGAATACGGAGTATATATTTGTTCCGGGGGTGGGGTGGGTGGGTAGGGGCGGAGGAGAAATATTTCTACTGAGAGAAAATACCATAGAGTGCTAAGATTGACATTTATGAAACTGAGATTACAAAAGGTACCCCCTCCCTCTCGGAATAATATTCCCACTTTTTTTGCTGTTTGTTTGAAAGAACTTTGAACAATAATTATTGGATAATTTAGTTATCCTAATCAAAATTTTTAAAAAATGTTATTGATATTTATAATGGTGTATCAATAAAAAGTTTTAGATTTTTCAGTAGGAATAATTAAATAAATATATAATTAGTCCTCAAAGTTCATTCACACAAACAACAAAGAAGTGGGAACATCATTCTGGGTCGGAAGGAGTAGATGTTATTTGGTGATTTTGGTCTCTCATGAGATACACTCGCCATCGATTTTAATTGAATGATTTTGTTATGGCTGGGTTTGGCGTAGAGAGTTACTCTCACTATTTTAATTTTCTTGTGTAATTGATGTGCATTGTTGTTTCTTGCATCTCCCTCTCTCTCTTCCCTTTCTTTTTATAGCTAAAAGCTGATGTTTGATTGTTATAGCCTCAGCTTTCACTGTTGGTGCCAGCCTTATTGCAAATTGATGTGTCAGTGATGATCGAGTATGTGTGGGTGATTATCGAGTATGTGAGAGGAATATGTCCTTTAATCACATAACAATGAAAAATTACCAATTGAGATGCTAATACAAATGAAGCTTGATAATATTTATATGCAGATATGATATCAGTAACATTCATGTGATTCCATTATTCACATCTGTGTATGATTACTACATAGTGATAATTGACTAATATATAGATATATGTCTATACTTGCAGATTGTTTGGGACTGGGGTGTGTTCCAGATGAAGACTGGCGCTGTCCATACTGTAGAGACAACATTGGTGTTGGTAGGAAAGCTGCGGGAGAATCAAGGCCTATTATTATCCGGTTGACTCGAGTTGTAGAAGCCCCAGAACCTGAATCGGGTGGTTGTGTTGTTTGCAGGTTTGTTGCTCCATTCTTACTCGCTCTGTCCCGGAATAAATGTCACAATTGACAAGTCAATATTTTAAAACCTTTTGTTATGTTTCCTTGATTACCAATCTTTTCATATGCGGCTCCTTGCACTTTCCATGTCATTGCATTGTTTGCGTCTACTAAAATGGGTAGTTTAGGAAGATCACCAAACTTCATATCCTATTTTTAGAAATAGGATATTTATTTTGGGACAAACTAAAATAGAAAACATGACATTTATTAGGGGGGGGGGGATGGAGGGAGTACTAAATTTTCCTTTAAATAGATTACTCTTCCATCATAAGTTGTTAAAAATAGGTTGTCTTGTCATGTGTTTATTCTGTTGTTGGTAGTAAATACTCCCTCCGTCCCAAAACACCTTGCACACTTTTGAGGATGCACGGGAATTAAGGAATGAGGATATATATTCAAAAGTATTGTGAGTGAAAAAGAGGTTGTGAGTATGATGAGTGGGATTTACAAGTGGGGCCCAAAAGTATGTGTGTGAGAATGATAAGTGGGGTAGAGAGAAAAGAAAAACAATAAATTTTGAACATTTTAGGAAAAGGGACTTACCAATGGGACACCCAAAAAGGAAATAGGTGCAAGGTGTTTTGGGACGGAGGGAATACTCCTTTTGCCCCTTCTTAATCTTCAAAAAAAAAAAAAAAAAATTTGGGCACAAGAATTAAGGAAAGGGATGTTATTATTATAAAATGTAAAAACGTGGGGTAGGGGTGTTGCGGTATAGAAAGTGGGTAGGTGGGAGAAAGTGGGATAGGGAATAGTCAGTGGATAGTTATTGTGAGTATGACATTTGGGGCCCATTGAATGAAGACGTATTATAAACTTTCCTTCTTGGGTTTTTGAAGTATAAGGTGGGACATCCAAAAGGGAAGTTTTCGAAGTATAAGATGGAACGTAAGGAGTATGCGATTCATTATTTGAAATTTCAGTGATTGATCACTTTTGGGCTCAATCAATGATGCATTCAGTATGCCAAGTTTTATTCGTCAACCTAGGCGATCATACATCATTCAGATTAGCTCCTTGGTTCCAGTTTACGAAAAATCCGATTTTCTTCTCTACAACATATTATAATATGATAATACCATTATTTTTTTTTTAACCAACATCACCAGTCTGAGGTCTATCGTCAGTTCCTCTTAGCCTTTGAATCTATAAGCTAAAAAAATATACGCCATCCACTTGGTGACGTTGTTGGCATTTTTTTCTCCTCTTTATCGAAAGATAAAAATGCTTTTTTTTTTTTTCATTCCTAATTTCCTACTGTATTAAGGCAGGCGAACTAGAGAGTAAAACTTTGAGGATATTCCGGCACCTCTAGTATGGTAAAAATGGAGAGCTGACTATAGTGAATTAATGCCAAGAAGCCTGCCATTTTTAATTAGCATTTTGGTTTGATTATACAAAGTAATAATAGTGGATTTATATGAAGGGCATAGTTTTCTTGGTTACTGACGGTTCAATGGTATAGTAGATTTGGTATACTCCTCCGTCCCTCTTTAATTTACAAAAATGTGTCTTGATACAAGAATTAAGAAAATGATTGAAAATGTGATGTGTTGTGAGTGTAGATAGTTGAGTGGGGGAGAGAAAGTGGGGTAGAGAATAGTTAGTAGATAGTTGTTGTGAGTATGACAATTGGGTCCCACTATTTAAAAAGTATTAAAACATTTCCAGTTTGGAACTTTTTAGATTGAAGTGGGACAACCAATATGGCAATTTTTGTAGTTTAAAGAGGGACGGAGGGAGTATACAATGGTATTTGCATTTACATGGATCCTCTAAAACGTAAAAGAGTATACCTTTGTGACTGGGTCAATAATATATACAATATGAAGAAATCAAATACTGCAATGTCTCTTGATCCTACAGCTGAATATGTAGATGACTTGTTAATACCCCCACCTCCACCCTAAAAAAAACCTATGATGCTCGGACTCTTTGGTTTACCCCGCCGGACCCTTCTGAACAAGACTAAAATACGAGTGTCCGGCACGGGTATGGCGGGGTAAACCAAAGAGTCCGAGCCTCACAGAAAAAAAGACAGATAAAAGTAAGGGATGGTTGCCTCATTCAGAGTTTGTCCTTGGGGTCAACCCTCGTTGCTGGCATAATCTAAACCCTTCCCCCCTTCCCAATAGGAAAAAGGAAAAAAAAGTAGCTGAAGTCTTGTGCACCAGGCTGTTTTCCAGCATAATTACTTTTGTATGTTTACGAAACTGATAAATTTTCTTGTCTTGGTTTCGCTTGGCAGGGAGAATGATTTCAGTGCGGCTGATTTTGATGACCGAACGATTATCCTGTGTGATCAAGTACGGCTGTATATTCTCCTCGTTTGTGCGCCCTATTTTCCTTTATTAACTCTCTTTTTTCATATTGTATAGTGCGAGAAGGAGTATCATATTGGTTGCTTAAGGGACAGTGGGCTTTGCGATTTAAAAGTAAGTTGCACTAGTTTTTTTATCCTTCGATAACATGTTGACACTTAAGACTCACTGACTAATGAATACTCTCCAAAATGGACGCAGGAACTCCCGGATGAAAAATGGTTTTGTTGTGATCACTGCAATAGGATCCACTCAGCTATGCAGGAATTTGTTGAGAAGGGGCCAGAGACAGTTCCAGCTTCAGTCTTAAGTCCAATAAACAAAAAGTACCTAGAGAAAGGATCAATAGAAGGAACTCCACATAATATACAGTGGCGAATATTAAGTGGGAAAAGTCGTTATCCTGACCATTTGCCCCTGCTATCTAGAGCTGCAGCAATTTTTCGGGTAAGTTCTTCATGCTACCAGTGTCTTCTCATCAAGGACACTCATTTTTGAACTGAAGAAGTAGTTCTTGTAGGAAAATGGTTTAAGAACCTGAGATTCACTAAAGATTGTAAGTTACTCTAGTATATTCAGGCCTTTTTTATGTGGTTACGTTTTGCCAAGACATTCATCCTTGCTACACCATCAATAGCTTTATGTGTTGGATTTTCATCTTCCTGCATTATATTTTGTCCTTTACTTTCTGCAGGACTGTTTTGATCCGATTGTCGCAAAATCTGGCCGCGATCTGATACCTGTAATGGTTTATGGGTAAGACGTCTTCTCATTCTGTGTTTGGGTATACCTATTTTAAACTGTGTATTTGGTCTAAAAGATGACCCACAACAGTAAATTTGTTAGTAGGTTTTTCTTAATCTTGACATATTCAGTGGCCAGGAGGTCTCAGCCAGGAACTAAAATATTACATTTATTGACCTTTAGACCTTGTTAGTAGCCTTAATATGTGCCGATAAGAATGGCAAAAAACATGAACTCGTCCCAAACCCGTAATGATCCGCACTTAATGGGACGGGTTTGGTAAGCAGTTTTCTAAACCTGATGGGTTTGGGACGGTTCGGATCTCCTCGAAACCTGCCTCGTCCGAACCCGCATTACATATTTTAATATTAATGATTTTCTAAAATTTGCAATATATAGATTGATCCAATACATATTTGATGGGTTAATGTACCTTTTTTGAAAGTTTTATGTAATTTTATTGCTCGCTTTCTTGTTAAGAAATAATAATAATAATAATAATAGAGTTTGGTAATATTTCTTGAAATTTTAGTTTAAACCAAGTGGAGTGGGGGGGGGGGATGCAGGTTTAGTTTAACGGGTAAAATACAAAAAAGGAATCGAAGTGGTTCCTCCTTTTAGTGGACTAGGATCTCCTGACCACTGAAGTAATACACAAGAATGGTGGTTTCTGTGCTACTTTTTGCCAAGAACTACTACACTGGAATAGAAACAAGGAAAAGAAGTGGTTCGTCTTCACTTGTTTCCTTTTCCACCGAGTTTTTAGTTTTTTTGTTTCTTTAAACGTTTTCTTGTTTATTTACAACACATTTTAGGAGTACTTGTTGGATTCTATGCAGGAGGAATATTTCTGGACAAGAATTTGGTGGCATATATTGTGTTGTTCTAATTGTTGGGTATGTTACTCTCTGGAAGTTGTTCTCTGCTGTTTCATACTCCCTCCGCCCAAAATGAATGTCCAAAATTTGTCAAATTTGCTATTGATCAAGAGCAAATTGGAACATTTTTTGGACATTCATTTTAGGAAGGAGGTAGTATGAAATTTCTTTGTTTTCTCAGATCCAGGTTTCCAGCTAATATTTACCTTTGTCTCTCCTAATGCATGCACAGGTCCGTGGTTGTATCTGCTGGTCTCCTCAGAATTTTTGGACGGGAGGTTGCTGAACTTCCTCTTGTAGCTACAAGTAGACAAAACCAAGGGAAGGTGAGTTTATCACATTAATTAGTGTGTGATCTTGAAACTCTTGTTTCACACCCCCTCTGTCCTGAACAGAGAGTACTGCGTTGAACACGCATTGATTTTATGAAATTTTTGACTCCATTTTTCCTTCCTGGAACTTAGTCCCAAGTGGTTTCAGTTGTCAAGTCAATGAGACATTGCAGTTTCTTTCTCAATGCTAAGTATATTAAACAAATTAAATATTGTTCGTTGGTAACAATCACTGTAGTAGAATATGAACATTGAAAAGAATTTATTTAACACGTGAGATTTGGGAAATGTCAGTTGACATAAGTAGACAAGACAGACAGGAAGCTTACACTACAGACCCTTTCTCTTCTTTAACATTTCCTTCCTTCATATAGCCAGCCAGCTCTGCCATACCCTTCCCGACCCGACCATGGCAACTAGTACCTTCTTTCTTTGGTTTTACCTTCTCTTTCTCTCTCTGTTGTCTCTCGTTTGTCTGTGTCTCTGTGTGGTGTTCCATTTCTCATTTCCAAATCATACAAATGGGAGACTCCTTTTAGTTGTAAATGGGTGGGTTTTAGTATACCTGCCAAGGCCACCCATCTCAACCCAACACTAACGCTAAAAAAAATAAAAAAAATAAAAAAGGAATCCCCTACCGTTTACCTAATGGAATAGTAGTATACAGCACAACCTGTTTACTGTATGAAGAGAGACTGATGTGAACTTACCACTTAAGAAGACCACCTAAACTCATTCATCATTTATTCAACTTATCATCTAAAATAACAATCATTCCCCCACCACAAAACAACAAACAATGTTATGTTATCATCAATTTCTCCCACATTAACAAAGCTTGTTGCTTAAATTTCAAACTTCAGCAGGCATTAACCAAGGCCTAATATTTATCAATTTAAAACAGAATTCCCATTCTAATGACAGGGGACAAGAAAACCCCATTCTGTACTGAAGTCTTCCCATATTTGGCAAAACCACCATTATTACCACGTCTTTGGCAATAGAAAGTTGACATCAAGTGTGATCTAGTCATCAAGTCCCAAGTGGAACTTAAGCAATTCACTAAGAAAGTTCCCTCAAATGCCCGTCGGACATCCCATTAAGGCTTTCATGGACAACGGGAACAATATAGACCCCCCCCCCCCTTTTTTTCTAGCTCATCTTTTGTGTTAATTTTCTGTCAGGGACTCGAGCTTTAGAATTTTTGAGATGATTTTGATAAGCTTCAGAATCCCATTCATCATTATTTCATTGTTTTCTAAATGCAGGGATATTTTCAAGCCTTGTTCTTGTGTATAGAGAAGTTACTGCTTTCTTTGAATGTTGAAAACCTGGTGCTCCCTGCCGCTGAAGAAGCTGAATCTATCTGGACAAAGAAATTGGGCTTCAGAAAGATGACTGATGAGCAGGTATGTACTTGCCCAACATAATGATCGGCATGGATATTTATTTTTCATCCCGGAACATTTATATTTAAGAACTATTCCCTCTTTCCCTAAATGATTGTCCAAGTTTCATTTAGTGGTTTTTACTATTAAATGAAAGATGCAAAAATATTTTTGTTTTCAATCTTATACACATAAAGTTTTGCAAGTATAAATGACTCGTGAAAAAATGGAAGCTCTTTACTAAAGGACATTCATTTTGGAACAAAAATATTCGTAAAACTGTACATTCATTAAGGGACGGAGAGAGTATATAATACCCCCTTCCCCCTGAAAAATTGTTCCCACTTTCCATTTTTGTCTAAAATGTTAGTCTCATCAAAAGGTATTTAAGGACAAAGTTCTTTACGAAAGTACATTCATTTTGGGACAAAATTTTCATTAAAAGTGTACATTCATTTAAGGATGAAGGGAGTATATAATACTCCATTCGTCCCGAAAAATTATTCCCACTTTCCATTTTTTTAGTCCAAAAAGGTTAAGTCTCATTTCTAGATTTGAAAGGCTAAAACCATTGAACTTGTGAGAATGTCCTTGGGATTGTATTTGAGAAACCTGTGTGATTATTGTCCTTGATAAACCATAGCGTGATTTTTGAACATCATTATGGTAATTGTGGAATATATATCCTAACAATGTATGAATAGTCAAATGGGACTAGCAATATGGGACGGAGGGAGTATTGAAAGAGGATACTCACCACCAGATCAGTCCAAGGGATAGATTAGTCCAAGAGATCAGTCAAAGAGTTGTTTATTCATTGAATGTGCACATCCAATGAATAAACAACTCTTTGACTGATCTCTTGGACTAATCTATCCCTTGGACTGATCTGGTGGTGAGTATCCTCTTTCAAGTATCTGGATACCCTAAGCCTTTTAAGAGTCTTAGAAGTGGTTTAAAAACGTTAGATGTCCACCGTCTCAAAACCGTAAATTTCAGAGTTAGTGAGATTGGTGTATGTATACTCACTTGCATACAGTCCTGTCTTCTGTGTATTGATCAAGGTTCTAACTTGGTATAAATTTATGCATTTGCAGTATTTAAAATATTCAGCAGACCTCCAGCTGACCGTTTTTAAGGGGACTTCAATGTTAGAGAAGGCGTTACAGCATCATGTATCAGAGTAGTCTTCTTATGTTTAGCTCGTAAACTATCCTAGTTATTGAAAAGTATAATTACTGCAGGCGGAGATGCAATGGGCAGCAGATAATCCAATCTTTCAAGAATAAGATCCAGCAGAAAATGTACAGTATATATTTTTTGTTTTTTTTTCTTTAGTAAAAACTGAGAGGGAGTTGGGGTTTTTTTTTTTTTTTTTTGGGGGGGGGGGGGGTGTTAGCTGCTGCATGTTGAGCTTTTTATATGCATGCACGAGGCTGGTTTCTTCTGACGACAGTTTTGTTTGTACATATAAGAAGTTAATCTCAGGCTGCAAACCCAAAACTCAGCTCGAGCTTGTGTCAATTACGCAGGAATTTTGATTTGTGTTCTGGTCTCTGAGCATTTTGAATAAACGGTCATGCTTGGCGGTAGTGAATATGGAACTTGTAATGGAATATGTATGGTTACTCTATCAAGGAGTTGTATGACAGTTGGTTAGCAGATTTGATGTGGGGATAATGTTGTGGATATTGTTGTTACAAGAAAATATTCTGTTGGGTTTATAGTTCATACATGGATCTTTCAATTTGGCAGAGTAACTTAATCAATTAGCACAGTAATTGGTATTAAAAGTTTTCTTTTTTCCGTCACTAAAGTCGATTGTTCAACGCTTTAGATTAAATCTCTCACAAATATGTGGTTCCTTTTGAAGGGGGCCATGTTAAAAAATAATTATACGCCCTTAATGAATCAATTAAACTAGGCATAGTAAACGGCTTGTTTGTTTGGGCTAAATGAGGTCTGATAATGGTTCATTAAGACAACATTTTTGGGTGATTAATATATAGGCCTCACGCGCACCCTTGAGAAAGCACATCGCTATTGACAACAAAGACACTACCTTTAGACCTTTTTGTGCCAGTAGGGGATTGTGGGAAATAACGGTCTAGTGGAAATACTATGGGTTGGTGCGAGTGAATAAGACGACGACAAAGTAAATTTCAGCACTCACAGCTGCCCTATTGTACTATGTGCATAGGTTTAATAACTGTTAGTACCTGATCTGAAAAAATACGATAAAGACCTCTAGGAATCTCCAAGGACCTCTTAGGCATTTAAAATCTGAAAAGGACTTAATAAGAGTTTCCTAGAAAGTCCAAATATGCAGGTAAGGAATCCAAATCAAATTAGTTGTGAAGATATACCAAAATCTGAGATAAACACAACATAGATCAGCCAAAACATTAACTTGCACACCAAGTAGAGATTAGTGTCGCGCTAATACCTCCATTCCCATTAATGCTTCACTACAAACGTCTCTGAGGGGGATGCACTGTAACGACCCCAAAACCCGTCCCTATTTATTTTATATTTTTGGGGATTTTAATTTGAACTTATGTGTGCATTTTATGCGTTTTCATCATATTTTATGATTTGCACATCTTACTTGATTATTTGTGTTATTTATTTGGTTAGTAGTAATAATGGTTAAGGGAGTTAAATGATTAAGTTGAAACTTTAGGGTCCTTTGTGAAATTTTAACTTTAGGGGCTTAAGTGTTTAAAATAAAAGTTGAGTGACCAAAATAAAAAAAGTGGGTAAAAATCTTTTTATGTATATCACTTCTCTTCTCCCTCTGTGTTCTCATTATGCTCTGCAACATTTCCTACGTTTCTCCTAGGGTTAAAAGAAAAAGGTAAGTTCATTTCATTTTGATTTTATATCTTTTTAATTACTTCTCCGTTTTAAAATCTAATTATATAAAAATGATCAGGGCGTTGAGTAGGTCATTTCTACACGAACAAAACATATTTCCTCGATACTTTTTTCGGAAATAGGTAAGTTACTAATTCCCCTTAAATGTTAAAATGGTCATATATATGTTATATGTGCTATATGTGTTGTGAATTTATGTTTTGAATAAATTTTGTGATACTTGTAATTTTGGGACAAAGGGAGTAATTGTCCAAGTTGTTTGGGTTGGGTTTAAGAGGTGTTAGAGTTGTTTTGAGACTGAAATTGTAGCTTTAGTGAAGTTATAAACGTTAAGTGTTGTAAGTGTTGTACTTTTGGGACGGTGAAACGGAGGGAGTATAATTTATTCAAATTTTGGCCTGCGAGGTGTGTTGGGCGGCCGCCCAAAAAGGGCGTGTGGCCGCACTCTTATCTGGAAGGTTTTTGTCTTGGGGCAGAGCATTTTGGGCGGCCGCACAGTCTGGTGTGGGCGCCCGCCCAGGGCTGCTGAAAAGTTTGAGTTGTTTCAATCCAAGTGATTTAGAGTTCAATCTTGGTCTAGGTCTTAGGTGATATCATAGAGTACCTAGAGGGTTGTTGTGGAACACCCTAGTGTTTGAATTTGGTTCCTTTATGAACAAATGTGCTATGGAATGTGAATAAGTGTTACATGTGATATTGTTGAACATCTTTTGATATGGTTTGGATTGGTTCATCGTTGTGATGTGTTTGGCTTGGTTCCCTACTTTGTTTGAATATTAAGATTTAGATTTCGTTGAGTGCTTGTTAGGATAATGTACATGACTTTGGAGATATCAAAGGACATTCATGAATAAGTCCATACATGAATAATGTGGTTCATAGATTATGATAAACATGTATTATTTTAATGTTTAGGATAAAATGATTATTCTAGAATTATTCTAGCTCAAGTATAAGTAGGCTTGTAATGGTGATGTAAATCATCAAGTTGTGAAATAACAAACAAGTTCTCTCAAATAATTCTCTTTCCTCTCTATTGTTTATCAATTGTCTATTTTGAAATACCAAACAAATTGGTATCAGAGCATGGCCAACAACTATGCATCGTTCACAAATGTCCAACCACCAGTTTAGATGACAAAAACCACGAGTTGTGGTCGATAAAAATGGAGACTCTCTTTCGAGCATTAAAGGTTGAAGAATTGATCCAAGATGGTGTTGGATAATCATCGGACAAAGACAAAGAAGTTGAAGATGCTCCAGTTGCACTCTTGGATAGGATTCGAGCTTTAATTTCTCTTGCAACTCAAAATGGATGGAATATATTTCAAATTGATGTTAAATCAGCTTTCTTAATAGAGAACACAAGGAGGAGGTCTTTGTTGAACAACCACAAGGCTTCACGGTTCAAGGAAAAAAAAGAGAAGGTGAACAAATTCAAGAAGACTCTCTATGGACTTAAACAAGCTCCTCGAGCTTGGTATAGTCACATTGATCAATATTTCAAGAGAAGGAGTTCATCAAAAGCAAGAACGAGCCCACTTTGTAAGTCAAAAGTGAGTCAAAAGTGGAGAAAAGTAGACATTTTTATTGTGGCACTTTATGTTGATGATTTGGTGTTCACCGGGAGCATTTAGAAGATGATAGCTCATTTCAAGAGTGACATGATGAAAATGTACGAAATGAATGATTTAGGAGTTTTGCATTATTTTATTGATAACGAAGTTCACCAAATGAAATATGGAGTTTTCATTTCACCAAAGTGTTGTGCAATCTACGGTTGAAGCAGAATATATCTCAGCTTGTCTTGCAACACAACAAGCAATTTGGTTGAAGAGAATATTAGAAGATTTTGGAGAGAAGAAAAATGGAGCAGTGGTACTTCATTGCGACAACAAATCTGCAATAGCTATGGCAAAGAATCCTGTTTTTCATAGCCGATCAAAGCATATTGAGATCAACCATCACTTCATCCGCGAGGCTATTAAAGGAAAAGAAATCAAGCCAGAATACTGCATGACTGAACAGGGTTGCAGATGTCTTCACCAAGGCATTGCCAAAAGTAAGGTTCCGACAACTTAGAGAAGCTATGAGAATCAAGCCATTCACACATATAGGGGGGAGAATGTTAGGATAATGTGCATGGCTTTGGAAATATTAAAGGACATTCATGAATAAGTCCATACATGAATATGTGGTTCATGGATTATGATAAACATGAATTACCTTTAATGTTTAGGATAAAATGATTATTTTAGAATTATTCTAGCTCAAGCATAAATAAGCTTGTAGTGGTGATGGAAATCATCAAGTTGTGTAATAAAAAACAAGTTCTCTCAAAATTCCCCATCCTCTCTATCATTTATCAATTGTCGATCTTAAAATACCCAACAGTGCTTTTGGGTAAAAACGCTTTGATGAGAGTTGGGTAAAAATGTTTTCATGAGAGTCTGGTTATATTTCTTCTTAATAACTCCCTTCGTTTTATGTCACTAGAGACTTATTTCTTTTTTCGTCCGTTCCACATCACTTGAGACGGCCCAAAATGGTAAAAAATCTTTACTATTCTTCTCACTCATTCTCTCTCTTTACTTTTACCGTCACAACACCAATCAACTTACTATTCCTCCCACTCATTCTCTCTCCTATTTAATTTTTTATACTCACAAACATCCACTCTCACTATTTCTCTCTCTTACTTTTCCTTAATTTGTGTGCCAAAATTTTGGTCTCAAGTCATATGAAACGGAGGGAGTATTTGTTAAAACTTTTTGTTTAAAAACTTAGGTTCTAACATAACCACTAAACACAAGTTCAAACATAGAATTGCAACTCACATTTTGTAGGAAATCAAGAATAGGTATTTTCTCATACAGAATATCAGATTAGGGCTTTTCCCTGTTGTCCTCATTGTCGTGGAAAACCAGTATATATGGAGTACAATCATGTTACTTAAGGAAAGAATCCTATTCTAAGGAAACAAAATAACTGAGTAAATAACTGAGTCCTATTCTAACTATTTGTCTTCACACCCTCCCTCAAGTTGAGCATGGGGATTAAATATGCCCAACTTGCTAATAATAAGATCAAACTGTTGTTGTCCAAGAGCTTTAGTGAAAATGTCGGCCAACTGCGTTTTGGTGGAGACATAGGAGGGAAATATGAGACCGTCAGAAACCGCATCACGAACAAAGTGACAATCCACTTCAATGTGTTTCGTACGTTCATGAAAGACGGGATTTTTGGCAATATGGAGAGCCGACTGACTGTCACAAAAGATTTTAATTGCTTTAGAATGATGAACACCCAAGCTTAACAACAATCCCTTCAACCATTTTAATTCACATGTAAGAGCTGCCATAGAACGATACTCAGCCTCGGCAGAAGAACGTGATACAGTAGATTGTTTCTTTGTCTTCCATGAAATGGGAGAATGACCAAGAAACACAAGCCAACCAGAAAGAGAACGCCTAGTAATAGGACAAGCGGCCCAGTCCGAGTCACACCAACCTTGTAGCGTAAGGTCACTGTCAGCCCGAAGAAGAATGCCCTGACCAGGTGTACCTTTGAGATAACGAACAACACGTATCACAGCATCCCAATGTTGTTTACGAGGTTCCTTCATGAACTGAGAAAGGATATGGACAGAGTATGCCAAGTCTGGCCGTGTAACTGCTAAGTAGATAAGACGACCAACTAAACGGCGATAGCGTTCAGGATCATCCAAGAGATCACCAGTAGCAAGACCAAGTTTATGATTGGGTTCAATAGGGAAACCGGAAGGCTTCGCGCCCAAAAGACCAACCTCAGAGATAATATCTAAAGTATACTTGCGTTGACAAAGGAATAGGCCAGAAGAACTACGAGCGACTTCAATGCCCAAGAAATATTTCAGAGAGCCAAGATCTTTCATCTTAAAGCAGTCACACAAGTACTTTTTGAAAGACTGTAAAGCAGCGGAATCGTTCCCAGCGATAATAAGATCGTCAACATACACAAGAACATTTATATGAACGGAACCCTTCGTAAACGTGAAAAGAGAGTAATCGGAATAAGACTGCAAGAAACCATAGTTTTTCAAGGAGGCCACCAACTTGGCAAACCAACACCGAGGAGCTTGTTTCAGGCCATAAAGAGACTTACGGAGACGACATACCATATTAGGCTGAAAGGTATTGAAACCTGGAGGAGGTTTCATGTAGACTTCTTCTTGAAGATCGCCATGCAGAAAATCATTGTGAACATCCATTTGATGCAGTTCCCAATTCTTTGAGGCAGCGATAGCAAGAAAAGCCCGCACCGTGACCATTTTAGCCACAGGAGCGAAAGTTTCAGTGTAATCAATGCCTTCCTTCTGATGATTGCCAAGTACGATCAGTCGAGATTTAAGCCGTTCAATTGCCCCATCAGAATTATATTTGATCCGATAAACCCACTGACTTCCTAGAGCACGTTTGCCAGGAGGTAAATGTACCATAGACCAAGTACCATTATCCTCCAAGGCACGTATTTCTTCTTGCATAGATTTCTTCCACCCATCGTGGGACATGGCCTCTTTAAAAGACCGAGGTTCGGTGTCAGAGGTTATAGCTGCAATAAAGTTACGATATTTCACAGAGAAACTGGCACAATTTATATAGTGTGATATGGGATAAGGAGTACCTGAGGAATCGATTGGAGTGGGTTGTGTAGGGGATGGACTTAGAGCAATAGCTGTGTGAGCAACATAATCCCGAAGAAGAACGGAGGGAGCCTTTTTACCCATACCCCTCCCTAAAGCTTCAGACTCGGCAGGAGAACAATCAGACAGAGGTGCGGACGGTAATGGGATCGAATCAGATGGTACCGGCGCTGAAGTTGTATCCTCGGGCATGACTGTGAGATTTTCTGAAACAGTCGTAGGTACAACAGCCGCTGGTACAACAGGTAATGCGTTGTCCTCCATATTTGGGTAATCAAAGAAGGCAAATTCAGCTTCGTGATCAAGAGTGTCAACCGAATCAGAGATATGTGGGACAGTAGTAGGATCACTATAAGGGAAGATATGCTCCAAAAACTTCACATCCGGGGAGACAAAGAATTTCTTCGTCTCGAGGTCAAATAACTTCCACCTCTTTTTACCCAAAGGATAACCCACAAATATGCATTTTCGACTCCGACTAGAAAATTTATCTCCTTTTGCTTTCTGATTATGTGCGTAACACAGAGAACCAAATACTCGAAGAGATTCAAAAAATGGTATCTTTCCAAACAGAACCTCATAAGGAGTTTTATTACCTAAGATGGGTGTAGGGGTTCGGTTAATTAAATGAGTAGCAGTGAGAACCGCTTCACCCCAAAAGAAATAGGCAAATGAGCTTGAAACCGAAGTGCCCGAGCAACATTGAGAATATGGCGATGTTTTCGTTCGACACGCCCATTTTGTTGTGGAGTGTCAACACAAGAAGTTTGAAACAAGATGCCAGAGGAGAAAAAATAATCAAGCATGCAATTAAACTCAGTTCCATTATCAGACTGCACTATTTTGATCTTTTGAGAAAACTGCCGATCAACCATTGCAATAAAAGTCATAAACATACGGAAAACCTCAGTTTTATCTACTAATAAATAAATCCAAACAGCACGTGAATAATCATCCACCAAAGTCAAAAAATATCGTGCACCACAAGAAGAGGCATGAGTGTATGCACCCCATAAATCACAATGTACTTTCTCAAATATTCTGGTGGACTTATACTCACTATTAGGAAAACTATCTCTAGTATGTTTGGCGCGAAAACAAGTATCACATGCCTTATTTAAACTACTAGAAATATGACTAGCTGGAGGAAGAAGCTTTACTATTCTCTCAGAAGGATGCCCCAAGCGACGATGCCACAGATCTAACGAAGAAGATGACCTGGTAACTGAAGCATGATGTGCTGAAACTGGTATGTGAAAATAGTATAGTCCATCCCGCCTAACACCCATTCCAATCAGATTCCTCGAAGGGTCCTGTACAGCACACATAGAGGAGTTAAATTGGCCAGTGCAATGAATATCATCCGAAAGTTGGGAAACTGAAAGCAGGTTACAGCTTAATTTAGGAATAAAAGAACACGAGAGAGAATAATAGTATACGTCAAGCGAACAGATCCTTCTTGATGAGCCAAAACAGAAGATCCATTAGGTAAACCAACTGGACATGGTGGTATAGGTCGAGAAGTAAGAAAACAAGATGCGTTCCCGGTGACATGGTTGGAAGCGCCTGTATCAATTATCCATGAAGTCGAGTCAAACTTACCATGGAGACGATCATTCGGGATTGGAGAATTACCGACAAGACTTGCCAAAGCCTTCCATTGCTCGGCTGTGAAGGACGCTGAAGAGGGGCAGAAGTGGAACTTACGGCTGCTGCTCCAATACTAACTGGTCCGCGATCCGGTGCAGGTGTTGTTGTGGAGCTGCTGCGAGAAGGTCCTCTGCCTCGACTAGATTGTGAGCGACCACCACGTGAAGAAGACTTGTTGCGTTGGTCACCCCACCATTCCGGGTATCCGATAAGTTCAAAGCATGAGGCAGTGTCATGGCCATGTTTCTGACAATGGGTGCAAGTAAGAGTAGATTGATCAGGGTTGTCACGACCACGAGTACTGCTGGTACGAAGAGAAAAACTGACTACATCAGGAGGATCATCAAGAACAGGTTTAGCAAGACGAACCCTTTCATCTTGAGCCACCAATTTGTATGCTCGATCAAGACTGGGAAGAGGGTCCATAGATAAAATATTTGTCCGAGTATTAGCATGATACTCAGAGTTCAGGTCCATGAGAAACTGATGAAGTTTGCCTACTTCCCTTCGAGTCGCATGTTGTTGGCCCGCCGTGCAGTTGGTACAGCAAATACAATTAATCAGAGGTTCGTGGCTATGGAGTTCTTCCCATAAGCCAGTTAATTTACCAAAATAAGTAGCCACCGGCATGCCCTTAGTCTGCTCACAACGCGCGATGGACGCCTTCAATTGTTGAATACGTGGACCATCAACCCCGGCATATCGAGATTTAAGGGACTCCCATAAGCGTTTGGCATCACGGAATTTGGAGAGGGTACTTTTAACTTCAGATTCAATGGTATTCATGATCCAAGAAATTAACATGGCATGAATGGTATTCCAATCGGACATGGTGCAAGGAGAGACGGGTTCAGAAATCGTGCCATCTAGAAAACCAAATTTGCGACGAGCTTCAAGAGCGGTTTGCATATCACCGGCCCAATCATCATAATTGTCACCGCGAAAACGGGTAGGGGTTATGAAATCACCTGGTCTGTCCTGAGGACCAAGATAGAATGGAGAGTTGTACTCGATTTTAGTGGCAGCGGAAGAAGAAGAAGTTGTGTCGTTACCGCCGGGCGGCGGAGGAGGATCATCGCCAGCCATAGATGTAAACTTGTGTATGATGTTAGGCTGATACCATGTAGGAAATCAAGAATAGGTATTTTCTCATACAGAATATCAGATTAGGGCTTTTCCCTGTTGTCCTCATTGTCGTGGAAAACCAGTATATATGGAGTACAATCATGTTACTTAAGGAAAGAATCCTATTCTAAGGAAACAAAATAACTGAGTAAATAACTGAGTCCTATTCTAACTATTTGTCTTCACACATTTCAGATGTAGAAATATACTTTACTTGATGCTGATACGGACCACCACCACAGCCAATCATTAATTTGTTGCATGTGCCACTGTTGGTACTGTTATTGTTGTTGTTGTTCACGTAGATCCCGCTCCTTCTCCCGCTGCATCATTTGGCGCATCATTTTCTTTAGACTGCTGAGCTCCTGCCGTATTTGTTCGTTTTCCAGGTTTGAAGTTTAAAACGGATGACGAAAGGGAGCGGATTGAAGACTGCAGGTGAAGCAATTGTGTCCATGCATGATCAGAAATAAAAAAGATGAAAAAGAAAAAAAAAAAAAAAAAAAAGGAAAAGAGGATACTAGCTGACTAGAAAATGACGCGAAGAAAAAGCAAATCGAGTTAAAAGTGTTAAAATGTCAGGTCGGAATTTGACAACCACTGGTTTTCAAAACAAAATACTCTCTCCGTCCCATTTGAAATTGTAAAAAAAATTCATGGCACAAGAATTAAGAGAAAAAGTAAAAAATGTGATGTGTTGTGAGTGTAGATAGTTGGGTATGAGAGAGAAAGTGGGGTAGGGAATAGTATGTGGGTTAGTTGATGTGAGTATGACAAGTGGGTCCCACTAATTAAAAATTATTACTCCCTCCGTCCCAGAGTATATGTCCATCCTCTCATAAACATAGAGATTAAGAAATGGTGGAAATGATGCAAGTGTTGTGAATATAAAAGTAAAGTAGGAGAGGTAATAAGTGTGAGGGAATAGTGAGTTGATTGGTGTTGTGAGTATAAAAGTAAAGTATGAGAAAAAATGAGTGGGAGGAATAGTAAAAATTATTTGCCATTTTTGGAATTGGACATATACTCTGGGACAGACTAAAAAGAAAAGCTGGACATGTACTCTGGGACGGAGGGAGTAATAACTTTCTACTTTTGGATTTTGCAATTTCTATGGGACATCTAAAATGACTAATTTTGCAATTTGAAATGGGACGGAGGGAGTACATGAAAATAGGTGAGTCTTTATATATATATATATATATGCCTGTTACATAGACAATTAGCTGATTATGAAGTAAAATAATACTCCCTCCGTCCCAAAATAATATTCATATTTTATTTTATTTTGCTGTTATAGCGGTAGAACTTTGAAAAATAATTTTAAGTTGATTTAATGGTCCTAATGGAATTCTAAAACTTGTTATTGATGCACCATTAACAATACTATCAATATCAAATTTTAGATTTTCTTTACGACAATTATATCAACCTAAAATTATTGCTCAAAATAACAGCAAAAAAAGCATGAAGATCATTTTGAAACGGAGGGAGTACTCTCTTCATCCCTATCCCTAAATAATGTTCCTATTGTTGGCCGTAGTACTACAGCTCATAACCACCACATGCTGAGTCATGCCGTATCAGTTATTGATTGACAATATAAGTTCTCTATTCGTACATTATTTGAATAAATTTACTAACTTATCTCGTCAATCTCTAACTGATATCGCATGACTCACCATGTGCTGGTGGTTATGAGCTGTGGTACTTTTTTTTTTTTTTTTTTGGTACAAATGGGCTGTGGTACTAAGGCCAACACCTATCTTACATTTATGTTTGTCTCATAAAAAGTTTGTCTGCTAATCATTTTCTATAATTGGGGTCTTATATAAACTTCTAAAACTAACTTTGGTTTAAAATGATTAGTACTACCTCTGTCCCTAAATGAGTGTCCAAATTTCATTTTAAGGGAAACTGAAAATCTCAACTTTTTGAACAATTTGGTAACAACGATTCATATATAATCTTGTAATCTCATTTCCAAACCTTTTGTTTTGCACGTATAAAGAAACCGGTGAAATTTTTTTCGAAAAAAAAATTTAGGGAGAAAGTTATGTTCAAAAAAGACACTCATTTAGGGACAAAGATTTCTTAAAAATAGACACTCATTTAGGGACAGAGGAAGTAGTTATTTTGTAACTCAAAATGATTAGTATTAGTTAATCATTTTCTATAATTGGGGTCTTATGAGCTGTGGTACTGTTTTTTTTTTGGTGCACGTACTGATAAAAAAAGAGAGAAGATTATAATTACCTTTTCAACGTCCTTGGCCTTGAGTTGCTTTGCCAGGTTTTCAGATTCTTGACATTCTATCGCCTTTTGTAGACCCAGTACCACTTCATCCATAGTTGGTCGCTTGCCTGGGTTCAATTGCAAGCTTCTCCCTATAATATCAGTATATAAAGTTAAGGATTCTTCCGACACCTTCCCTTGGATTTGAGCATCAACGTTTTCCTGTGCCCAAATTCCTAAATCTTCATTTTCATTAACGTAGTAGCTCTCATCCATCCTATCCCCAGGCATTTTCCGGCATAACACTTGGAATAATACAGCACCAAAGGCAAAAACATCGATTTTCCTTGTTACCCGACCTAACATCACATATTCAGGCGCATAAAAGCCACGTCTGTTTGTAAGATTTGTTTCCCTCAACGAATCTTTTAGAAAGGCCAAGTTGAACAACTTAGCAACCCAATTTTCACCCACTTGAATATTCCATGGATTCACATCACCATGAATTATTCCTTTGGGATATTCGTCGGTCGTAGTATGAAGGTATTGCAACCCACGTGCAGCACCAAGGCAGACCTTGATTCGTTCAAGCCAGGGGAAGGAAATACGACTTCCCTCTTTCAAATAATCAGAAAGGCATCCCTTTGCCATGTATTTATAAACAAGGATCTTATAACTGGATTCGTAACAGTACCCCAGCAGAGAGACAATGTTGGGGTGTTGAATTTCGGACATGGTCTGCATCTCCATTTCAAACTCCATTAAGTTGCCGTGAATGTGTTTCACAGCTACCGGAGTTTTATCTGAGCCGATAAAGATATCAGCATAATACACCTTTCCTTCTCCCTCTCGGCCAATGATGTGGCTATCATCAAACTGATTTGTGGCTGCTAAGATTTCCTCGAGTGAAAACTGGCGGCATCCATCATTCCTGTACAACACCAATCACAAGAATTAGGGTGTTATTATTATTAGAAATAATAAATAATGGGATAAGATGTTGTGAGTGTGGAAAGTAGAATCATAATATTAAGTGTGATAGAAAATACTCCTTTGTCCCACCCACAGTATATGTTCACCTTTTCTTTTTAGTGTCCGAGAATATATGTCAACTTTATTAAATGACAAAGAATTTTTACTATTACTCTCACTCATTCTATCTCATACTTTACTTTTATACTCACAACACCAATTAACTTACTATTCCTTACTACACCTCTCTCCTACATCACTTTTCCTACTCACAACACTTACATTACTTCTACCATTTCTTAATCTCCGTGCAAATGGGAGGGTGGACGTATACTCTGAGACGGAGGTAGTAGTAAATGTGCAGTTGTTGTGAGTATGACAGGAGAGTAGAGGTGGCAGAATAGGTATATCGCGGATAAAATAAGTATCCCGGATAGAATACGTATCCAGATAGAATAAGTATCCGATAGATGTGGATACAATGGAGTTTATCTAAAAATGATACACTAATGTTTAATATTACTTTTACCTTCTTTAATTCAAAGTTTATAATATATCATTTTTCATTTTGGTTGTTTGAAAAAATAACAGATAAAAAATACTCCCTCCGTCCCACCGAAAATTGCAAAACTTACCAAAATGGGCGTCCCATAGAAATTGCACATTCCATAAATGGAAAGTTTTTAATATTTTTTAATTAGTGGGTCCCACTTCTCATACTCACATCCACTAACCCACTAACTATTCTCTACCCCACTTTCTCTCTCCCACTCAACTATCAACACTCACAACACATCACCTTTTTCACTTTTTCCTTACTTCTTGTGCCATGATTTTTTTTTGCAATTTTCGGCGGGACGGAGGGAGTATAATTGATTATTACCAAAATTTTGAGTATATGAACACTTGCTTCACTACCCATGTTTTGGTTGTGCACTTTTAAAGCCTATATTGTAGAAATGAGAAGAACTTTTTGGGACAATGAAACGTGGCAAATGAGAAGATCATTTTAGGACGGAGGGAGTATTTTGTAATTTCTACAAGTATAGGGGCATTGGAGGCAATTGCTAGAAATTCAGGAGAGGTCAAGTGACCCCCTACGTCACAATCAGCTCCTTCCGAAGTAATGTCCATTTATTTGTTTATTTATTGGTGGGGAGATAGGGAGATAATGGCTTATATATTAGACTACTTATTTGTTTATTTATTGGTTATTTTTTACTCCATCTGATCCAAAATAATTGTTGTTTTTAAGTTAATCAGATGTAAGTTTGACTAATAATTTAAATAAAAAATAATGATACTAATAAAAATCTAAACTTACACCTGTTTGATCAAAACAGACCGTTATTTTGGACCAGAGAAAGTAATTAATACCCATGTAGTAATGGTCATTCGATAGTACAAAGGTCAAAGTGCAAAAGATTAATAATACGCAGTATCATATGGCATTTAACTCGATGTTCATTAGAGACCAAGGGAGTATAATTACAAAATATTCCCTCCGTCCCACCTCACTTGACACCTATTAGGTGGGCACAATAACTACGGAAAAAAAATAAAATAAGAAAAATGTGTGTAGAAAATAAAAAGAAATAATGAGGGGTAAATAGTAGTGTTGGTTGAATAAAATGAGTGATGGAAAATGAAGAGAGAAAATGAGTGGTGGGGTAGAGTTAATATAAAATTATAAAAAGCAGGCTATTTTGAGAAGTGTCAAGTGAGCTCGGACGGGGGAGTATTATTACAAAATACTCCCTCCGTCCTACATCAAGTGAGTATTTATGAAGGAGAGGAGAAGGAGATAGATGAGAAGGCTGTCGTGAAGGCTTTTAATTCAATGTCTATAAGCTCCAAAAGAGGTGGTTGAATTGAACTGGGACCGGAAGATGAAGATTTGTTAGGTGATTGATTAAATTCACTTGGTTCTCAAGTTGAGCCTCAAAGTAAATTGAACCATTCCTTCATTTTTTTTTGTCTTTTTTTTGCCTGAATTGGTTAGTGAACTATCTGTTACACAAGCATTTAATTTCCTAAAGGGAAATAATAAAGTTATAAAAATAATACAAAATGTGTTCTACAAAATGAGGTGTCATAATTGTGTTGGTGTTTTTAATTAAAGTGTGCCGGGTCCACTATCGATGTGGTCAATGAAATATCGCCACCACATCTTGTATCCTTCATTTTGTAAACTTCTTTTGTAAGCCTAGCATTGCCCTTGCCTAAATAATTGGATTGCTTTAGGGGTAAATAAGACTTTTTCACATCCATTAATTGTATTTTTTTTTAAGAATTGTGTAAGTACTCAAAACGACATCTACTTTAAGACGGAAGGAGTATTAGTATTACCCTTAAACCCTATACCTTAAATCCTATAAAAACAAGACTTTTTATAATTTAGAAGGAACCTAGTTTCCCCCAAAATTTTCTGTGACTAGATTGCCTATACGAACAAAAATGAACATTACTTTCGAGACAAAAGTAATAGTACATAAACAAATAAAAGTTAATATTAGAAGTTTAGAACATAAAAAGAAAAGTGAAAATTGTAAGAGATGCAATTCTTGTTAAGTAACCTAACATCATAATCTTGAATTTATTGGTTATTTGTCTTGGGGGATGAATCAACAAAAGAATGATTTGGTCAATAATGTTGGTAGGGACGGAGCTGATTGTGACTCACATGTTTTTGAAATATACAAATTATATTGGAAATATATTTTGGTTCCATCTCACTTACCCATTTTCAGCTGATTGTTAATAATACATAAACGAAGTGTCATAAACATTTTTTTCGTGGGATTTTGAACTAATGATGTCGCACCGAGAAGGGAAGTTTTTGAAATATACAAAGGGGTAAAATAGTTACTCCTTCCTTCTCAGTAGTATAAGGTGTTTTTTTTTTGTTTGTCTTAGTTTAAGTTGATTATTTGCTTTATTCCATAAATGGTAAAAAATGAACAGTGTTTTGAACAATCTTGTTTTCATAAAGTTCATCTAGTCACACAAAAACTGCTACTTACCTAACTTACTTTTCACTCACTTGCACAATAATGTTCTGAACAGTTATGCGTATACTTTTACTCCCTATTTTTGTGGACCCATTTTTCATTATTTTTCCATTGATTTCTTAATAAGCGTGCAAAGTCAAATTAGAAACCTATAACTGGGGGACGAAGGGCGTATTTTATTTAAGTAAAGTTGCCAAAGAGGTGTAAGGGAGACTATAAACAAATTTTATGGGGCAGTGAGAGATGTCCAAACCGTTGTTGGGCAAAGAAATTAACAGGAATCAATCCCAAGCAATTGCAATGATCACATACCTCCAAAAGTCCTTGAGCTCATTTTGTGGGGTTTCAGATTCATCGATGAACCCTTCGCTCGCACATGTCTTCATAAGTGTGTTTTGCACAGTCAATATAATAGCGCATTAGAGATTGATTAAGAGAAATGGAAGGAGTAAAAGAGGACCGCAACATACCTGAAAATATCTCGTAATATATTCATCGCATTTGTATCCCGTAATATATTCATCGGATTTGAAGCTACCGGATAAAGTTTCATCCGTTTGTTGTATGGTCATTTGTAAGCTTGCACTATTTTCAATGCATCCTATCTGTGAGTCGGTGCCCAAGCACAATATAAATTCCAACATTGGAACCACGAAAATAGACACACAATCGAAGCTACCAGATAGATTTTCACACTTTTGTATGGTCGTTTGTCTGCTTATTACCTTTTGTAGCTCCAGCACCACATTATCCATAGTAGGCCGTTCGCCTGGCTTCACTTGCAAGCTTCTCCGTATAATATCAGTAAATATAGTTACGGAATCTCCAGAGATCTCCCGACTGATTTGAGCATCAATGTTTTCCAGGGCCCATTTTCCTAAATCGTCATTTTCATTAAAGAAGTAGCTCTCATCGTCCCTATCCCAAGGTGATTTCTCACATAACACATTGAATAATACAACACCGAACGAAAAAATATCTATTTTCCTTGTAACAGTACCAAAATAGCAATATTCGGGTGCGAAATAGCCAGAAGTGCCTTTACGATCAGTGGCCATCGTGGATTTGTCTTGGTCAGCTGTAGACAACTTAAACATCCCAAAGTCCGACACCTTACCGATCCAATTCTCACCAACAAGAATATTTCCCGGCTTCATGTCACGATGAATTATACCTTTCGAAAAATCATCGGTCTGACTATGAAGGTGTTGCAATCCACGCGCAACATCAAGGCAGATCCTGAGTCGTCGCAGCCAAGTCAAATCATTGGAATTTTTCAAAAGTCCAGACAGGCTTCCCTTTGCCATGTATTCATAAACAAGGATCTTATGACCGGATTCATCACAGTAGCCAATCAGAGAGACAATGTTGGGGTGGGGTTTAATCTTGGATAAGGCATTGATCTCACTTTCAAACTCTTCAGAGTTGTCCCTCTTGTCATTCAACCGTTTCACTGCGACTGGAGTTTTATTCAAGTCAATATAGATCTCAGCAAAATACACCACTGCTTCTCCCCCTTTGCCAAGGAGATTGCTTTCATCAAACTGATTTGTTGCTGCTTTGATATCCTCGAGTGAAAACTGGATGAATCTACTTGTTGAGGACGAGATAGACATGTTTGACACTTATGCCCTTACACAGGAATATCAAGAATTTTGCTCAAGTAATTTGATGATCCAAAAAGATTTCATAAGGATGTGTAGCAGATATTGACGTTTCAAAAAGTTAAATCCAAAGCAAATATATTTTAAAAGTATTTTGATATGATATTTAGATCTAAATGATTGATATATAGCCTATTATATGCTTATTGGCTATGCAAAGACTTATTTGTATAAGAAAGATGAATAAATTTGACAGATCGCTCACTATGTTTTTCCAGATTGATCTTGGTGACCATGAATAGTTTTTTTCCAGCAGATTTATGACTGTGTATGAAGTGTTTAAATATATATAAACACATCATATAGGAAAATGCTAAAATTTCTTATACAAAAATTAGATGGGGCACATGCTCATAGCTTTGAAAATCACCAAACAGTAAAGAAACAAAACTAAAAGAACCATCTTTCGAAAAATAAAAATAAAAACTCACTTTGTTTTAGAGGATCTAAATTGAAATGTTCAAGCAAAGCGCTACGCTACCTCATGGAACCAATGAAAAAAACTTGATGACCAAAATATCTATACAAATCAAAGCAATCTATTTGCTTTAATCATTTACGTTCGTGTTTAAATTTTAGATAAGCTACGGATGAACAGAGTAGAAGAATAGAAAGTGAAAATAAAAATTAAATTGGGAAGAGCAAACATGAAATACATACCCTTATAAGACCTTAATTAGTATTTAGTCCTGTGATATTGTAGCAGATTAACTGGTCGTAATGTTGATAGGAAGGGAAAGGGAAGGGATGGAAACTTTTGTGTCTATGTCTGGCTTTTGATTGAATCCTCAAAGTGATCATTTAAGAATACCCCCCCTCCCGAATTATGATTTTTAGGTTGAGCACGGGGATTAAGGAAAAAATGTTAGTGGAGTAGGTGTTGTGAGTATGAAAAGTGAAGTAGGAGAGAGAAAGTGGGGTAGATAATAATGAGTGGAAAGTAGTTGAGAGTGTGAATATGGGCCACATAAAACACTTTCATTTTTGGGTTGTCCTAATTGGAATGAGACACCCAAAATGTAAACTTGTCCTAATTCAAGTAGGACGGAGGAAGTATAGTAAATAGATGTAATGGACAATTTAATTATTACATGTTCACTCCTTCATCCGTTAATGGATAAATTTTAGCATTATATTAACTTTAATTACCCTATTTATTATGAAGAAGTTTTGTGTCATACAGTCTCACACATGAGATATATCTTGATTAGAGAGAATACGGGCTTGCCCCGCTCCATCCATAGGGAGCAAACTATTTACTCTATCAACGAAACCCGTCTTATGTGTGAAGCAATCTCACACTTTTTATATATATATATAGAGAGTAGCACCTGTATATTCTCTCCGTCCCAACTTAATATGCATCTTAACATGAAATATATATTTCATGCTAATACTCAATATGCATATTAAGTTGGGACGGAGAGGAGTTGAGATCTCATGTACCACTTTTGTGTGCCACTCCATGTACCACTTGTAATTCAACCGTTCACATGTTTGCATAATATTACAATAATACCAATCTCAATAACAGTGAGCCATTAGATTACTTGTGGCACATAAAGTGATACACGAAGTGGCACAGAGGATTTGGACTCGACGGAGAGAATATACAGGTGCTACTCTCAATGTACATATCAATTTTTTCAAAATACATTTAAAGCCCATTAGACAAAAACACGCCACGATGCCTCATTAATTATGATTTCAGTTCCGAGCGTCTTCGGCAAATCACATGGTCCTTTTAAGAGTTCAACCTTCAAAGACAAAAAGACAACTATGAGTGTTTCGCTTGGAGTTAAAAGGTCAAATGCAGTTCTGGTATACTCCTTCCGTGATCCGTCCCATTTTTAACTTTATAGTCAATGTGAAAATTATTAACTCAATTGAACTTTGATTTAAAATTACAAACAAAAATAAACTATCATATTGACATTCTAAATGTAATACCCCATCCTACATCAGAAAGTTATAGGTTTTGATTGTGATATATAAGCCTACACTATACTACCATTGAGCATCAATAACATCCATGGACTTTTGGGTGGGCCTGTGGTAAACCAAGTGGACCTAGTCATTTGTGCTCAGTGGGCCAGTATCTGGTGCTTATGTAGAGGACCAGGTCTCCGGGCTCAGGTCGTTACACTAAAACATGTTATCAATTCACCATTACTTATAATTTCAATAATAAATTTTAGTTTTCCATTAGAATAATAAATTTTTCTACAAATTCTTGATCGAAAATGCGATAAAGTGAACAATTTTAAATTTGACTTTAAAGTTTAAAAATGGACAAAGGAAGTATTATTTTTTCTCACACGTTTGCAAATTGGTTACATAACACCGTATCTTTTTCCAATCTGATTTCCAACATTGTCTCAATATGGTGTAAAAACGGGCCTATCATTATTTATTTTTTTATTTTTTAACAAAAGTTGCTGAAAAACTTAATGAGTTTGTTTGAAAATAGTAATGTCTACCAATAACATTCCTGGCTGAATCACCATTGCACTTGTAGATGCAAGATTTGAATAGTGAATACAACCGTAGGAGGCTTGAATGGATAATCAACCAAAGAAGTTACGTCAAGAAAGAATATATTATGTGAATGGCGTAGATTTAATTTTTATTAGTGTCATTTTATTTGTAATGTTCAGATTTATTATCAAGTATGTACTATTATTATGTTGTAGCTAGAGTAAATTTAGTATATAATTTAAATATGTAAACAAAATCCCCAAATCATCAATTTTTTATTTTATCAAAACCCTAAAATTGACTTACAAAAAATATCTTTTTGAGATTGAGACATTGCTGTTTCGCTGTAGCTTTGCAATGAACAAGAGTAGTGTGAGAGAGGAGCGGAGGAAGGAGAAGCCAATTTGGTTTTTTTTTAGCAAGTTGCCGTCGACCGTCGCCGTGAAAGAAAGATTGCACGCGGAGGACAGAAAGAATGATCTTGATTTGAAGAAAAGGGTTTTAATTTTATTTGACTCATTTTGACACTTTGCACCCTTTTTATTTCAAAAATAACACTTTGCACCTTTATAGTTAATTTTTTTTATATATAAATACCCGCTATTTTTTTCTTCAAAAAGCGAGGTGGTGCAGCTGCCCTCCCTGCGAAGTACTGCATCCGCCCCCTGCCCATGACCCAACTTGCTCATAAACTATTCAGGTTCGTTTCCACCTAGTTTCAGTGCCTTTTCCTTCTTGCAAAAAGACAACCCTTTTGAGATCCACACCAAAAATATATAACATTTTGATTAAATTAGTTGATACAACTTGTAACTACTATCTAATAAGGAGCCATTTTGTCTTAAATGTTCACATTTGACTTTGAGAACATAGGAGTATATTTTATTCCATCATATTGGACTTGACATCTTTGAAATTTATTGCGTAGTAAAGAGGACAACTTTTTTAACTAAAAGAAAATAGCATACTTGCATTTATAAATATAAAAAAATATTGTAGCCTCCCAACAATCAAAAGCTCATTTCAAATATAACGATTGGGTTGAGACATTGACCGATCTGGTCAATATATTTTCCCATCTCGACATTTTTTCCCCTCTTTATGTTGATTATCTTTTCCTTATTTGATAAGTGTAAAATATGTAGGGCTATATGTTATTACTAGTGGGTAACCCGTGCTCTGCATGGGAAACTAATTTTCCAATTTTAGTTTTTTTTATTTCTTTTATATTTTTATTTAATAGTATTAGTTAATCTTAAATCATAATAATTGTATAATTTTTAACTATTATAATTAATTACTAATAGTAAATATAATTGTTAAATTAAATAGTTAATTATTAATAGTTAAATATAATAGTTAACTATTTATAGTTAACTATAATAGTAACTATTATAGTTAACTATTAATAGTTAACTATAATAGTTACCCTATATATTAATTAATACTATTATCTAATACTATTAGCTAATAGAAAAAAAATGAAAAATCACTTATTTATTAGGGTGGAATTGAGATTGAATTTCCAAAAAATAACTTTTTTTAAAAATAATTACCAAAATAACAACCCTAAAAACTTATATACCAAAATAACACTTTTTGGTAAAACCGAAAGTGGGGGTTCCGGTTTTAATGTTGAATCCGGAAGTCCCACTTCCGGAATTGACCTTTTGATTTTTATTTTTATTTTCGCGAAATCTGATTTTTTTAATTTTTTTTGAATCCGGAACTGGTATTTCCGGTTTTCAATTTTTTTTTTTTTTTTTATTTTGTTTTCGAATCTGAATTTTGAAATTCTTTAAAAACCCACCCATGCAAGAAAAGAGAAAGGGAGAAGCATAGGGGAAAAAAAACAAGAAAGAAATGATTTTATTTTTTAGAATTTTATGTATTGTGGTTTTATTAGTGACCACATTCCGCGTCACATATGTATACTTGTATATAACAAAAGGATGAACAAAATTTAAATCAACAGTTAAATATCTTACTTCAAACATAGAAAACGAAAAAAAAAAAAAAAAAAAAAAACTACTTTTTTAAGATTTTGCCAAAATCTTAAAAATCCTCTTTATTTCTCTCTTTCTCTTATCAGAAACTCTCTTATCTTTCTCTTATGAAAGATGGAAGTGAGTCATGGAATGGTTATATTCCCACTTCCGGAAATTTCACATTAAAAAAAAAAAAAGGCAAAACCGGAATTGGCAGTTCCGGTTTTAAGTAAACGCCAAATCAATTTTCGGTGGGTGGTTTTTAATGTTTTTTGTTATTTAAAAAAAAATAAAAAAAAATAAAAAATAATTAAAACCAGAAATACCAGTCCGGATTAAAAAAAAATAAAAAAAAATCAGATTTCGCGAAAAAAAAATTAAAAAAACCAAAAAGGTCAATTCCGGAAGTGGGACTTCCGGATTCAACATTAAAACCGGAAACCCCACTTCCGGTTTTAGCAAAAAGTGCCACTTTGGTAAATAAGTTTTTAGGGTTGTTGTTTTGGTAATTATTTTTTTAAAAAACTATTATTTAGAAATTCAATCGTGGAATTGATGTGGCATCACCAAATGCTTCCTTTCCCCATGACTTAGCCACATGGCAACACTATGGCTCTCTTCACCAACTTTAATATATATATAGCTATTTTGCTTTTTTATATTTTTATTTAATAAACATAATATTTTTTTGGGTATATAAGTATATTTTATATGAATCAAAACATTTTCTTACAAATTTAGGACAATTGTGTTAAAAAAAATAGCTTTTGTTTCATATAATTTGTATTTATTATGATAATTAAAACTTAAAATTAAAGATGATTTATTATTATTATTATGAATTAACTTTTAATTCTATACATGATTGACTTAATAATATTAGCTATTGTCCAATAAATTATTTTTTATTAAATATACACATTATAATTAGTAAATATAAAGTCTATAGTGTACATATAATATGTTAGTAGAATAATAAATTAATTAACTAATAATATAATAGTAATAATGTATATATCTAGTGACTATTATGATTAATTAATACCCCTTGTCTTAGAGTAAGAGTCCTACTTTGCTTACGCACACTTATTAAAAAAAGAATAGAAAATGGGTAAACATTGCAGGTGGGCTGAGAATATAAATGTCCAAAACACAATTCATAGTGCAATTGGACAATATATATAAGTTAGTAAGTTTGGTCTTTTT